>JANBPO010006775.1:0-16503 GCA_024336825.1 Amorphophallus titanum
CACAGGACAGGTGGATATGGTGTCCTACGGCGAAAGGCTCTTTCTCCACCAAGTCTTCTCACCTCACTTTCCAGCATATGGATTGCACCTGGCCTAGCGTTTGGGCGAAGGTCTGGAAAGCTCCCATTCCGACAAAATGGGCCGTTCTGCTATGGAAAATTCAGCATCGTGCTATCCCCACTGATAACCTCATTCGAAGATGTGGTATTGCTCTCTGCTCCAAATGTCAATGCTGCCCCAACGGCGAGTCTGAAATCGCGGGCCATCTCTTCTTCTCCGGAGTCACTGCGTCTTCTATCTGGGCCTTTTTCGATGAATTCCTCGGCAGTGTTGATTGGAATGTATGGAGTGAGGAACCTGATATCCTAGCTACCATTCGCAACCTAAATTCCTCCTCTATACATGGCACCACAGCTATTATGATTGTAGTAGTTGTTGCCTGGGAAATCTGGCGCTCGAGGAACAACGCCCTGCACGAAGGACAACCTATGTCGGCTCTGAAGATTATCCACGGAGTGCTCGCCCGCATTCACTGTCTCACTCCACTTCTTCCACGAACTTCATCTGCCATGCCTCGTCGCTGCCTGCAAGCACTCCAGAGTTGGCGTGTGACTCCTCCCCCTCATCATTTGGTCCAGCAATTTATAGTTAGATGGATTTGCCCACTAGCTCCATCTCTTAAGCTCAACGTGGATGGGGCTTTTAGGAAGAGCTCCGACATCGCCGGTGGCGGCGGGGTGTTGCGTAACTATGCTAGAAACATCAAATGGGCTTTTGCTCAATGCTACACTATATCGTCCAGCCTGGAGGCGGAAGCGATGGCCATGCGGGATGGACTTCATCTTTGTAAATTCCATGGGATATCCAATTTTAGCATGGACTCAGACTCAGCAGTGCTCGTCGGGATTATTCAGAGAAATTTCACCTGTCCCTGGCGCCTCCTCCCTGTTATTGGAGATATTTTGCACTTAGCTAAAGTCATGCGGATCTCGGTGACTCATACTTTCCGGGAGGGCAATCAGGTGGCGGACGCTTTGGCTAATTGGGCCTGCAATTTTCAATCTTTTGGTTTTTGGTCAAACTGGGATGATCTTCCCCACTCTGTCAAGGGGCTTCTAAAGCTTGATAAGCTGCGGTATCCCTCGATCCGATTTAAGCTGGCCTAGTCTTGCCTCTGTGTTAAACTATCATTACCTACATCACTACACCTCTCACAGGAGCGGTGGACAAGGGGTGGGGAATGATTGATTACACGCAAATACTACCTCCACGTAGGGAGGGGCTTTAAGCCGGCCAGGCGGGGTGGGGATTAAACTAAATTCAACTCTATCACGAACTCAGGTCCACTGGGACAGCGAGCTAGATGTGGAGCTGCTATGAACACATATGGGCGTTGTAGGCAGCATGGCCAGTAGCCAATCATCTAGTGGCGTGGTAGCAGTGGGGAAGGGTGGTCTGGGATCGTCCAGAGTTGTGGAGGGGCCGCTGCAAGCTCAACTTCCCGAACCGCTCCGGTTCTTTCTGGACTGGGTCGGTAGGACAGGGGGTCTATGTCGACACTGTCATGAGCTCCTCCAGTTGCTATTGATGGTGGGACTGGTGCCAAACTTCTCTGGACTGACTCAGGAGAGCTCAGTAAAATTTGTGGGCCGATCAGAGATCATGGGAAGCCAGGCCAGCTCTGAGAGTTGGGGTGGACTGGTGCAGCCCTGACTGTTGCATAATCGCAGGTGCCAGAAGATAATCTCTCCCCGGGCACCTCTGAGCTCCGATGAAGCCGTAGCTGGTATCAACGCAACCTTGGGAGGGTCCTCTTTGATCGGAGACCAACGGGACCCTCAGAAGAGGTCGGAGTAGAGCACTGTAGGGGAATGAGTGGGAGGGTGTCCGACCTAGTTCTGGCGATCGCAGTCAGCGTAGGTCAGGGAAGACGACCGGAACGGGGTGCTCCGGTGTGCGAACGATCTCCCCCTTCCTTGGACGTGAAGAGGACTTGACCAGGTCATCCTCCTCTGAAAATGGCGCCAAGAATCCTTCTGATCTGGTCGTGGGAGCTTCTGCAAGTTGCTTCTGACTGTCTGCCGAGAGGAAGTGCGCAGTCTGGCGAAAGTGACTCCTCCAAGTAGATCCGAAGTCGGATGATGGCGAGACCACCTTTGTTGTGAAGCTGACAGGAATACAATTCCACCGGTATCTATTGTGCTCCCTGGAACCTCGTAGTGAAGTTGTGCCTGGCTCTACAACTGACTGGAAATCTACAGATTCTCAACCTGAGCTCAGGTTGTTGGAGGTGGCTATGTAGACATGGAGGGCTAGGTGATGGGCGGGTGGAGAGGGGGTAGGGTGGCTATGGGAGGTGGGAGAGGATGGTGGGGAGGAACGAACTCCTAAAATCATGAAAAAAATTTTGAAGAAGGGATTTGGTGGACAGAAATCTCAGTCCAAATTTCAGATCTATCTGAAATTAGGAAGGGGACAAAAATAAGAAATGATGGGTTGCTGGAACACAGATCTGCACAGGGTCAGATTGTGTAGATCGGGAAAACTTAAATGGAACGGGGAGCAAATGGATGATTCAGGGCATGGGAATTTTCTTGGAAAGGGAGAATTACGTGGGGAACTCACCCTCCAAATTTCAGCTCGATCAGATTCATGATTTGGAAGGGAAAATTTGAGCTTCAGGCTACTGGATGGCGGTGGATAGGACCGTGATGGTAAGGCAGTGGTGGTGCGACGGCGGCTCGATGGCGACGGCAGCGGCGGTGCTGAGCTTCTCACTCAGGAATGGATGATAAGGAGGCTTCACACCTCAGAAGAACAGCCTTCTCAGCTACAAAGGGGAGGAAGAGAGGAGAGATAGGGGGTGCCCTTTGGGTTTCTCTTGGCAGATGCTAATTTTTCTTCAATTATTCTGATGTCAACCACACTTTGATACCAATTTGGAAGAGAGAGGGTTCCCTCACGACATAGTCCCATGTTCGAAATTCTTGAAGGTGTAGATTGTCACCTTCATTCATTATGGTACATGGAGCAGTGGTCTCTTGTAGTAGATAGGGTTCCTCCCTCGGGACAAATGGAATGAAGTTAGGCTCTGCCGACATAGGGAGGAACAAGAGAACCTCCGTGGTGACATGACCCACGGTGCACACGGCCAGTATCCAGTACTTGGCGGACATATCAATTCGAAGATCAATCTCACGCAAGGCGGCTACCTTTCAAATAGGCTTAACGCATCATTCTAGTAACGCCTTTTGATATACCAGGTACTGGGATGAAATGCAAACCTAGGACAAGATGACCTTAGACTCAAGACCTTATTTCTTAAAGCAAAGAATACCCTAGACTCAACCATGCTCTGATACCAATTTGATGCGAGACTGGATGCGACTTGGTACCAATTTGGATGTGGACTTGAGACTCTAGATGATGACGCAACCAAATTGAAGACACGACCAGCAAAGACACTACAAACTCAACACAAGCTCGCTACTCGTCCCTAGCAAGTAAAGTGTGCGGATCTGCGTGGTTGAGAAACCAACTATGAGTCAAGGGTATTTGGCTCTTCCGGAGCTAGCAACTACGAACCTCTACACTGCACCTTCGAACCTTGAGGAGGAACCGCTACACCTGAAAAAGTTGGGGTGAGCCTCATCTCATTGGCTCAGTAGGGTTCCTGCGGAACCCTACCACAAAATAATGGCAGTAAAGAAAAGAGGTAACAGAACAACAATAGCAGTAGTGGGAGTAGCAACATTAACATGAACGATGGAAGGAAAAGCAGTACACGATAGCCGATGAAACCATGGCTCTATAAACTACTCCTACCGGTGCAAAAATTAAGACCCCGATCTCACTGTTGGGGGACCACCAGACTATGGAAAACCTTGGCTACACCGCCAGAAGAAATGACACGATAGTTCTGTCATGAAGGCCCGTCCTCACTGATGTAGGGCCAACCCAAGACCACACCGTCCAGGGGACAGTCTTGACCTTGCAGTTGTGAACCCTACACCATCTAGGGTGAACCCTACATCGTTTAGGAAAAACCCTAGGTAACCCTACCGAAAATCTTAGACCTCAACATCGAGAAAGCATGAGAAAACTACCAGAAAATCTATGTCTTCCAGATGGGAAACCAAAACTCGAGTCACGAGAATTCACATATAACATGACGGGAGTACCTGCCCACCAGAAGCAAGGTCGGATGCATCCACTGATGACTTAGTCCGCACCTTGGGTGTCTCCCTACTTATCCCAGGCAAAAACTGAGACATCGTACAAGTAACCAAGAGCATAGAACAAGGACTAACTGGGGTCGCACTTGTCAGCGCGGGTCTATAGCCCCCAGCCACGTGTGCACACACAGACTATGCGTTCTATGTCGGGTCCTCTGGCTGGTTTCTCGCCAGCCCAGACTCAAGCTATAAAGATGAGGATCCCTATGGTAACTTGCCTAAAAATTATCTCACTGGGTGTAGCTCTCCACCTACACCCTAGTATGTCGGTACACGTATGCCTAGGCAAGCTATGACTAGTGGGGGGTCACTGAATGTGAACACTCTCCGTAGAGAGGAAACACTGAAGGTCACACACGCACCTATCGCGAGTAACACAGAGTACCAGGTGGCTCACTGCCACCATACTCGGGACAGTCAACTAGACCTACAAATCAATGGTCCTTGAGTGATGGGGACATCACCTCCCTTGCCCACACTCATGGTTCGTCTCCTCGTCTCGGACGCATCTAGCATGGTCTGGTTGTACTGCGATATCGGTCCGCCAACATCGAGTCCGCCAATTTGAAAGTGTGCTTGCAAGTCTAGGTCCGAGGCTAACTCAGTTGGTACCTTTGCATCCATAGTCCATGTCACATCACCAAGTAACCCACCTGCGCATGGTTGACGATGACGATGGGGCCATACGTCATGGCCACCATAGCTGCTGGACTGCTGGTTGATGGAGAGAGCGATAGTTGGAGATGGTTGCCAGGCACGATCTGGCTACTAGAGTACAAGCTGGAAGCTGCAGGGGGATGTGTCCCTCCTCTACCTGTCCTGCAAGGATAGGAAAAGGGCACCATGGCTTCAGGGTTGGCACAGGCTTCTCTTCAGTAGAAAGAAGAAAGGCAGGAGACGTCCCCCCGGACATGCCAACTTTGTTTCTATCGGCTCGCGAGAGATATCATATGCATATATATATATTTTTATTATTTGTTTGGTGTTGTAGTGGTGTTTTCTTCTGGTATTATATTTCTCACGGCCGTGGCATACACTCGCCTTTTACGGAAGGTTGAGATGGGTTGACTTGGCACGTGAGGCTTCTGGGGGTATCGATGGGGGTGAGCAAAGGATAAGAGATGCACACAGGAACAAAGTGGTTAATCATCCTAGATGAATGGAACCAGGGTGACTAGGTGGAATGTGGGCATGCCAGTCGATTTCTTGATGATCACCTGTGAAATCAAATTTTGTTAAGGGAAGCGTCGCCAGGGCGCGACACGTTGGCACGAGGGTACCGGGCAGCACGTGCAGAGAAAGAGGTTCTATATGTACGAGTGTGCAAGCGATTGTAGGGGTAGATGAACAGGATGTCTTTCCCCATCGACTGTAAGCAACTGATGTTTATTTTACATCGGATTGAATCTGAACACCTTTGTTCCGTAGTGAAGGAGGGTCGGGATGTTTCTGAAGCCATTGTTGGAGGACTGGATGCACATTTCAGCTATAGGGTGACCATTGCATTCGACTGGTAGGGTTGATTGATTGGAATCGGGGAGACTGGTTGCATATCAGCAGGTGTGAGGGCTATACTGGAACCCGGGTGCGGGTATGCATGAATATCCTATTATTCTTTATGGCTATTCTTTCGTTATAGATGCCATGAAGACTTTACAGGTGGGCCTTAAAGGCCAAAATACATCTGGTGCAAGCCGCAGGACAATTTCGGTCATACCACATCATTCAGCATGGTTGGTAAGTCAGGTCATTTCATTTGTGCCACACTTACATTAGGTCTGAAGCATGATTGGTCCACATTCGGGTGTGCCGGTCCTCCCCCATCCACCGTCACCCACCCAATTAGTCTTGTGCATGAATGGTACACTTTTGGGTGTCCTGGTCCCCTAACATTGGTCACACATATGCATGATAGGTTCACTTGTGGGTGCCTAGGACCTCCCACGTCTAACTAGCCTGATAGTCACCACATGCCCGATAGGTCCACATATGACTGTCCCGATCCACTCTTCAACACTATAATTGTTACACCTACACCAAATCATAATGCATGGCATGAGTACTCAAGCAAGCAATTAGCAACGAGTGACAAGGTTCACAAAGAGCGAGCAAAAACTCATGGGCGTCACTTAGAGTGCCAAGTGGATGATGCGATGATGGTGATATCAAAGTGGCTCTACCCTAGGGTCACCTCCAAACCGAGGGCACGAGGACTTGGACCTTCCTGAGTTCTGGGTTGCCTTGGCGACCATGCTTATGGGCTGAACTTACTAAAAGATTTTGGGATACACCCGACTTTTCACCTGGCAGATCTGGCACCCTATGAGGGCCCCGCGGTGGAACCTAGTGAGCACCTCGAGCCTACACCTATCTTTGTGAGCGACACCATCAGAGAGCCTTTACGTATCAGCTTGAGAGTCTGACGTGAGCACATGGAGGCGATACTGGACAAGCAAGGTACCATAGCCAGGAAGAGGGTGTGCCCGCGCTATCCTGAGAAGTGGAAGAGCCATCTCCCAGCGAAGGATGCAAGGTTGAGCTGGGAGGGTGTGTTTAGCTCGGATCTGTATTGGTGTACTGCTACCCCGATGGACCCACACTCGATGGGGCCGAGTTCTCCCCACCTCGAGGGCATGATGGAGACATCCCCAGCCACTCCATCTTTTTTCGAGACTCCAGTTGCTCGCCATTAGCGCATCCATCTCCGTCACTTAATTTTGACTCATAGCATGTAGTTTTCTTTTTATTTGAGTCTCTTTTATGTAATTTTTTCTTTATTGAGTCATTTAGTCAGTTAATGGGTCATTAGAGTGGTTAGTGGAGTCAATTGCACCCAACTAGTGGGATAGGCCCCTGGGCCCCCTTCAGGACTTGTTTGGTCATTAGTTCATTTGGTCATGCTGCGAGAGAGAGAGATACCATCCCGTGACCCGACCCGGGCACGAGAGAGCGAGTTGACCGCCCTAGCTCTTTGCCTGGGGTGTGGTTTCATGTCATCGACTCTCGCACCTCGTATAAGGCATTGCTTGGCCGTCTCTGGCTGCATGAGAACATGGTGGTACCTTCCACACTGCACTAGTGCATCAAATACAACCAAGAGGGGAAGGAGGAAAGGATATTTGTCAACCTCCACCCATTTGAAGTGTTCGAGTGTCATCTATTGGACACTCCTCTATATGCAGAATGATCACAAAAGACCTCCAAAGCCAAGACCCCTACTGGGGCATCAAAAAGCACTTCTGGCGATGACTGGTTCCCACCGCTGTCGCCCAAGTATGTTAGGCCCAAGATAGTTTCACATATCACCATCACCGGGGATGTAGGCAGAGCAGCACCTCCTGCCACCTACCCTGAAGTCAATGATGCCGAGGTCGATCAACAGCACGACCACATCGGGGTCCCAGAAGGCCTTACCAAGCCAATTCCTAGTCTCGATAACATCACTATTGGGCCTTTCAAAGCATGGGAGGTGGTACAGTCTGACGGCCCCAGTAGCTTGTTTTACACGGCTGAGGAGCATCCAGCACAGGAAGATATTGATTGTCATCTCCCTGAAGACATATAGAACTCGTCAGTCCCCGTTCAAGGGTTGACATTCACAACAAGCCGGATGGCCAAGATGTTCCGAAAGTAGCACATCCCTTCCGGCCCGCCTCGCAAGGAGAAAGAAGCATTCCAAAGGCTTTGGTACCCTGCCAGCCTGGACAGAGAATTGAGGCGTGTCTCTCAACATCCTGGGTTGGGCTTCACCCTTGAAGAATATTATTGTAGCGAGCGCTATTAAGTGGACACCATCTCCACTTTCTACCCATTAGAGGACAGCTCACTGGGGGCAACTTTGGATGAATACCTAGCAGAGGCTGAACATACTGAACCGGCTCAGTCAAGAGACCCAGAATTGAAAGCCATAAATCCCTGCCGGTGCTAGGAGTAGGTTTATCCTGAAGAGATGACTCTTCAAGCCAAGTTTGACACAGCCAACAGTAGCAAAGCCAAAGATACTAAGGAAGCAAGGCTATCCTCCTCTTATAGCCCTCCTTTGATAATGATGTTAGCACCCCTTGTGCCGATCAAGGAAGTTTTTGCCATATCCACTAATTAATACAGATTTGAATTTGAATATTATCCGGCTAAACTATTGATATATTTATATTTATTTTTATTATTTATTACATATACGTATTACGGTTAAACATAAGCTATTCCAGGTGTTTTCGTTGAAAAATTACGTCAATATTTATCACCGTTACAGAGCTATTTATCACTGCTAACGGTTATTTGTCACTCATAACGAGCTATCTGTCACCATTATCGCTCGCTAGGCGTCGCATTTATTTCGCTTCATAACATATTGTGACTTCTGTTATCTATTTATCACTCTTACGAGTTATTTGTCAGCCTTGAAGCCTATTTGTCATCACTGATGACTATTTGTCACCACTATACGGTGTTAGCCGTTGTAGTATCTCTCTTCGGCCTCTCATCTACTTCATGTCTAAGAGAAACAGCCTGTGACTGATGTATCCAGACAAAAGGAACCTCGGTCCAAGCGATCTCATGACTGACAAAAAGAAAGGACCGAGAGTCAAAAAAGTTGGGGGAGATGGAACGATCTTCGTAGTCCCGTCGCTTCGATTTCCATAAAGTTGGGAAGGCACGAAGACTCTTTTGCCTTCTGGGGGTTTCATCTCTTTCCTATAAATAGAGACTCTGTGGGGAACCCAAAGGACATCCTGAGTTCCTTTGGCGGTCAAAGATACTCTCATGAAGATGTCATCGTCTGAGAAGTCAGATTCTTCGTCAAAGCAAGTTCTCGCCAAACGATTGTGCTTCCGAAAGGAAGCACTGCCGGTGCCGGACCAGCCATCAGGGGAAAGCAGCGGCAGGGATGTTTTGGAGGAATACAAGCAGGGATACCTGCAAGGGTGGCAGGATGCCTTGGTGAAGGTGGACCGCCTATTTTGTAATAAGGGGGTGTTGAGCCTCCAACCTGACAGGTTCCGTCCCAAAGAGGACGAGTAACTGCTTGTACCCTCTTCTCCTATCAATATAATTTTTTTTCTGTAACCTTTCTTTGCATGATGGATGCTTGATCTTTGTGTGATGTGGTTGCCGTCAAATGAAGGATACCATCCATCACAGGTAGGGGTTACCTTTACGAAGGGAAGTTCTTCCCCTATAAGTAGCAGGGTTTGTCAGTGGTTCTAATATTAGTAGGGCTTATCTCCATGCTTATAATTCATCGGTAGGATCTATTTGTCACCCTTCATACACATTATCTCAATATTTATGTGAAAATTCTCTACCGTAATTATACCGTTTGGCTTGTCACACTGTGACATTTCGATCGGAATCCGACGTGAGTCTTTACGACTGGACCGAATTTACGAGTCGGGACGTCACAGGCATCCTCCAAGACATGAGAATCATCGGGCAAATATTTTCGCAACATTGACACATGAAGTACGTCATGCACAGCAGCTAGCTCTGAGGGTAACTGCAACCAATAAGCAACTTCACTGATACGCTCAACGATGGAAAAATGACCAATGTAGCGGGGACTCAGCTTTCCACGCCTGTCGAAGCGCATTACACCCTTCATGAGAGAGACTCTCAGAAACACTTGATCTCCCACCTTAAAGCTGAGGGGTTGTCTTCTCCGATCGGTATAGCTCTTCTGCCGACTCTGTGCCGCCAACATCTTCTACCGAACGAAGTGCACCACCTCAACCCACTGCTACACCAAATCCGGTCCTGTTAGGACACGCTCGTCCACCTTGAACCAATCAAGTGGAGTCCGACGCGGTCACCCATACAACGCATCATAGGAAGCTATACCGATGCTCGAATGATAGCTGTTGTTGTAGGCAAATTTCACTAATGGTAAATGGTGGATCCAACTCTCCTGCCACTCTAGGCAACACGATCTCAACATGTCCTCTAATGTCTGGATGGTCCTCTCGGACTGACCATCCGACTGAGGATGGTACGCCGAGCTAAAAGCCAATTCGATGCCTAAAGTTCTCTGGAAGCTCTTCCAAAATCTCGAAGTGAAGCGAGGATCACGATCAGATACAATGGAGATGGGAACTCCATGCAGTGGAACTATCTGCTCCACATATAATCGGGCCAACCTATACACACTCCAAGTGACTTTGATCGGCAATATCCGTGCCGTCTTCATCAGTCTATCCACCAGCAACCAAATACTATCATGCTGTAATGCTCCGGATTTTTTTTTGGATCAGGATCCGTGGGTTTCGGATCTCTTTCGGGCGTCCCGGATTGAGTTTTACGGTTCATGCATATTTTTGTCAATCGGACCTACGGAACACCGTGCAGGGTGAACCGTTGCGTTCTCCGACTCCGGGATGGTACCACCGAGTTGTGTATTTTTCGAGGATCGTGGAGAGTATTTTTCTTATTTTTTGATATTTTTAGAATTTCTGAATTTTCTATATAAACCAGGCCCCTCCCTGCGTGGAGGTAGTTTTGGCTGTAATACCTTAACCCCCACCCCAAGAACCCCCTCCTACGTGAGGAGTAGTGTTTTATCCATTCTATTTTTAGGTCAAGCTTCATCGGCGCAGTGTGCGGGGAACCCACACTCCCCGCTCGCCCTCATCTCCGGCCGGGATCGGCGTCTTCACGCCGATCAGGTGAGCTCCTGATCACTCTCCTCTGCTGGTAGCATTATCTTTGTCGAGCTTAGTATTACTTTCAATTGCCCGTCGGACGGTGAGCGAGTGCCCGGTCTGAAACCCACCAAATCGAGTGCCACTGCGGAGTGAGTTGTGAGAGTGGCCCTACGCCCTCGGCGTGCTGGCCGCCCATCGAGTCGGCATCCCAGACCCTTAGGGGTTCAGCCCCAAGCTAGCCAAACCCTTGGAATCTCAAGGTCTGACCTCAGACCCTCATCTCCCATCGCCGGTCCACCTACGGACCCGGGTGTGCGCTACGCGGGTGAGCTCGCTTGAGTGAATCCGTCGTTCGGTTCACGCTTGCAATCCTAGGTCCACGGTTCATTAGTCTTGTGGCTACCACCCCCATAGTGGTGTCACATCAGGTTCACTAGACTGGACACTTCTGCATGGGAGCTTTGCTGACAGAGTGATCTATGACTGGAGGCGGCACATCGGCCATGTAATCAGGTTAGCCGGGCCCATGGAGTTCGTGTCCCAGATCGAGTGTGCCCACACTCTGAGGGACATTCAGGAGGCCATCGCGAAGGCGGCCCGAGCACTGTCGCTGAGGCCAGAGTAGCTGGTACCCTTCCCGTTGACCCCCTTCGGGGCTTCATGTAAGGTTCTTTCTTTTGCATATGGCCTTAACTTGATTGCTTTTCGGGACATATAACTGAGGCGTTGTATGTTGTTGTGTTTGTTAATAGGCTCTGCGGCAGAGGGGGATCACCCCTCCACGGAGGCATCCTCAGGGAGTGGGGACGGAGGCCTGCAGCCTAGGTGAAAATGCCCTCACATAGAGGCTATAGCAGGTGAGGCTGGTGGGTCCTCTGAGGGACTTGAGGCTGGAGAGCCAGTTGAGGCTGAGACGGCCTTGAGTAAGTGTCTCTTCGGCCCCTTTTGTCCCTATTTAGTTTTGCCACGGTGGTTGGCTAATCTTGTTTTGCTGGGTTTATTTTTCGCAGCTCCCCTAGCAGCCGGTGGGGAGGTGACCTTCTCGCCCCCCCAAGAAATGGACCCTCCATATGAGGAGGGAGCTGAGTACGAGATCAATGTAGAGGAATTTCTCCAAGTGATGGACGAAATTTCCCCCAACATCGATACCTTCCCCAACTTCGAGTCGTGGAGAGCTGCTGGAGGAGCCCATTCAGGTAAGAGCTTCCGATTCTGAGCGTGTACTGTGACTTTGCTTAGTTCTGGTTACTAACATAACCATCCGGATCATGCAGAGGAGGCAGAGGCGTCAGGGACCAGGGCCCCTACTGAGGCACCGGGTGAAACGCCGCAACAGGTCAGAGAGCTAGCACCCACGGTGGCTAGCAATTGCTAGGGTAAGCGTCCAATTGCTATTGAGGGGATCTCCCCATTATTGTTGCACTTCTTGACAAGCTAGCATCACTGACCGGGTTTGTGTTACTTGCTTGACAGGTGAGGAGGCGGTAGCCACCTTGGAGATGATTGAGGAGCTGGTGAACGCTGGCCCCTCGGTGGCCTTGCTGTCCTTTGAGGGTGAGTCCGGGCAGGTGGCGTCCGTGCCCCCACCCATGGTTGAGGGCATGCTGGGTGGACTACCACAGCTACTGGCAAAACTTCCTCTCCCGCCTGTGCCAACCGTGGTATCGGCTTGCACAGTGGGGCTAGTGGAGTCCTCTAGTGTGGGACCCTCAGGTATGTGACTGAATGCTTAGTCATTTATGGTAGGGCTTTTTGATTTACCCGTTAATCCTAAGCTTCCACCGATATTGATCACAGGTGCATCTTCCCCTCTGGAGGAGGGTGAGCTTCCCCGGGATGCGACCAGGGTAGCAGGCATTGAGCTCACTGTTGTAGGTTCCACTGGGGGTGATGAGGAGCTCATCGATATTGAGGGGGTTTTCGAAGGGGAGGCCCCTGCTGGTGTTCTTCTTATCCAACACCATTGGCTAGGGGGTTGTCTTCATATGAAACTGGATTATAATAGCCTGACTCGGCTCTCTGGTGTACAGGTGCCTTGGATTTACCCGAGCCTGGGGGTTCCTCAGGGACCTCGTCTAGCTCTTCGAGCAGTGGCAGTACGGCGATGGAGATCGGAGAGAGTTCGAGCTCGAGCTCTTCTACCTCTGAGGCCTCTTCTACCGGGGATGTTGAGATGGAGGCAGCTCTGGAAGGTATATAAAAGTCCTTCCTTCCTCCCCATTGACTTTGGTTTAGAGTTTATGGTAGAGTGTTGACGCCATTGTGTTATGACCAGGACTGGAATCTGAGGGGGAGCGCGTGCCGGCTCCTACCGAGGATGACCAGGGAGATCCTCCCGTGCCCTCGATGGTTGTCGGGGATGACCGAAAGGTGGAAGAGCCTCTGCCCTCCCCGACTCCAGCGGGGATGCCGCCGATGTGGAGGAGAGGTAACCCACATCGACCCCTAATAGAGATGCCACAGGCACGGCGGGAGCCATGCTAGGTGAGGATCAAAACCTTTCTCAGGTTTTTCACTTTGTCTTGTCACAGGGAAGCCCTGGGTGTTACTATCTCCCCTTTGTGTTTGGTGGGATTATGCAGGTCCTCCTGGTGTGCTGGCTGAGATGGGCCACTCTTCCTTGGACCTGGGGGTCGAGTGGCCTACGTCCGCTTGTCTGCCAGAGCCACTACTGGAAGCGAGCGTGGGTGCGGCCTTGCTTCCGCAAGCCTGAGGCTACCTTGGAGGCGACCCCCTGCCTTCTCTGGAGGAGCTTAGGCAGCGGTTGCGGGACTGCACCCACGACTACCACAGCCTCGGCTTCTCACGTGAGCTCCGGATGTCTAGCTTGGCTGACATCTAGGCAGAGTACCTACGGCTCCTGGCGGCTCAGGAGCAGAGGGCGCAGTAGTTGGCAGTCATCCGAGAGGCGTAGGAGCAGTGCACTCAGCTTGCGTCAGCGGTGACCGAGTAGAGGAGACATGTCGACGCAGCCATGTTTCTTGCTAGGGACCACGCCATGCAGCTGAATGAGGCAGAGAACAGAGCCGAGGCCTTGCAGAAGGCCTTGGAAGAGCAGCGGCGAGCCGTGGAGCTCGCTAAGGTCAAGTGGCGGGCTGTCGAGACCAGAGCCGAGGCTAGCATTCAGCTTGCGTCGACCTTGGAGGCAGAGCTGGCGGCCGCTAAGTCTCACCTAGCAGCACTGGAGGGGAGTGAGCCTGGGCTCTGATTGTATCACCCCTCTTTCTTCTTTCTTTTTGTTATCCGGACTATACTCGTCCCCGCCGGGTCACCTTCGCACCTCCGCCGGATCGACCACACATCACCCGTGCTCACCCCTGCTGGATCGCAGGCAGACTCCCTGTCGGATCACATCTTCCAAGCCCTACCATATCAAACTTCCACTACCTCCACCAACTCACCAACCGAAGCGATCCGGCACCTTGGATATTCTCCTATGCCACATGAGTAGATTAGATGATTCTGGCCACCCCAGCCATGCACACTCCCCTTCTACTTTCCCCACCGGATCAGTCGCTCTCATCCACGCCGCCAGATCGGTCGCCCCGAAACCTCCCATCAGATGACCTGCTCACACCTTCCTCCCTCACCATTTGAACAATGCATTTGCCTCATGGCCGGTGCTCCTTGGGCCTCCCGTGCTTGGCGATCTTGGTGTGGCAGCTGTCTCCTCCTCGGGGTTGCCAGTCTGGGGCGTTTCCTTGTCCAAGCAGGGGCTGCAGGCACAATGATACCTAAAGCGTCTCAACAAGCCTGCGGCTGAGAGCATTCAGAGTCCGGATGGAGCAACGTTTCCACATAACCAGTGGCTCCCTCTCTTCATTACCCGGTGGGCCTCCAGGCAAGGTTGATCTGGTGACATCTCCCACTGCAGCTTCATCCGGTGGCATTCCCCACCAAAGCACCTTGTCCGAGGGAGTCCTTTCCACTCTTCCATCCCGTAGCCTATCGATCCGGCGACACTCCCACGGTCCCCGCCGGGCGGCCCCGTGGCCTCCATCCGGCGGTGCCCCCATGCTTTCCATTCAGCGGTCCTGTGGCACTCGATCTAGTGGCATCGGACTAGTCGCTCAATCCGGCGGCCTTAGTGGTCTGGCCGCCCTCGAAGCAACCTGAACCGACAGCACCTCCAAGCCATCCGGCATGATGGTTCTCATAATGGCTCAACGGATCAATGAACCGGCGGCATACATTTCATCCGGTGGCTCGTTTTCTCTGCTCATCTGGCGACGACGGCGGGAGAAAACCAGAAGAGAAGAAACGAATTGGACAATGACCAAGGGGCATTCCCAGCAACCAAAGTTCCTTGTCCGCATCACTTGGCAGACAATGACTGAAGATCCAAGGATTTCCAAGTCCTCACAAGCCTCGAACGGCATAGCGCTGCCAACCTCCTGCAGGCTCTATATCCGGCAAGGTCATCGCAGACGTGATAGAGGGACTGACCTCTTTCTTAAATGGGTTTTCACCCCATTTCTCTCACTCTCTCACACCCATTCACCCTCATATCCTCTCCTTAAACCCTCGCACACCTATTCTCTCTATTTTCAAGCAAAGAAACCCATCTCTCTTCCATCTGCATAAGATCGGGATCTTTACCATCTTCCGACATAGATTTTGTGCAGCGGCCTTGAAGCTTCCTCCTAGGGTTACAGATTGTGGAGAAGAGTCTTCCACCACATTTTGGTGTGTACCTTAGTGTCTATCTACTCCCACGGGAAGAGGTCAGTTCCTTCAAGGGTTTCCACAGTGATTTTCAAGGCTAGGATGGCGTCTAGAAGAAGCACTCGGCATTCTACCTAGGGGGAGTCTATTGCTAGGCGAGGTGAGGCCCCAGCTCCTCCACCACAGTGGTCAGCCCCACCTCTACGGGCTCCGCCGATGTGCCCACGGCCCATTCTCAACCCTTGTCTAGTCAATTTGGTGAGATGCATGAATTTTTCCCTGATCTAGGTGTTATTTTTAAAGTTCAGGATGGTTGGATTGATTTTATGACAAGGCATACCAAATACTATCCCAACCTTGTACAATAATTCCATGGCAATTTAACCATAAGAAATGAGCATCTATACACTGTGGTCAAAGGAGTTCAGATTCCTGTTGATTCAGAATTATTTGTGAGGGCCCTAGGAGTTTTAGCTAGGGGAGTTGATATGACATTTGGGCATGGTCATGTTTCGGAGACCTTTATGCTTATGACCTGTTGAGAATACGTGCTTGGAGTTAGCAATTTGTTCATCCTAAATTTCAACTACTTCCCTCCACTACAGCGTATTTTGCACCACATGTTTACCACCCTCATCTATCCCAAGGGTGGAAGTCAAAATGAAGTCACTGAAGTGCACAGGTTTCTATTTTATCATGTGATAAATGGGGTGACTATTAACATGGGTTGCCTCATGATGGAGTTAGTTGGGTCATGTCGTATACAACGAACGAGATCTTTGCCTTACACATCTCAACTAATAGGAATATTCATTTATGCCGGGATCCACTTGGCCGATGAAGTGTTCACTGAAGTGCGACAGAGTGATGTATATAACAAACACAAGATGTTCACAAATTTTGGGTATTATTGGGGTCCCGATGGAGAGCTCAAAAGAAATGCGAGAATATATGGAGAAGAATCT
>JANBPO010006780.1:0-16646 GCA_024336825.1 Amorphophallus titanum
TTCATAGCGGTGAGCAATCAAATAGACATATCCATATCGCGAATAGTCATCTATAAATGTGAGAAAGTAGGTATAACCGTGTCGTGCCCTTACACTCATTAGTCCGCATATGTCGGAGTGGATTGACGCCCTTATAGCCTTTTCGAAAGGCTTCCGGCATGCTTTTCCAGCAAGACATGGCTCACATACTGGCAAGTTAACTTTAGTGAGTGGCCCCAAAAGGCCTTCTCGAGCTAATCTGGCCATTCTATCTTACCCTGTGTGACCTAAATGAGCATGCCATGTCGCAGAATCTAAGTCTTTATCATTCAATACACATGTCAAAATGGAAGAAGAATACGAGGCATTATCTACAGCAAGATTTAATATAAAGAAACCATCATCCATCTTACCATGCTCGTACATAATATTGTCCAAAGTAATATTTGCACAACTGCCAGAACAGGTTAAACAAAAGCCTAGAGATAACAAGCTAGAAACTGACAAGAGATTATAATGGATCCCAGGCGCATAAAGCACATTATATAGAATCAGCATACGTCCATTAGAAAAATGGAGGCGATGAAGAAGGTAAAGAGAGGGTAGCCTATTACTCGTCTAAACTTCTCAACCCCTGTGAGCATAAGTATACGGCTATGGAGAAGACCTGCGCAACTTTAGTCTGGGTAGTTTAGAAGTTAAAATGCTATTTTCTAGCTCATGAGGCTCATCTCATCGCTCGCATGAATCCCATCAAATTCCTCCTTGAAAAATCTGTCCACACTGACCGATTAGCACGATGGCAAGGCATCCTTTCTCAGTTTGACATCACTTATATTTAGCAAAAGGTAATTAAAGGCTATGCCATCGCAGAACATCTCACTCATCCTCTTCCCCGATTCGATCCTGTTCGCTCAGAGCTTTCAGAGGAGGAATTGATGTCCGTCAATCAACCTTCAGATCCTATGTGGACATTACATTTTGATGGAGCTCTAAACTCTCATGGAAGAGGGATCGGTATGGTTCTTTTAACACCTGAGGGTATCACCATTCCACTTGCCTCTCAGCTCGCCTTCCCCATTACAAATAACATAGTTGAATATGAGGCTCTTCTGGCCAGACTTTAGGTCGATCATCAATTTGGTGTTACCCAGTTACGAATTATTGGTGATAGTCAGCTCATTCTACACCAAGTGCTCGTCAAATGCCAATTTGTTTGGCAGATCTACAGGCTGACACTCTTGAGTACTCATTTTGATGTATTGCGTATTACATCACGTTCATGGCACTCCAATTTACTATGGACAAACGAATTTGCTCCTTTGTCCATGCGCTTTCATCTTCTGGTAGCTGAAATGGGCCATGATGACTACTCTCCAGATTTCATGGCTTTGGGCTCTCAAAAAAACATCCATCCTATTTTTACATTAAAGGTAATTAGATCTGTCAAAGAATGGCAATCGATTAATAGAATGTCCTTCAACTAGATAGCTGTGAACATTGCCATTTTCATTTCTTCTCTAGTTGTTGGACCACATCATGGGAAACCCGCTTTGATACCAATTGATAGAAATAGAGTGGTAGATCTAAAAGGGGGGGATGAATAGATCTACTACTGAAAAGTCTCAATTTAAAAACTCAATTACTACAATAAGATCTAGCTCTAAATGAAGGAGCAAATGAGCACACGAACCGGATCAGACCAACAAATAATAAGTTAATGTGTAGAGGGAAATAAGATTATATACGTATGCACAATCACAAATATCAACAAGATATGCTCACCACGCAACAAATCAACATATAACCAACAACTAATATCAGTATGTGGCAGAGGGTCGATCCAAGGATCTCCTCACGCAAGGGGCAGCGTTCTGGATAGGCTTGACCTATCTTTCCAGCTACGTCTTTTGATATACCCCTTAGTTGTTAACAATCGTGATAGACAATGAGAAAGACAAACCACATAGTAGATAAGAGGATTTTAGGTGGTTCGATTGCGACCAACAAGCTACGTCCACCCCTCACTCGATTTGAGTGAGGCTTCCTTGCACAAGGCAAAACAAACGTAGACTCAGTCTGCAACAGTGCCTGATTCCACAGCTTGATACCAAGGGAAACAAATCCC
Source organism: Amorphophallus titanum (assembly GCA_024336825.1). Classification (NCBI taxonomy): domain Eukaryota; kingdom Viridiplantae; phylum Streptophyta; class Magnoliopsida; order Alismatales; family Araceae; genus Amorphophallus; species Amorphophallus titanum. The sequence goes on from JANBPO010006780.1 coordinate 2,108, forward strand.
TTAACCTTCGATCCTGCTCCCAGCAAGATTCAAACTCACTGCCTAATGCAATGACTGGAGGAACGATCCTCCCTTCTTCTGAATTTCACAGAAGGAACCCAGGAGAACTAACTTCTCCCTTCCTCTGATAACACAGAGGGAATCTCAGAGAACAAGATCTCCCTTCTTCTAAAATCTCAGAAGGAACAGAAACAAAAAGACTTCGAACTGAATTAAGAGGAAAAAAAAGACACTACAATTGACTGCTATAGAAAATTGAGAACTCAAATCGGGGCGTTACACATGCGGTATTTACAAAGAACAAAAGACTACATGCTCACATATAGAAAATCAGATCAACTAGAGATCATTGGATATTCTGATTCTGACTTTACTGGATGCCAAGATAGTAGAAGGTCCATATCATGCTATATTTACCTATTGACTGGAGGAGCTATTTCATGGAAGAGTGCTAAGCAAATACTTGTAGCTTCTTCTACCATGGCTGCGGAGTTTATAGCATGTTATGAGACATCAAATCATGGGATATGACTGTGAAATTTTGTCACCGGGTTACAAATTGTGGATAGAATTGAAAGACTGTTTCCCATGGATACATGTATGTTTCCGCTGTAGTTCTTTCGGTGTTTTGACATGGAGATTTGGGCAACTCATGTTCTAAAATTTTAATCTCCCTCTCAAGAATTCCTACACACCTTCCTTCTTCTCTGCCTCCCAACCTCACCTGCTAACCGGGGTTGCCGCTCATCTTCCTCTTTTTCTTCTTCTCCCTTGCCACCAATCGTTGACCTCTTGTTGTGACTGGATTTCTCTCTTAATTTCTCCCCACTGTTGTTTCCGACGTCCTCTTACTACCATTGGCCGGCCACTACCCACTCTACGAGCGCCCGCTGTCGACGTCGGTCGCTGTTGCCACCGTTGCTTCTCCTCTCCCTGCGCACCTACTAGCCCGGCCTCCTCTACTTCTCCTTGCCACCCGCCGACCTCCACCTCTCCTTCTTCTCTTTTCACTGCTGCCACTACATCTGCTGCATCTTGCTGCCATCGTTGCTTCTCCTCTCCCTGTGCACCTGCTAGCCCGACTTCCTCTGCTCCTCCCTACCACTCGCTAGTCGCTGCCGCTAAGATTCTCGTCCATCTCCCGTCGCAACCACCACCCTCTCCCTTCACCTTCCTAGCTGGCCACCACCAAGCGGAACCCCGTCGACATCCTGTTCCGACTACTACATCTCTCTCTTTCCCTCCTCTATTCTCCCTTGTCTCCACCTCTTCCCACTGTTGCTCTGGCTATTGCTGTGTTTCTCTCCTGTTGTGATTGCGTTCCTTCTCTCTCAATATATCCGTCGTTGTTGAAGCTACTACGGACATGGGTTGGGTTCTCTAAAAAAATATGTCAACACTTATTTTTTTTGGAGGTTATAACGGGATGAGATTCTTTCCTTAAAAATTGGGGAGACCTTAGAATCTCAAACTGCATTTAAACAACCCCCCCCCCCCATTGGGGCGTAAACGTTCACGGATATGCATATCAGTCACTCACGAACCATTCTTTATTCGGACGGAAGTCCGTATTTACAACGTAAGAGACGGTGATAAAATCGTGCAAATGTCTGCGGTGAGCACGACAAGTTTAATGTAATTGCGGGATTAGATCCCGATGTATGTTTGTCATTAACAGACCATTCGTTGCTCGGACGAGAGTCTGCATTTGAAGCATCGAAGATGACGATAAGACCGTGCAAATGTCTGCCGTGAGCATGGCAAGTTTATTGCGGATGCGGGATTGAATCCCGGTAGAAGCAGATCGGATCAATGATCTATTGGCCCGAAACGGTTGCGGACTATGGCCATATCAGGATCCCTGAGGTCCATGTTCGATACCATGGGGCATCGTTGCTTTTCCCTTTGCACCCAGTCCGGGGGAGCGAATTGTTGAGTGTGAGGCCCGAACTCGCCATCGTGTGGCCTCACACGCGGATCGACCTGCACGGTCAGGATGCGAGGATCGACCTGCCCGGTCAGGTCGCAGGGGTCAAGGGGGCAGCGCCCCTGGAACAAAATTTTAATTATGGTAGGGGTATGGTGTTTCTTTCATTTTTTGTTAACATTGATCTTTTCATTCATTTTTTGAACCTTTTCCTTTTTAGTTAATTATTGCCTTTTTTCTTATATATTACAAAGGCAGGTTGGGGAAGATGTGAAGAGGGGCGCGCCGTATTAGATGGTGCCAGATTAGCATGCACATGAGGCAAGAGAGGAGGGGGGGCGCGTCGAAGTTGGCCACGCCGGTTTAAGGGTTGAACAGTAGGCAAACGAGAAATGGGTGCGTCGGTTAAGGCCGCGCAGGAATAGCGTGCAACGAGAAGGGCCATGGGAAATGGGTGCACCGGTTAAGGCCACGCCGGATTAGAACGTGAACAGGGGCAAATGGGAAATGGGCATGCCGGTTAAGGCCAAGCCGGATTAGGATGTTGAAGGTGCGCGCCGATTGAAGGTTCAAAGAGGGAGATGGGGTTTTGAGAGGAGGGTTAAAACGGCGTCGTGGAATAGTGACCGTGCCGTTTTAACCAGTGCCGGAATAGCCTCTCCCGAGGGTTGTTTCACTCTGTTTACTGAGTTTTCTTCTTTTCTTTTCACCCGTGAGCAAGTTGGGACCCGAGAAGAAGGATCCGAAGGGTCCGGGATATTACAGCCCTCGAAATTTAAAATAAACATAGGGGGAAAAGGAAAGGGAAACTCACTCGAACAGGTATGGGAACTGCTGATGCATCTCGTCCTCACGCTCCCAAGAAGCCTCACCGCTAGAGTGCCGCTGCCACACCACCTTAACCAGGGGAATAACCTTGTTCTGCAGGTGCTGCTCTCGCTGATCCTCAATACGGATGGGGAACTCCGGAAGAGATAGATCGGGAGTCACCTCGGGCCAAACAGAATCCTCCAGCATATGAGAGTCATTGGGCATATACTTCCGTAACATCGAGATGTGGAACACGTCATGCACCGACGCCAACTCAGGGGGTAACTGCAACTGATAAGTAACCGCACCAATACGCTCCACAATGGGAAAAGGACCAACATAGCGGGGACTCAACTTCCCATGCCAGCCAAAGCGCATCACCCCCTTCATCGGAGAAACTCTCAAGAATATACGGTCGCCAACGGCGAAACTGAGGGGCTGCCTCCTCCGGTCAGCATAGCACTTTTGCCAACTCTGGGCCGCCAACATGTTCTGACAGACCAAGTGTACCACATTCACGCACTGCTGCACCAGCTCCGGTCCCGTCAAAACACACTCACCAACCTCAAACCAAGCAAGTGGAGTCTGACACGGTCACCCATACAATGCCTCATAGGGAGCCAAATTGATCCGATGATACGCATACAACTGGTGATCTTGCAAAGTCTGCAACACAACCCTCAAATGATGCGCATGCTCCTCCACAGACCGTGAATAAACAAGGATGCCATCCACAAACATGACCACAAATTGATCCAAGTAGGGACGAAACACCCTCTGCAACATGTCCATGAAGGCTGCTGGGGCATTAGTGAGCCCAAACGGCATCACCAAGAACTCATAATGCTCGTACCTCGTACTAAACGCAGTCTTCTCCACATCGGACTCACGAATCCACAGCTGATAGTAACCTGGCGGCAAATCAATTCGCGAGAACACTCGAGCAGACTGAAGCTGGTCGAACAAATCATCGATCCGTGACAACAGATACTTGTTCTTAATGGTCACCTCATTTAGCTGTCGGTAGTCAATCCACAGCCTCAGACTACCATCCTTCTTCTTCACAAACAATATCGGCGCACCCCAAGGGGAAAAGCTCAGGGCACACTTCAGACGCCTTCAACGGCACACCCACATTCCCCTTCAAGAAGCCCAGAGAGACCTTCAACGGCACAGGCCTCATGCCCTTCAGCGGCACACCTGCAAGCTGCCTTCGACGGCACTATCATGTTTTCGGCTTGACCTTTCAACTTTCCCTCGGAATTTCTCAACCTTCTCAAAGGTCCGTTCACATCGGTGGGGTCGATGAACCATTTTCGTATATGTACGGATGTTTTGAGGGCCAAGTTGTTTGATGAAGATGGGACGTATCCATAAATCGATTAGCCTTTATGGTCTCTGTAGCCACAAGATGTGGAGCATACGGCGCCAACCTAGAGAATTGGAGCCCATACTCTACTACGGACATCATCCCTTACTGAAGGGAGGCAAATTCTGTAGCTTCCTCTCCTTGACATGCTCGGAGAAATATTTTACATGGAAGAGCTCAAGAAATTCCGCCCAAGTGATTTGTCTATTTTGAAGATGGGCCAAAGTAGCTTTCCACATATGTGTGAATCTTTGTAAAATTGAAATGTTGAAAGGACCTTCTCCTGGTCCAAGCATTGCATGACATTAAAGATTCGGTGCATCTCGTCTATCCAATTTCCATCTTTATCTGGATTCGACGATCCAGAGAACCGCGGAGGGTTCATGTTTTGGAAGTTTCAGTGCAAATCACTAGCACCTCCCCTTACGCCAACTTAAGCCATGGTTTGAAGGGTCTGGGTAAGACCTACAATAGTTTGTTGCTTAGCTTCCCAGTTAGCACGGTTAGCAGCCATTGTGAGAATGAGATGTCGAAGAAAATAAACAATTAATTATTTCCTATGGAATTGATGAATATTTAACCTAGAGGTAATTTCTAAATAACTATCTCAGCTCGGGCTCTACCCAATCTCACATAAGTTCAAAAATTTCTTTCCTTGTTCATAGGTATGGTTCCTTAATCCTTAGACTTAACTTATGACATGACATTTTCTTAAGACTTACTTATGCCTAGGTTCAGATACCAACTTAACTGTCACGTCTCGAGATATGTAGCAGAATTAAGTCAGGAATGTGAACAGTCGACAATACGCCTCAAGCTAGCAAGATAATCAGAGCACAATAATACATCCACATAGAAGACGAATGCATAAGGACATATACTCAAAATTCTAATTTTATTGAATAATAATAATCCAAGTTTTATATATATCAGCAGTTCAAAACCAAAATGGGAGCGCCGCTACTGAATTGCGAATTCGAAGTGAGAAAGCTCCTCCAGAAGAAGAAGAGAGAGAGATCCGTCAGCTCATGAGTGAGTGGAAGAAAGTTAGAGAGCTGCTAAGTTAGAAGAAAAAGATAAGAGAGTGAGCCCAGTTCAAAAAAAGAGGAAAAGAGAAGAAATGAGATCTATCGTAAAGCGAAGTTCAATTTCAGTGATCACATTCAAAGTGCTTCCAGTGGAAGCTATAGATCTTTGTGTTTCTGTTTTGATTCATTGTGCTGTTCTGTTCAGCATTTTATCTTTTGTCTTTGTTATTTTCCTTTTTTGTTTTTAACTAGTGTCTTTGCCTTGTGGTGCTCTGTGCACGCAAGGTGTTTGCACACAGTTTGCCCTGTGTGTGGTTTGCTCTGGGAAACCAGAGTGTGGAGGTGTTCCTCTGGGTTCCCTCTGAGTCTATCAAAGGAAGGGAGATCTATTCTTCGTGGTCCCCTCTATGCTTCAGAGGAAGAGAGGATTGGTCCTCTGGTTGTGGGAAACTGGGTGTTGCTCACATTTCCTTCTGAGTCTATCAGAAGAAGGGAGGAAAGTGTTCCTCCAGGTCAAGCTGTTTGATAGCATCTATTGCATGACTGAGTCTACGTTCTTGCATCTGCAAGGGAAGCCTTACTCTAGTTTGAGTGAGGGGTGGACGTAGGTCTGTGGTAGCAGACCGAACCACCTAAAAATTCTGTAAGCATTATGGTTTGACCTTGTGTGGTTGCTCCTTCTCATCTACCACCTTCACAGGTTTGTGTGTGATCAGATTATGCATTGCATTCTCATTGTGTGGTAAGTGTTCAAGATCTATTCTGTATGAATGGCTAGTTGTTCTTAGAAGTTTTAATTTAAACACTTAGTCTGCTCAATCTTTCACTTCGTTCATTTAGTGTTGTTCGAATCTGTTCATTAGTAGGTTGCTTGGTCCGTTGAATCATTTTCATTCTAACCTGAATAGGACATAAGTTTTACTTGAGCGAAGTCTTATTATGAAGGTTATTCATTTAGCTTTGGTACCGTCTCCATATGCCAAGTGTTCAAGATTTGTTCTATATAGGGAGTGAGTTTGAATTTCACATAGTTTTTATAGAGGGATCTATTCACCCCCTCTAGATCCCACATTGCACCTAACCTCTTCTTTTTGCTTGGGCAATTGATATTATTTTAACCACTACATAAGAGGGTCCCTACAGTTAGGTAAGCTAACGGCCTCTGCTGTGGCGGCCTCAAGTTCTTCCTCTTTTGATTCTTCTATCATGATAGGCACCTAGCGCTGATTTATCACCCGGATGTTGAGCGATCCATCTGGCGGCACTGCCAATGAACTTGCCAATTTCTCCAGTGCATCGGCTTGTGCATTTTCTCCTCTGGCGACATGGCCTATCTCAATGAGGTAGAACTTCTCCATGAGCCACTTCGCCTTAGTGTAGTAAGGGAGTAGCTAAGGTTTTCAGACATCAAACTGTCCCTGGACTTACTTGACTATCAACAATGAATCGCCAAATACTTGTAGCATTTTGATCTCCATCTGCAGGGTGAATTGGAGGCCAATAATTAGGGCTTCATACTCTACTTCATTATTTGTGCAGGGCTTGCTGATGGAGCATGAAGTGTGCAATACTTCTCCGTCTGGAGATTTGAGGATGATGACGGCTCCAGCCCGCACCTTGGTATGCCCAGACGGGGTCGTTTCTGTTCTCGAAGAACCATCGAAATACAGCTGCCAGGCGGTTTGTTGGACTTGGTCTACCTCCAATGTTTCATCTTCTAGCAATTCTGTGACCAGTGGGGAGTCTTCGAGCACAGGGTGTGCTGCGAAGAAGTCTACGACGGCTTGCCCTTTAACGGCCTTCTATGGCACGTAGGTAATGTCAAATCTATTAGCAGTACGGCCCACTTGCCAAGACGCCCCTTCGGGACTGGCTGGGAGAGAATGTGCTCGACAGGGTCAACCTTGGATATCAGGCTCACTTCATGAGACAGCATGTAATGCGTTAGCTTCTTGACCGTGAAGACTAAGGCAAGACAAACTTTCTTAATCGGGGGGTACTTTACTTTCACTCCCACCAGTCTTCGGCTGAGGTAGTAGAGAGCTTGCTCCTTTTCTTCATTGTTGTTTTGGGCGAGCATTGCCCCCAGTGAATATTCGGTGGCCGCTATATATAGGATAAGCGATCTTCCCTTAACAAGTGCCCCCAACCCAAGCAGGGTCTTCAAATAATCCTTCAACTGGTTGAAGGCTCATTGGCACTCTTGATCCCAGCTAAACGGTGCATTCTTCATCATCAATCTATGGAATGACTGGCAACGTCCCGACAAGTCACCACCAGATTTTCATGCAGCCAGGGGTGGCCTAGTAAAGCTTTGTACGAGGTGTTGGAGTTAATAATATGAAACTGCACACTCGTAGTGAAATTTGCCATGGTGAGGGTGAATTTTGCCACTCCAATTGGCACCTTAAACTTTTGATTAAAGCTGGAGATACGCATATCTCTGATTTTATCAAGGCGTACATCAAAGTAATACCTCTGGTAAATCCTGCACGGAAGAATATTGATAGCTACTCCAGGATCTACCAGGATTCTATTCAACTGATGGCCATTCAGCTGTCCTTTCATATACAGTAGCCTATTGTGACTGATAGTGAGAAGTAGCATGTCCTCCCCCGTGAAGGTCACATTTGCTCCTGGTAGTGTCTCAGCCAGACAAGCTTCGTATTGGGCAAGAGTCTACAAGGCAGTAATAATGGCTTGTCGGGTTTCTTCACTCAGGGAGAGGATCTCTCAGATAGTGAATCTTGCCGGGAGCTTCTTCAGCAACTTCATTATCCTACTGCCGACTCAAACATTTGATAGCTTCATCTCCTCCGCCCATTTCGGCCTAGAGGCGCCTTGTGTTGTGGTCCCTGATGGACCTGCTTCATTGGACTCTGGGTCTGAATCTTCTTCTGGTGCGACGATGCCATCTTGCTATTTTCCAACGTCTGGCGCTGGCTCAATTTTTTTTCATTCGGCGGACCAGAGGGCTGCTGAGGTCACGGGAGAGCGCCCCCGGTTGCAGCGCTGGCTTCTTGGCACGGCTGCTTGCCCTTGGACATCTTTAGAAATTCAAGAAAGGAAGGGCAACACCGTTGGCCCCACTTTGATTGTACAACCCTGGCAGAGGAGGAATCTGAATGCCCTTGACCTCTGGAGGGGATATTTTGTAGGGTTTCTCCCCCTGAAAATAATATTGTGGTTGGCGAGTGGTGGGCGTCCCCATTTCTGGCCTGATTGGGTCGCATAGGTAGCAATTGTGGCCTAGGCCTGGCTCACCTCAACTGTAGGGGTGAAACATATTTCTTCATCGTCATCTTCACCAGGCAGGTTAAAAAGAGCAGAGAGGGTGTTGCAGGAGAGTAGTATCTCCTTTTTGGCTTTACGAGCCTTTCTCTTCCTCTTTTTCTTGTCTTTGGCTGGTGCCTGCCCCTAGAACAGGCTGTCTTATTCTTCTGTTGCTTTCTCTTCCTCTGGGTGGGGGTAGAGGAGTTGTAGTTGGTGCTGGTGGCGCCATTTCAAAATGCACCGGCTTCCCTGCCTGCCGAAGGAGGTTGCGGTAAGTTGCCATCTGTGTGCTATCAGGGTGATCTGTGAAGAGGAAGGACAAGCAAAGCAGAGAATTGATTAACATCCAGCACCCTGAAAAAGGCAACCAGGAAAGTAAAAGGAAGAGAAATGTTAAATACCGTGTGGGCCGGTATAGAACCGCAGCGATATTGGCCAATAACTGAGGGATGGCTCTTTGTCGCGGCGAGCAACCTCTTGGACCAGGCAACACACGTCCCCAATCGTCTGGCAGCGATCGGCAAGGATGGCCAAGTTTGCATGTTTCTTGGCAGACAGATGGCAATATAGGATGAAATGATCCATCCCCCATCCTTCGGCATAATTATAGGCCACGTGCAGACGTTGCCCCAGGATGGCCGCCGGTCGAGCTTTGATTGTTAGCCCGTGCACCCACAGAAGGACGTAGAACCAGGTAGTGTCTGCATAGTTCTGCGGCTTCCGCTCGTCCCTCCTCATGAATGTACGGTAGGGGCAAATCAGGTCCTTCTCAGCCCGCCAAACTGGTCATGGGGGTGCCTTCATCTTCTGCCGACAGCGGATAATTGATCAACTTCATGCGGTCCGATCCGATGCGGCAAAGGTCTCGAAGGGTCTTCTTGAAATCATCCTTCGCCACCGAAGGCAGCTTGGCCTGTGGCGCCGGTTTACCCTCTCGAGCCACCTTGCGAGCGATCATGTAGTCGGCCACATCCTTGCTTTTGCCACCCCAAAGGCGTAGGAAGTGCTTTGGGTCGACGTCAAGAACAAGCACGGGCTGTCGGCTCAAGAATCTTCTCTCCGTCCCGTCCCAACAGTCGGTCTTGTGAGACCAATAAAAGGCCGTGCGGGCGTTCCACCACTTCACGTATTCAGGTGTCACCCGAGGGACACAGCCGAGAGCTGGTACTCTGAAGGTAGCGGCGTCTGCCTAGTGGAAGAAGTCCCACCAGACTCTGGCATTCTCTGCAACCAAGCTTCCCCGAAGAGCCTACGTCGCCAAACCGAACTGGGCGTTGTATATAGGAATATGCTGGTCATAGCCAAAGTTTCGGCCAAAATAGAAGGGGTAATATGGCTCCAGCAGTAATGTTTCCCCTTCCTAAATGCCAGCACGCCTTCTCACTTACATTGTATCAGAAGGAAAATGAAAGGGAACTCAATGGGAAGAAACCACGGAGACCCACCTAAACTTTCTTTCCCCTAAAACAGAGTACCGGGCATAGACTCTTCTTCTCTAGTTCCGGAGTGCTCCAGACGAGCAAACAATACGGGGATCGCAGTGGCCTTCAGGAAGAACACCCTGCTTCTCTCCCAAGGAACCCTCTCTTCTTCGGACAAACGAGTTTAATTGTCTCTTAGCAATGGGTTCTCTCCAATGGGTTCTCTTCGTTCATCTTTTTTTCAATTGCCTCCCTCTTCACTTGGTCGAACCATGTAGGGTTATATAGGGAGCTCTTGATCCGGCGTGGAAATTGGCGCACCGGGGAAGCGGCACCCACAAGGTTAAGCACGCCGAAATAAGGGGTGCCGAGGTAAGGGAGCGCACCTGAATTGAGCATGCCATATTAACCTCTTCTACTTTATGCGGGTTAGCTGGTGGGTCTAGAGATGGTTCCGGGAGTTACCGTGACCATTCATCTCATCATGGTCCTGCAAAACCTTGACGGGAAGCTTTGACAAAGCTCTTAGGATGACATACGGCCTTTCCCGGTACTTCGTGCATCTTTGGCTTGAACCCATGGGTTTTCACTGACACCGCCTTCGGCACTATGGCTTGTGCTACCGACTCGGCCAGACTCGTGCTCGAAGCTTTCTTGAGGGGTGGAATAGCACCCAGGATACTTCCGCCTTGACCGGGCGATCATTCGGCCACTTAATGGACCCAATATGGTGAGAAGCCATACCCGTGCTGGGTAACTGGGGTCTTCTACTGATAGAGCTTTCGGTACCTTGCTCTGAAGGATTAAGGGCATTCCTTCACCTCGGGAGGATCTTTCATTCAGGTGGCGGGCCACCAGGTAGACCATTGCCCTTGATCGGACAACAGGTGCGGTATATGCGACACGATGGAGTCGATGCCGATTCATTGGGCAGGCTTGGTCGCATTGCTAGTTGGTTGTGAATTCATCCCGATTCTCATGAGGTGAAGTCCCCGGTGTTCATACTGGGTGACTTGAGGATCTGGCAGCTTGAGAAGGCTTCAATATGTTGATCTCTATCAGCTTTTGTGCTTCAGCAGGCCGTATTGTTTGTCTTTGAGACTTGATCACCATTGATCATATTTTGAGTGCCAACAAATGCCCCGTGCGATCACATATAAATAATGTAGCCAAGAGATCTTCGTCTCTCATGAACGTGTGGAAAATCTATGTTTCTAGCAGATAAAAATTTGCTCAAAATTGTTCTAATCTTGTTAAATAATATCATATAAGTGGGAGATGATTGTAGCTTGCCTGGCTCTATTTTCGATCTCACAATATGAGAAAGTTTAATAAGGTTGGTTCAGATTTTTAGCAACTTATGACGATGCATTCAATGATGTCATTAAAACCTTTTTGTTTTGACATGTAGTGAATTAAGTAATCTAGAATGTAATTGTTGACCTTACTAAGGATGATAAGTTGAATGGCTCTAACTATGACATCTGGCAATACAAAATCTAATATTTGTTGAATAAGCAAAAGTTGCTTGATCACCTTACCATAACCATGCCATCGTCCGAGGAGGGCAATATTGTACAACACCGTCAGAATCGAGAGGCCTGCCATTTTTGGTTTAACAAAGATCATAGGGCACGCTTTACTTTGCTTAGTAACATGCAAGATAATTTACTCTGTGAGTTTGAAAAATATGAAATTACCAAAGAAATGTGAGACCAGTTGAAGTTCACCTTTGGGGGAACTTCCCTTACTAGGTTAAGGGCTCTTGTCCTGAAATTTGAAACCTATTAGAAGGATCCACGCCATACGATGACTGAACATCTGAGAGTGATACCCAGTATGATATGTAATCTGAACACTACTAGAAATGATCTAACTAATGGGCAACAGGTGTAGGCTATGATTCAATCTTTGCCTGATTCATGGACCCCCAATGAAGTTAGTTTTAATCTACAACAAGCATATTACAACATTCGTGGATATTACTTGTCATGCGGAATTAGAAGCTGAGGATGGAGTGGCTCGCACTATTGCCAATATGGTCTATAGGGGCAGACTGTCTGGCAGGAAGGGACTACAAAAGAGCCAGAAAAGATGAAAGACTGTAGCAGGTGCCAAGGTAAGCGTGGCGGGAAGAAAGACTAGCAAGCTTAGGTGCTTCAATTGTAGTAAAGAGGTCCATTTCGCTCGTGAGTGCACTGAGCTGAAAAAAGTACCTTACAATTCTAGTTCTCCATCTACTTATGTTTGTTCACATATATTTGTTGGACATCCTAATCCTTTGTGGATTTTAGATTTAGGGGCAACAAGACACATCACAAGGGAGCGAGCAGGTGTAAGGCGGTTAGCGAGCACCACCAGAGTGGAGTGACTGTCAAACAATCCAAGTAAATTTTTCTACAATCTCAATTAGCATTGAGTAATAATTTCAAAATTTAATTTTATTATATGTGACAAGAGGAACAATAAATATTATGTAATTGTGGATGGTCATAGTTAAATCAAGCTTTACACATGTTCCATACAATCCATTCACTTAGTGTGTTTCTACCCTACAGATAAAACTTAATAAAATACAACACATAAATCATAAATCAGGGTATAAACTACGTCCAAGCTATTTTCCCAGAGCCGCCAAACAGGGATTGGTGGCCCGCCGTGAGGCCGCTTAGAGGCTCAAGGTTTCAAATCCAAACACGCATTAGGTGGTCTGTCGCGCGGCCACTCGGGTCCCAAGTGGTCAGTAACTGGCCGCAACCCTATACCTTGCGGTCTATTGCGGGGCCGCAATATGCAGTGGGTTTCGAATACATTAAACGTGGATACAGTCAGTCGTGAGACCGCCACTATCCGAGGCGCATCCTATTACGACCGCAACCCATTCACCTCTTCTGGTCTCTGACGAACGCTGATCGAACTCGATTGTGACAAGTAATACATGCGACATGGTGCATAGAAAATGGGCAAAATGCTATAAATAAAAAGAGGATGAAAAGGCGCACGACATAGCATGATCAATTTAAGATTTAAGCCTGCTAAACCTAACATTCAATCGATATAAAAAGGGAGTAATAAGATCGTGCCCTAATTAACATCCTCTGACTAAAATAGGCAATACGTGCGCTATACTGAATAATAATTGGGGCTTTTAGTATCAATAGAATGGGGACTCGGAGATGCTTCCAATGATATATTACTGTTAGGGTTTAGTCCACTGTCACCTAACTTAATCGAAGATCAAAGGGGACGATGGTCGCCGGGTCGCGAGATGAACACCCTCCAGACTCGCCAAAATCCTCCCTTAATCATGCTCCTCGTCGGCCGCCATAGCAAATAGGGTTACTAGGTCGGCCGAGAGTTTGATTTATAGAGGTAATTCGATCTAGGCGCGAATGATAGGGCCGGATAGAGTCCCACAACTCGACGCGCGCGGGAATCGCGCCTTGACCAAGTCGCACCGCCATCTCCCCCGAAATTAGACTCCTAGGGTTAGGGTTTTTACACACAATAAGAGGGGAAATGGGTGGTCTGCTCAGGTCTCAACAACTTGTCGGGGATGAAACTTCCTACCCGGATGTCTGATGAAGGTGAGGCCGGCGCCGCTGGAAAGCTGCTCGTCTTGTGAAACTCTGGGAGGAAGATCCAGCACGTTTGGGGGTCGGTGGTGTCCGGAGTGATCGCTCTCGCGAGACTGCGCCGCTGCCGTTTTCTGCAGGCCAAGAGTCCTTGCTCGGGACGTAACTCCTGGCTGGGATGTCGAAATGTGCTAGGACTGGCTCCGTTGGAAAGAGAGACGACCCAAGCTTGGCTACACTGAGTTTCACCTTGAAGCCCGCCCGTTTGACAAAATGGGACCTTCTGGTCGCCGGCTGGGTACAGCAGAACGTGAGAACAAGAAAGTAGGCCTGACTTACCGGCGTTGTAACTCTCTGATCTGGAGACGAATGGAGTCGAGGCCAGCGTTGACAGAAAGAGGGGCGTCTCAGGGATGCTCCAGAACTGGAATGGCCTCGCTCTGCTGGGAGAGGTGCCAGCACCGTCCGTTCTCGCGAGGTTGCGCAGTCAGGGTTGCCGGCTGTACAGGGGAGCCTTGTCGGGGTTGGTCCTCTTAGCCTCGTCGCCGGATGAAGCTGAAACCACTGCCGTTGTGAAGAGGGGAGGCCAAGGTCGACCTCCAGCAAAGGTGGGGAGCTGGGGCCGGTTGTTAGGGAGGAGATGGTTTCTGCAATCTGGCTGGTGCAGAGCTTCCTGAGCACAGGCGAGCAGTCTGCACACGCCGTGGATGACGGCCGGAACGGGGTGCTCCGGGATCTGAATGACCTCCTTCTTCTTGGAGTTGAAAGAGGGCTGGAGGAGGATCACCTCGGCCGAAGGGCATGCCAGGAAACTCAGAAGAGCGGCCGTGGGAGCTTCTGCAACTCGTCTCTGCCTCAAGTCGGAGTCGATCTGCGCAGCCTGATGGAGACGGGCCTCCTGCCCAGAGTAGAATCTTTAGATGCTGAGTTGGACGCCAGAAGCTCCTCAAGGAAGGCGGGGGCGTCGCTGCAACAGGGCGTTCGATCTGCTGCTGTGTCTGCCTGGGTGGCAGTAAGAGAAAGAGATGGGAAATGGGGAAGATGAGAGGGAGAAATGGGGTGGAAAGGGGCTGGGGTGGTCCCTGGCTGAGAGGGGGTTAGGGAGGGGGCGAACCAGGTTGTGGATGGGACGAAGG
>JANBPO010006786.1:0-202999 GCA_024336825.1 Amorphophallus titanum
GTCTTCCAGCAGCATCACTCTGGGAGCAATGAGAACCAGAGCAGTCCAGCCCTGTTCCAGACCCTGCCTCAGCCAGCGACATCAACAAGAAATTTCAAGAAAATTCAGGCGTCCTCCTAGGTCAAGTCAAAAAGTTTCGGCACCAGTTGTGGACATTTCTGAGCTCAGTAGAGACTGTGGCAGCGCCATCTTTGACTATCTATCCGGCTGTCTAGAAGCTGGCAGAATCGACGGAGCTCGGCACATCGATTTCTACCTTCACTCCCCATCCCCGCCTAGCTGGCTTACAGCCCCTCCCTACATGGAGATAGTGTTTGGTTGTAAATCTCTTAACCCCCACCCTGAGAACCCCCCTCCTGTGTGAGGTGTAGTGCTGTAACCATTTTAATTTAAGGTCAAGCATCGTCGACGCAGCATGCCGGCGTGTGCCTACGCTTCCCGACTCGCCCACGTCTCCGATCGGGATCGGTGTTTTCACACCGGTCAGGTGAGCATCTGGTACCCCCTTGGCTGGTTACATTATTGGCTGTTTTAGTGTTGTCTTGATTGCTCGTCGGTCAGTGAGACGAGAGCAAGGACTTGCACACCACTTCTAGTATGCCCACTGCGGACCGTGAGTGAGTGCCACCCAAACCCACGCCCCCGGTCTGCCAGCCGCCCACAAAGATGGGAATCCCAGGCCCTTAGGGGCTAGCCTAAGCTGGCCAAGTCCCTTAGAACATTTGGGTTCCACCTTGGATCCCCACCATCATACCCGGGTCACCATCGGGAGATCATACACACCGTGCAAGTGAGCCACTAGCGTAAGTCCGTGTTAGTCCTTGTATGCTTGTGGGTCTAAGTCCTAGGTTCGTTGAGTCATCCATCATCATCTCTGGACTGTGTCACATCAAGTGATATCTGAGCGTCATAGGCTTGCTCTCACAAGTCTAGTCTTGGGGCGTCTTCACACTAGGTCATTCATAGGTGCACACGCACACCCGTACATAGCCCACTCAACTTTGCATGACCACCCGTAGTGGAGCTCATTATCAATCCAATCCATCCTCTTTCAATTCCCCAATGAATCCAAATCCCCAAGGGAATCCCACCCCCAATGAGCATGAGCTTCCCGATCACATGAGATTCCTTGTGGAGGGTATGGCTAGTATCTTAGGGCGACTTGATGACATAACGGCCCGGCTTGAGCGGTCAGTATCCTATCTCTTATCACCCCTTTGTTCACCATACTTCCATGCTTGTTCATGTTCACACTTGCATGCATAGCATAGTTCGTTGGAGGGGTGGGGATAACGTAAACATCAACAGCCTACAATTTTTTGGTGACCACGATAGGACACCTAGTGCCCATCACATTTTTCATACTTTTTTACAAGTTGGGTGTGTGTATGTGCATGTTTAGATAGAGTTTTCTCCATTTTCCTACTGTTCTGGGCGTTTTCGGGTCTACCAGGGCCTTGCGGTCGTCTCCAAGACCGCTAGGAGAGCCTAGCGGTCATCACTAGACCGTTAGGGCCTTTATGGTAGCCTTGCGGTCGTTCGGTAGACTATAAGGGGGCAAAAAATGGTCATTTGGTAGACCACTTTCTAATTCTGGCAGTTCTGGCGTAGTGCTCACAAGACCATGTTCGTTGAGCATAACTTGCCTGCCTGGGGTCGGATTGCCCTGTTCTTGAGCTAGTTCTGTAGCCCTTTGTATTGTCTTTCCATCCATATATCATATGCATCATTTGGGTCATGTTTACATAGTTTAATCTTGTCATCATTTTTTAGTTTTCTGCATAAAGTCTACAGGCAGGCTCAAGGACAGGTTCACAGGTACGTATTTACTTGATGATTTGATTGCCTTCCCGACATCTGATTTCTTGTTTATTGGTCCCATCTTGTAGCCCTTTGTATTGTCTTTCCATCCATCTATTATTTATATTATTTGGACTACGTTTGCATAGTTAAATATTATCTTCATTTTCGCACTTTGTGTATAAAATCTGCATACATGTTCAGGGGCTGATGCAAAGGTACGTCGTTCATTCATAATTTTTAATATCTTTTAGTGCCAAATTGTGCCTATTCTTGGTCTTGCCTTGTTTTTCTTCATATTATTTTACATTTTTCACTTTGTTTGCATCCATATCATTATGTTTGCATAGTTTAATATTGTCTTGATTTAATAGATTTAGGCTAGAAATTGCATGCACTCCGGTGGACATAGGGCCATGCATTCTTAATATCATAGCAGCGTTCCCCCTTGGTAAGTGATCCTCTCACCTCCATATTCCATGGAGTCGACTAGGTGATCTTATCCGGGACCTCCGTAAGTCCCCGTGAGCCGTGGATTCCCGCACGGACGTCGAGCCGGTTATACCTTTCCACCTCTTGAGTAGGGGGGACAAGTGGAGAGGGGGAAAATCCACCGCCCGAGAGCACGACCTAACTTGGTCTAATTTGATCGAACCAGGCCCGGCTCCCAAAAGTGACAGCCCCATGTTGGGCCTACTTGCTCCAAGCCCAAAACTCACTCGGACCAACACTTCCTAGGTGACCCATGGGTCACGAAGTCTGAATGACAGATCAGTCGGGAAGGCCCCTACAGGCACACAGTATAACCTACCTGAGCTATGCCCCCATCACTCGGGTGGACTCCCAGCAAGCACCCCGAGCTCAAACCGACTGTTGGAAGCTTATCTGAGCGTCCGTTACACACCCTTAAATAGTGGGGAACTCCAAGGGATAGGGGAAAGCAAGAGTCCTTGTGCCATAAAGAGCCTATAGTAAGGACATAACCCCCCTAGAATCCCATCGACTTCTTGGACTCCCTGGATTCCTACGTTAAACGAATTGCTATGTAAACCCTAGAAGACTCTCCGAATAGGTAAGCAAGGATCCTGAGTGAGAACCACTACATTCCTTGGTGGAGAGCAATCTTGTGCCCTTTCTTCTCCTACCACCTCCCCTCACATCTGTGCTCCACTGCATTTGCTGACTTAAGAATCAGTGGGTTTTCCCCATGGATCTATCCCTGGGCACCCCTGATCCGTTTCCTACCTTGTAGGACATACACATGTGGTGATCGTGATCAAGGATCCCTCCAAGATCCCACGGCTCAGGACCAATACGAGATCACGCCTCTTTATAAACTAATATGAGATGTACTCAAGATGATGTCAATTTTAGAATGTTTACAGCTGCAATGCCTTAGTGTCTGCTTTACAAGGGAGCGACACGAAGTGTAATGAAGTGGAATGAAGTGGAGTGAACTGAAAAGTAGGCGCTAAGATGTGATGAGACACACAATCAACACCACCTGATGAGAATTGAATCAAAAGCTCGAGATGAAGCAATTTCGGGAGGTTCAATGAAAGCAACAATTGTTTGGATAAAGGAGGGAGTGTGCACGCGGGCACAAAGGATAGGAAAAAAGATGATCAACTTCCAGCATGATGGAAGTACCCCAGGTCACAAACCTGTAGGTTTCACCATTGGGGAGCGATTACCAGCCAGTGTGGGACGTGCTGCAGCCAAGGCGGATCAAAGGGGAATGATTGAAATAAGAGGATAGAAATCCAAGTTATATATTGCGGCCTGAGCCCATTTAGAAACCTTCTAGCCTTCATCTTCTCGGTTCCCACTAAATGCGGTGCATAGCTAGACAGATGGGAGAACTGGGACTCATATTCAGCCACAGTTAATGTCCTTTGCTTTAAAGCGACAAATTCCGCAGCCTTCTTCTCTTGGACACGGTCTGAAAAATATTTATTATTAAAGTGGTCAATGAATTCATCCCACGTGACTTGTTCTTCGGCCAATGTAGCCTCTACCGATTCCCACCAGAATCGGGCATCCCACTTTAATTAGAAAGTTGCCAGTAGGACCTTCTCTTTGCCAGTGCACTGCATGACATGAAAAATTTGTTCAATTTTCCTAATCCAATGCTCGACATTGTCCGGGTCGGTCGAGCCAATAAACTTGGGAGGGTTCATGTTATGGAAGCTTCGGTGGAGATCTCCCGCTCCACGATTGGCTCCTCCCTGCGCTACTTGTTGTAACGCCTGAGTAAGACCTTGAACGGTACGTTGCATGTCACGTCATTGGGCACGTTCGGCGGTCATGGTCCTGCAAGATTTTAAATAACTATATTAATATGTGATTAACCAAGAGTCTAAGTCCTTAAGTTAACTTAACCCTTGGCTCTACCCAATCTCACTGGTAAAGGTGTAAACCTATATTTGGACTTGGTTTCCTAGGAGCTGAATATCCTAGGCTCTGATACCATAAAAATTATCATGCCTCGAGCGCGGAAGGAACCCGGTACGTGTGACGAGTTTATATCACTCATGTCAATCAGAGCATAAGAAATTTGACCTTATAAATAGAGATGCGCCAATTTCAAGATAAACCAAATCCTTTATTCATAATAACCATTAAGGTGCTTCTATTACATAACCTCCTTAAAAGTACTTGGCTCAATAAAAGAAAATTACAAAGATTGACTCAAGAAATAGGGTAAAAGACTCGGCTAGATAGTGACATTGGTCATTGGAATGGCTCTACGCTCTTCACTCATATCCGTCCCCATCCGAATGAGCTGCGTCATCGAAATTACCTGAAAAATAGGGAAAAACACTAGATGAGCGAATGCTCATTAGGAATTATATCTCAAGTACAAGCTTGCTCTAAGTTATTACATGTTATATGAATGCAAGTATAGCTATACATGTATGCATGAAAATGACAAGAGAGAGAGAGAGAGAGTATTGTTTATTATATATCTTCTCTTTTCATTAAATCGAGAATACGTTGTGTAAGGGCGGAGTTGTATCTCCGCGTGTGTGGTGTTATTGTGGGGAAAGTTTTCCTGTGGTTGGTTGTGTGTGGACGGAGCTGCGACTCCATGTGGTTGTCGTGTTCGGGGTACGTTCCCCAACCGTATGTGTGTGTACTGCAGTGGCAGCGTTTTGGGGCAAGGCCTCATGCCGTCGTGCTTGTATTACTGCGGAAGCAGTGTGTGGTGTTGGGGTTCGTCCCCGTGTTGTTATGAAAGTAGCGTGTAGTGAAGCCTCACCGAGTTCGGTGAGGGGTGGACGTAGGGAGCACGTCGTGGTCCCGAACCACCTAAAAATCTCGTGCTCCATGTGTATGCCTGTACGATTGACCATTTCTTCTATCTCCCTTCACTGGTTCATTATATAGATTTTTCATTCACTGCACTCTCACACCCTGCTCCATCTGGTATCTGTGTTGAGCTTAATTTGTCTGATTAGTTGCTTTGTTAATTCGAGTGAGATCAGAAAGTTTGAGCGAACTCTTCTAATCTCACATTAGTTTAGGGTAATTAACGCTGTTAGTTTTAATTCCATTGTGCTCAGTTAAGAAAGTTTTTAAAATCTGCCATCTCGACAAGAGGATAGTTCAACCGCCCCTTGTTGTCCGCCATCTCTCTGGGCTTACAATCGGTATTAGAGCCCAGTCTCTGATTTATTAGCGGACCTTGCGGTCTAGGAGTAAAGATCTTTCATGATGGCTAGTGTTAATATGATTCCTATCTGGTTTCGATTATGCTTTATGGCTTGGAAAGCTTTGTGTTTGGATTTTCAATGTTAATCTGAAGCTTATAAGATTAATCACTCATGGTCCTAATATTTTACTCAAAAATGAGCTAAGATGGACCGATGAGTACAAAAGAATGAACTCTGATAATGTTTATGTTTTGAATGCTCTGAAAGTTGCTGTGTGCATTAAGAAATTTCCATTTGTGTCTAATTACAGATCTGCCAAAGAAATTTGGGATGGGCTAAGCAAAGCCCAAGAAAAAAGTCGAAATAGTTAGTGCCTCGTGACAAGGAACAGTGATAGGCAAAGCAACAGAAGCTCTGAGGTAAATCCTAACTCCGATTCTGATGATGATAATGAGTGGAGCTCTGATGAATTGTTAAATGCCTATGATGCCAAAGATAAGTGACGAGATCCTTCGGCTTCATAAGAGATCTCCTGGCTGGCCACCGCCAGAGGTGAAGGTGAGACCGTAGCAATAGCACTCGGGGTCACCACTATGAGAGGCCGCTCCACCTCCACCAGCTGGGTAAGGCCCATGTCCATTGTTGGCATCTGCACTGCTAGAATCGGAGGCGTGACTTCGGCCGAAGAGTAGGCGTCAGCAGGGACCGAGTCAGGTACCACGGCAGACGAACTCGCTTCCACATCTGCCTCCTCGGTGAGACTCGAACCCATCGTCGCTTTGTAAGCCAGGAGCACAAGAGGCACGACCTCAGTCGAAGGGAGAGTGTCGAGGGGAGCTGGACTCGATACCGCTCCTGAGGAACCTACGGCCCTTTCCGCCTGAGTCCCCCTCGAAGGTATAGGGAGGTCCGCCAATATCTTTCTCAGAAGCTGCACCTCCTCTGGTGCAACTAGCTTCTGGAGAGGCGGAAGAGGGACCGCAAGCTGTGGGCTGGCTCCCGATTGCAGAAGGGACACCAAGGGCTCCACGTCCGGCCCCAGGAGTGACGTCAGCCTTCGCGTCGCCATAGGACCAAAGGATGACCTCCACTTGGAAATAGCCCTATGGGCCTGGGCAATAGGTACTTCCGGGGGCACCGTCATTGTCTGGCCATGCAAGGCAGGGTTAGCCACTCACCGCGTGAGGCAAACTGCCGGATCATATAGAAATAAAGTAGGAGCCGAGAAGTCCCCATGCTTACCTCAGCCACCAGCACTATGCTGTTCTTCGGTGTTATCTCTCCTTCTTTCGGGGTTTCAATCATCGGCACGTGAGTCCCCACGACCCCTCGGGAGGCATGATCTTATCCATTTTAAAATAAATCAACAGTCCCGAGGAAGATTCAAGAGATAAAAGCCTATACTTACAATTGTTTCTGCCCCTTCTTGTTGTGGCACCCTAGCTTCCGGTGCAGGAATGCCTGAAATCTTTGCGGCTACCTCCTGCCGCAAAACCTCGACCAGGGACATGAGTTTGTCCAAGGCCACAGTGGCCCCCTCCTGTCGGGTGACCTGTGCACCCGGAATGTGTACCTCTGCGGCCTCCGACATGGTTTGTTCCTGAAGTTCAAAATGACAAGCAACAGAAATCAGTGAATAACTTCAAAGGGAGCCCGAATAGACAAATTCACACTTACACTGTTAGTTCCTGTACGAAGAATATTCTCCCACGGATGCGTCGACACCAGCCCCGCCCTCATCGGGTCTCGGAGGAGGTGCCAAGAATTCAGCCATGTCCTGCCCCTTGATTGCTTTTCTAGGGACGTAGGTAATATCAAACTCCATTAGTAGGAGAGCCCATTTCCCTAGTCGTCCTGAGAGAACGGACAGCCTAAGGAGAAACTTGAGAGGGTCGTACTTGGATATGAGCTCAACCCGATGAGACAAGAGGTAGTGCCGCAACTTCTTGACGGCAAACACCAATGCCAAGTAGACTTTCTCCATGGGGGAGTAGCGATACTCAGCACCGATCAATTTCCGGCTGAGGTAGTAGAGCGGTTTCTCTTTGCCTTCCTCATTGATCTACTCCAACAGAGCCCCCAACGAGGCACCCATGGTGGCGATGTAGAGTATGAGGGGTTTACCCTTGACCGGTGCCCCTAGGACTGGAGAAGCGAGGAGGTACTGCTTGATCTGTTCGAAAGACGCCTGGCATTTCGAGTCCCATATGAAGGGGGCATCTTTCTTCATCAGCTTACTGAAAGGCGTGCATCGACCGGAGAGATTGGAGATGAACCTTCGAATGTTGCTCAACCTACCTTGGAATGACCTGAGCTCAGTGTGGACTTAAAAAATGACGATGATACGGCATGAATGTCTCGGCACTCGAGAGCAAGTCGAAGGCAGAAAGGCCGAATAAACCCCATACCTCCTCCAAATAGGACGAGCACGTACTTGAGGGTCTGCTTCTTGATAAGGAAGCCCCTCCAGAAGAATATATGGCCATGGTTTCTGATGGGGGCATCTCTCACCCTTCACATTTTTCCACGACTTCGATTGCTCATCGGGATGGTTCCATTGTGTTTGTCATGTGTTTATGAATCTAGTCATGTAATTTTTATTTTACTTGAGTCATATATGTGTAATCTTTCTTTATTTGAGTCAGTTAATAGGTTAATGGGTCAGTTTGTTGGTCAATTGGGCCCAACTAGTGGGCTAGGCCTAGGGGCGCCCACTCCTGGACTGGCTGGTCAATTGTTCAAATGGCCAGGGTCATTTTGGTCATAGAAATTATGTGAGCCTATAAATAGGCCTCCTCTCCCTCCATTTGAACAGAACTCTGGATGAAATTTCAATAGAGAAAATTCTCCTTTGTGTATTTTCTTCCAGTGTTGCTAGATCGAGCTGGGATCAGGTACGCGGTGACCACCGCTTTGTACGCATACCCATGCTACACTGGGCTGTTACAGGGGCTACTGGAGCGTTTCAACCGCCGGTGGCACACAGTGGCAACAGTAGAGGGAGAGACCACACTTGACTTGTGGTCCCTGTTCTGGATTTCCAGATTGCCGATCAGTGGCGAGGAGTATGAGGAGGTGGTGCTAGATGACCTCCACCGCAGCCACAACGATGGACTGGGAAGATACTGAGTGCCTTACAGTTATCAGTACCTCATGAAGACCTGGAGGGATTTAACCCTGGTGGGGAAAGAGAGAGCTACACAGACTCCCCGAGTGCCACTGAATGTATGGGTCCACCACTTCTGCAACGGACCATTTTGTTTCTACCAGGAGTTCGCCAGGGATCAGACTCCGTGGGAGGAGTACACCGAGGGGGAGCTACGCTTCTGGATGTACTCCAGATATGTGTATGAACCATAGGAGGGGTGGAATCCCCATGGTCTGCCAGACGTGACACACCTTATAGTGTACCTGGCGTATTGATCGATGACTTTCATGGTTCCACACGAAGTGGACGGGCTACTTAGAGCTGAGTTGTTGTGGCCGGCCTATTTGTTGGTGGAGGGGCGACAGTTGGCCCTGGCTCCTGCTACGCTGGCCAACATATACCAGCGACTGGGGGTTCTGGTGGCACACTCAGCGCCGAGAGAGAGGAGTATACTTCTACTGACCCACTATCTCAGTGTGTAGGCCGGGCTACTATTTCCAAGACTGGTGACGCGAGGGACCGTGGCGAACCCGACGACACCACTTCTGTTTACCTTCACTGGTCAGCCCGATGGGGATGCAGAGGGACAGCTAGGGGGGGCCAGGAGAGCCCTTTGCTACTTGCCTGCCCTGGGCAAGGAGGGGTTACCGTTTGATAGTGCCGCGAGAGACTGTGGTCTTTTTCTGGGGACTTCAGGTGGAGGGGCGACTAGCGCCCACGCCGGTTAGGGGGCAGCCGATGCAGGGCCACGGACCAAGTGGATACTAAGCACCCGATCAGCAGTGTTGACGTTGCACCAGTCTGCGATGAGTTCCTTGGAGCCATAATACCCATATCGATTTGTCAGGAACTTCAGGTACGACCAGGGGATCCTGCCGAACACGGAGTTCCCTCTGATGGGTAGACAGTACAGGGGCAGGGATACCCACCTACTTGCAGTAGCCTGATGGGACTTTTACTGTCGTCAGGAGCCATAGCAATTCCCGATACTGGGGCTGGGACGCCGGGGGTGATTTGACGTGCACTACGCCAGATGGTGGTTCGAGCATAGTCACCTCTACCGACAGAAGGCCTCCATGATCAGGAAGGTAGAGGAGAGTCACTTGCTGAGGGAGGATCTACCTCCTATTGTGCTGGATGAGGGGTACCTGAGGACCTATGTTGCTCGGATCCACCGAGAGATCGAGCGAGTTGTAGAGCAGTGGCACTGGAGTGGCTGGGGTTCATCTTCTGGGAGCCAAAGCAATGGAGGGGCACTGAAGCCCCTGAGACAGGCATCGACAGCAATGACTAGAGTGAAGGTGTCTTGACCAAGGGCACCTAGGGCCTGGTGGGCTTAGTTCTTGGCCCATTGTGGCCTCCGGAGCAGAGGGTCGCTAGACTGGGAGCTCCCGCGTGGGACCTTTGTCGACACAGCGGTCGATGGCTGGAGACGACACATCGCTCATGCGATCGGGTCGGCTGGACCTGTGGAGTTTGTGTCCCAGGTCGAGTGTGCACACACTCTATGGGATATTTGGGAGGCCATCGTGGCCCAGGTGTTGGCATTGAAAACGGAGCAGCTGGTGCCCTTGTTGTCGTCCCCCTTCGGGGTGCCAGGTAAGGCTCTTTCTTTTAGCACTTCCCATCTTTACTTTGTTATTTTCCAGGTGTGCAACTGGGGAATTATATAATGCTATATTTTTGGACAAGTTTCGCAGCAGAGGGGGATCAGCCCTCCACTGAAGCATCCTCAGGGTGTGAGGATGGAAGCTTGCAGCCTAGGGGAAACGCCCTCATGTAGAGGCTGCAGCGGCTGAGGCTGGTGGGTCGTCTGAGGGACCCGAGACCGGGGAGCAAGTTGATGCAGAGATGGCCTTGAGTAAGTGTCGCTCCGACCCCTTTGTCCTTGTTTAGTTTAGCCAGGATGGTTGGCTAATTCTATTTCGCTAGATTTATTTGTATTTTGCACCTCTGCTAGCGGCTAGTGTGGAGGCTACCTTCTCATCCCCTCAGGAGGTAGACTCTCAACATGAGGAGGGAGCCGGAGGGGAGGTTGACATGGAGGAGCTTATGCGCCTGATGAGCGAACCCCCTCTTAACATGGAGGACTTCCCTGACTTTGAGTCATGGGAAGCTACAGGAGGAGCCCGTGTAGGTAAGAGCCTTTAACCTTAGGCGTTCACCATGGCTTTGATTTGATTCTAGCTATTTATCATGACCGTCTGGATTGTGCAGGGGAGGTAGAGGCATCAGGGACCAGTCCCCCTACTAGGGCATAGGGTGAAGTGCCTAGCCAGGCCTGCGGGCCAGGACCCACGGTGGCTAGTAGCTATCCGGGTAAGTGTCCAATTGCTGTTGAGGGGCTCTTCCCATTGTTGTTGGACCCTTGTTAGTAAGTAAGAATTATTAACTTGATTTAAGTTGCTCATTTGGCAGGTGAGGATGCGGCAGCCACCTTGGAGATGATCCAGGAGTTGGCGGACGCTGGCCCGTCAGTGGCCCTACCATCCTTTGAGGATGAGTCCGAACCGGTGACCTCCATGCCCCCACCCACTGTTGAGGACACATTGGGTAGACTACCACAGCTACTGGGAAAGCTGCCTCTCCCACCTCTTCCGACCGTGGTGTCGGCCTGCACGGTGGGGCTGGTGGAGTCTTCCAGTGTGGGACCATCAGGTATGTAATTGAGCAATTGATCCTTTTAGGGTGGATTACTTTACTTTACCTGCCCATGCTAAGCTTTCACTGGGGTTGATTGCAGGTACCTCTTCCCCTCTGGAGGAGGGAGAGGTTTTTCGGGACATGGCCCGGGTAGCAAGAGATGAGCCTGCTATCGCAGCTTCTACTAGGGGCGATGAGGAATTCGTCGACATTAAGGGGGTCTCCAAAGGGGACGCCCCAGCTGGTGAGCTCCTTTCCCAGCACCTCTGGCTAGGGAGTTATCTTCATGTGAGGCTGGATTTGGTGGTAGCCTGACTTCACTTCTTGACGCGCAGGTGCCTCTGATCTGCCCGCGACTGGGGGTTCATCAGAGATCTCATCTGGTTCTTCCGATAGTTGCAGCACAACGATGGAGACTGGTGAGAGCTCGAGATCGAGCTCTAATTACTCATAGGCCTCATAAAACACAGACGCCGAGAATGTGGCGAAGTTGGAAGGTAGGGGTAGACTGGTTACTAGCAAGGCACAAGGAGGTCTCGGGATCAAGAATGTTATAGACTTCAACTTGGCTCTCTTGGGTAAGTGATTGTGGAGGTTAAGGGTTATGGACACAACTTATCAGACAGAGGTATTTCGGCAGGAGGAGAGTCTGGGACTTGTCCTTGACACCGCTACACAGGACCTCTCCTCTTTGGAGGGATATCTTCTCTTGCAGGGATATTCTCATTTCCGACATCCATGTTTGTCTGGGTAAATGTGATAGGAGTCTATTCTGGCGAGACAGGTGGTGTGGGGAGTTCTCTTTACAGGCTTTGTTCCCCTCCCTTTTTGCTACTGCTACAGACCCCCAGGGTTCTATCTCACAAGCTTTCAACCACTTGCTGTTCGAAGGTGCCTGGGCTCTGACTTTTAGGAGGGCCCTTAGACAGAAGGATATGGTCTAGCTAGAGGAACTTCTTGCCCTCCTACCCTTTCATCCTCAGCCTAATTTAGAGGATGAATGGGTTTAGAAGTGGGAGAAGGACGGCGACTACTCTATCAGATCTACCTATAGAGTCATATCGGATAGAGGAGTTTGACACTGCCTTCATGATCAGGTGTGGAGACCGAAGAGCCCGCTCAAGGTGAAAATACTAGTATGGAGGATCTCACATGGCAGACTACCGACTCGAAACAGGTTGCTTCGTTTCCTTTTGGGCATCCCAATAGAGTTGCTGTCTTTGTAGTGAGGACGTCGAGACTCTGGACCACTTATTTGTAGGCTGCTCCTACTCGCAAGGTGCATGGAGAGAGCTTGTCAGGAGGTTCGACTACAGCTTTATTCAACACTGTACTGTTCGCCACTTGCTTGAGCATTGGGATAGGCCTTGGCCTTCAAAAGCGACAGGACTGTGTGGTGGCTTATTCTAAATGTTACCCTGTGAACGTTGTGGGGAGAGCAGAACAATCAGATCTTTAGGAGAGAATCTCGGGCCAAGGATTCTGGGGTTTCTTTTGTTTGTAATCGTGTAAGGGAATGAGTTGCTATTCTATGTAATATGAATTCTCTTACTTTGTCTTTTTTTAGTTGTTTGGGGGTTTAGGGTGATCCACACTTTCTGGGTGTCGCCTCTTGTTGTATAGGTTTTTGTGATTGGTTTTTTTGGGATTCTCTACCATTTCTTATAGTTGTACATTCTCTTTTCATTTTATACCACTCACATTTGGGGTGATCCATCTTTCTTCTTTTGAATGGCCTTAATGACTCCAAATCTTTGTAGGTAACCAATGGTGCTAAATGGCGAGAAAATTGGCGTGAACGCACATCTTGATGATCCAGCAATGAAGCAACCAGTGTAGTTTGCTCTTCAGCCTGTTCGGTGGGTCCCTTGACAAAATGGGTATATAAAGACCATGTGAGCAGCCGTCTGTCTGTCTTGAGAGTGGAAGTCATAGTAGCCCATGGCTCTCCTTCATTTATATCAAATTCTTCTTTAGTCGGACCTTTATACCCTAGGCCCCCTCGATGGATTAGCTTGTGATTTTTGATAGGCTTAACTCTACCTTGGAGACTAGCGCCCAAGCCCTTGTCGGTCTTATACCCCATTCTCATCATAATGTTCCAACCCTAGGTATTCATCATATTTTTCATTTTCTTCCCCATTTGAGGTAGGGGTGGTGTTGGTGCTGACGCGGAAGCTGAAACTTGTGGCCTTAACAAATCATGCCGCGGGTCGGCAAGATCTAACACAGATAACAAGGGCCTATTGGCCGGCCATATGGAGGGTACCGATGTAGCAGAGTGTATGTCATTTGATGGCAAAATAGGCATACTAGTGACTTTGATGACGTGCCCCTTATGTGGGAATTTTATGCATTGATGATTTGTTAAAGGTACGGCGTCAAGTGCTTGGATATATGGATGCCCTAGAATACCATTAAAAGTTGGATCCATGTCTAAGATGTGAAAATCTGTTGTAACTGACACGGGACCCAGCCTGACTTTTAGAGTAATCATGCCCATGGGTGGCTTTTTCGTATTATCATAAGCAGTAATTGTTATGGTAGACGGCCGTATCTTACTACTCAGAATGCCACGCAAATTCAAAGTGCTAGGAGGCAACACATTTATGGACCCGCTAGTATCCTCTAAACATTAACTGCTAGCCACTTTGTTAATATCAACATTAATACATAAAGCATATTTCCTAGCCAACTTGGGAGCCAATTCATATTCATAAAAGACAATAGTTGGTTGGTCACCTGTCAGAACTAAGACTGAAGTGATCTACTCAATTGGAATATCCTCATTGACCATTACCTTCTGTAGATACTACTTTAAGGCCTTTTGGTGAGTGGTGGATCTTTTAATTAATTCCAAAATGAAAATCCTAGCCGATTGATCGAAAAGTGCATCAGCTAAGGAATAAAGCTATTCGCCCCTTTCGGGGCTTCAGGCAAGGTTCTTTCTTTTAGCACGTCCCGTCTTTACTTTGTTATTTTTTGGTGCACAACTGGGGCATTGCATAATGCTATATTCGTTGACAGGTTCTGCGGCAGAGGGGATCAACCCTCCATGGAGGCATCCTTAGGGTGTGGGGATGGAGGCCTGCAGCCTAGGCAGATGCGCCCTCGTGTAGAGGCTACAGCGGCTAAGGCCGGTGGGTCCTCTGAGGGACTCGAGGCTAAAGATCAAGTTGAGGCAGAGACGCCCTTGAGTAAGTGTCGCTTCGACCCCTTTGTCCTTACTTGGTTTAGCCAGGGTAGTTGGCTAATCTTGTTTTGCTGGATTTGTATTTTATAGCTCCGCTAGAGGCTGGTGCGGAGGTGACTTTTTTGCCTCCTCGAGCGATGGACCCTCCGTCTGAGGAGGGGGTTGAGGGTGAGATTGACATGGAGGGGCTTATGCGCTTACTGAGCGACCCCCCCTTAACATGGAGGAGTTCCCCGACTTCGAGTCTTGGCAAGGTGCGGAGGGAACTTGTGCAGGTAAGAGCCTCTAACCTTGGGCGTACGTCGCGGCTTTGGTTTGACTCTGGCTATTAACATGACCATCTGGATTATGCAGGGGAGGCAGAGGCATCGAGGACCACGGCCTCAACTGAGACACTAGGTGAAGCACCTGGATAGGTCAGGGAGCTAGCATCCACGGTGACTAGCGGTTGCCAGGGTAAGTGTCCAATTGCTGTTGAGGGGATCCCCCCATTGTTATTGCGCTTCTTGGCGAGCTAGCCTTACTGACTGGATTTGCGTTACTCACTTGGCAGGTGAGGAGGCAACCACGGCCTTGGAGATGATTGAGGAGCTAGTGAATGCTGGCCCCTCGATGGCCCTGCCATCCTTTGAGGGTGAATCCGGGCAGGTGGGGTCTGTGCCCCCACCCAATATCGAGGGCATGCTGGGTGGACTACCACAGCTACTGGGAAAGCTTCCTCTCCCGCCTGTGCCTACCGTGGTATCATCTTGCACGGTGGGACTGGTGGAGTCCTCTAGTGTGGGACTGTCTAGTATGTAACTGAGCACTTAGTGATTTTATGGGGGATTCATTTACTTTACCCACCCATGCTGAGCTTCTATTGATGTCGATTCACAAGGACACTCACACACTCACAACTCCATGGTGACCACTCGAATCTAGGTGCTCCGGGAACGGGTGCCCTCTCTCCACCAGCGGAGCAATTCGACGGATATGAAATGAACAAGAACTGAAATGAGAGTAGCGGTTTAGAGCTTACCTAGTCAGTTTGAAGAAACCGACCCCTGTTCGGAGACGTGGATGGGTGGGGAAGTGTGGGTTTCCTACACAATGCATCGGTGAAGCTTCTCCATGTTTAAATGTTACATGAACTGCACCTCATGCAGGAGGGTGATCTTGGGGCAGGGATTAGTTGAAGTTACATCCAAAAACTACCTCCATACAGGGTGGGGCCTTCAACCGGCCAAGCAAGGGGAGGGGAAAAGTTGATGTAAAAGAGAACCCACAGTTCTGTCCAGGTCTGGAACAGCAGGATAGGGGGTCGTTGTAGACGCTGCCACGCACACCCCCGAGCTTGGAAGTTGTCGTGGCTGTTGCCAAAACGTCACTGACAGGCCCTGGTACGCCTGTGAATTTCTGTGGGTGGCCTCGTCATCGTCACCAGCTGGGGCAGACTCAGGTCTTGGTCCTCTGCACTCTGGCTTGGACTGGTCCTGGGGTGCAGCAGCAACTGGAAGAAGTCATCATGGCCACTCCCGAAGTCCGATTGTGGCAGGACCAAGTCGAGGACGATCGTGGTCAAGTCTTCTGATCTACGACCTTGGAGTAGAAAAATTGGAACCGGCTGCTCCGAGCTTCAATCGGCATCCCGCTTAATGCGTTGGATTGGTGACTGGTAGGACTCCACTCCGGTTAAGTGGCGCGCTAAGGGAAGTAGTGGTGTGGTCGTAGGAGCTTCTGTAAGTCACTTCTGGTTGCAGTCCAGACTGATTCTACACAGTCCGTGGAGAATGGCTCTCCTGGGTAGCTCTAAACTCGGATTGAGATGGGACCACGTCGCCCGCGAAGCAGCCTCAAAGATCTTTCCGGCAATATAAGATAGGCCACCAAAAAACACGAGATGTAGTCGTGGCAGCCTTTGCAATCTCATGGTACTTTGCTACTATAGATCCCAGACTGGGAGTAGAGGGAGATGGGGTTCAAATGGAAGGGAATGGAGGGGCTGACGTGGGGGAGAGGAGTGGGAGGTGCTCGTAGGTGTGTGGGGGAGGGATAGAGTGGTTCTCCAGGCTTTGGGGGTGATACAAGAAATCTCAAGTTTTACCAACAAACCTGATATGGAGATTAAAGATTGAAATATTGATTTTCAAACCCTGACAAGGAAGTTCTAGAAGGATCCCTTCAGTAGAACCTGCAAAGAAAAACATTTGTGTACAAGAAAGGTCAAATCATACAGGCAATATTGACATGAAAGATCACTCAAACAACAGTAAATGCTTACCCAATGAGTCCTCTGACTCAAAAGAAGCATGCAAGGCCGGGCTTCGGGTAAAATCAGAAAGGCTGGCCTAACCGAAGCACTCCAAACCAAGCTCTGGACAAGCTCCAAAAGGTGACATTAAGCAGGAGCAATCCAAGTCCAACCCCAAGCAAAGCCAAAAAGGGCGAGACCAAGGTGGAATCCCTCAAGTTAAGTCCAAACAAATCAAGGAACAAGCAGGCAAAAAGCCCAAAGCAGTATCAACATCTCAAAACTCTGGTCCTTATATGACCAAGTTCCAAGAACCGTCGCCCGAAATAATCAAGCAAGCATTCAATCTCACCCGCCAAATACATAAAGGAGATGCTGACTGGGTCAAGATGGTCCCAAAGAAGCATGGTCACCCTAAACCCCCTAAAAGAAAATCTCGATTGAACGACTCCAAATCTGGAGGCACATCTCAGCCGCCGGCAAAGGCAGAAACTCTTTCTCCGATTGAACTGGCGTAAGTTAGAAGGCAGGGTAAGAACAAGAAAAAGGATTTAAAAAGAAGACTAAGGAAACAAGCATCCTACGTGATGTGACTATCATGCTAGGGCATCTCACTGTATGGGGGGAATGCCAAGGAAATCTAAGGAAATCCAAGATTGCATTGAAACCCTTATTCAAAAGGGAGAGATGCCCAAGGAAGTTACGTGAAAGGAGAAACCTTGACAGGCAACTGAAGAGTTAATAAGCCAAATCTGTACAAGGAAGATCCTGTCTTCTACAAGCTGGAATGGCCAATGCTTCAACTTAAATCCCTGGCCGACCCGAAAGTCCAGGTCAGCAATCATATTGAGTAAGGCACCGACCAACGCTCGAGATAGATTTCTGGGCAAAGCAAAAAAAGAGAAGACGTGAGTCTTAGCAGTAAGATTCTAGATTTAGTCTTTGACAAAGCCAGAAAAGGTAAAGCACAGGAGGAAAATGCTAGACCAAGCTATGGGTGAAGAACAAGAGAATTTCGGTCTTCCTCGCTGAGGAGAGCATTTACGAAGGTTGGCCGATAGTCTCCTTTGCTTCCGAGATTGATCTCAATCAACTCATCTACAGTTACTTGGCCACCATCTTCAAGCTCTGGTGGGACTGGTTGAAGGTCGACAAAGTCTCCCTCATCATCAGTATTTGCTTCATAGGCTTCAAATTCTTCGAAGCTCTCTTGCTCATGGCTTGAAGTCGACGGACCTACTTCGTCTTGTTGATGATCAGCGGGCTGAGCTATCCCTCCCTCAGGGAGGTGGTCATTGTTGACTTCCGATGATGGTGATATGGGTATATCATCGGTCTCCCTTACAGAGTCATTGCTCTTGGGCTCAACTTCTGCTTGCCCGTAAGGAGGGGGTAGTAGTCCTATTGTATTGACTGCGTAGTAGACCTCGAAGTCTCTCTCCTGGTCATAGTCGAGCCCTCTCGTATCTTTGCAGGAGAAGGGAGACTGCCCACGAACTTGCGAGGGGTTCCACAGCTAGCGAAAATATGCTACTCGTGTAGGGTCTTGAACCTAGAGATATGCTGCCTTTTGCACATTTCCATGATACGCTGTGGCAGGTCGTCCATTTCTTGGACTAACTCTGATGCAGTGTCAGTGGGAATAGACCAGTAGAAATAGTCCTCGAGAGGGCCCGGTGGGACTAAATCACCTTTGTAAAAGATGATCGGCTTGTCTCCCTTGCCCTTGTTGCTCCTTCTCTGCTGATAGAAGACTGTGAAGGTCTTCAACTGCTCCACCTCGTGCTCTTCCCGTTGAAACGGGAGCTGAACACATTTGGGCAGTAAGGAGATACTCCGGTCAATGACGCGGTTGATGCGGTTGGCTTCGAAGTCGACGTTTCGCCTTTCCGACTGAGTCGACTTGGAGGCGGCCTTGAGGCTTAACCTGTACAATCTTGCCAAGTCTTGGTTAACAATGAACAACTGTCCTTCCTCAGCTTCACAGTTCACTTTTTGCTTCCCTTTGTCCTTTACAGGTTCGGGGATTGCCAGCGTGGGCTCCCCAAAATATAAGGAAGCATCAGCCAGGTGACACTTGTTGGGGTGGAATGAAGCCTGATCTGCAAAGACAGTATGTTGCTCCCCTCCCTTGGCATACTTAATGCATTGGTGCAGAGTTGACAGGACAACCTAATTTTCGTGAAGCCAAGGCCTCCCAAGCAGCACGAGCTTTACCGCTCTTGGGAGGCCTCGCGGGTTCCAAGTGGTATCAGGTGTATTCAATAGTCCTATCGGGTATATCTAGTATCTGGGATCTGGGTCGTCATAGTAGATATTTGCCCGTCGAACACGACCCAAGGGTGTTCATTCAAGACACGACGAAACTCACATCTCAGTCTTCTCTTCTTGTTCTTCTCTTCTTCTTACGGGTCTGTCGATCAAGGTAGACCTTAGTGTCGTTGAAATCAGGGCCCGTGCTTGCTTGGGCACCCATGTTTTGCTCACATTTGGCTGGCTTTGGGGCCAACCCGTCGTTCATCTTGGACTCGGAGTGATCCATCTTGCACTGGGCCAGCACTTGGAAAGTATTGCGTATCGGCACCATTGAAATCACTTTGCTTGGTGTAATCATGGCTTGTCGACCATTCAGAAGCACCCGGATGCTTCTGATGAGTATGGATTTACTCGAAGTAGATAGCCGGCTTTGCAATGTGTCGGGGCTCTTCTTGGCTACCCTCTTGGCGGCCAGTGTGCACTTCCAGTTGGTGGAACCACGGGAATCAATGTGGTAGATGTGGCAGCCCACCGCAGTAGCATTAGTCAGGGTCGCCTCAACAATGGCGACCGATTCCATCTCTTAGATATGCAGGAGCTCCATGAATGTGACCCCTAAGAAGTTGGGGAAGCCGACGATTGGCGGGAAGCTACCGAACTGGATCGGCACTGCCAAATAGCCATGGGTGGCATGGCTAGTGACAACAAGGGGTCCAAAAGACACGGCCATCGTAGTTGTTGGAATGCAATCTGCAAGATTTAAGCCAAACAGTTTGAATTTTAAGAAGAGGTCGTTGGGCCCGATCCTGGCATGGAGATGATGGGAAGTCCAGTCCCACCGGGCATGCCAAACTTGTGGATGCACTTTTAGGGGCATTTTTTTGTTCATTCATTTGTTCGTCTGTTCATTCATTTATTCGATTTATTTGTGTGAGGGCGTGCCAGTCACCTAGGTGACGATTTATTCAGACTTCGTGGAAGCCCATGGTGCGCTTGATCTAACTAGTCAGATGATTGTGTGTATCATGTCGAGACTTAGAACCCACCATACCATAATGGTTACGATGATAATTACATCCCCTCAGAGAGGAGAAAACTTTTGATTGATTGCCAGGAAAAGGGGCCCTATGGCCTGAAATTCTACTTGCACCGCCTTCTCTTCTTAGCAGAAACTGGCTTGTAGTGGGCACACCTAGCGCGGGATCGGACCTTCGAGCTTCTTGATTTGCAAAGTCTTCTTAAATAACGGGCCCATCTGGTAGACGGCCTGACCCGATCATAGACATGTAGCCTCGTTGGGGCAGTTGCCCGTAGACACCCAATGCCAACAATAGGTGGGCATTCTTAGACAGGTGACTCCTTAGATAAATCAGCATCATGGAACCATCGAGTCTTGTCACTTGGCACAAGCAGCATAAGGTTCGGCAGCTCCACTCGGTAATCAGGCTTGAAGCATAACTCCCCTGATAAAAGAGAAGGATGAAACTAAGGGAGAGTAATACACAGCGTTGACGTGGCCGACGTGCTGATGAACTGAGGGGGATTGCATAGAATGTGCAGAATGTCCTTGGGAAATCTTGAGAATACGGTGAATTGCCCCTTGAACATAGAATCTGGCAAACTCTTGGCAGTCGCATGCATTAGCACAACTCGGGTGGAGAACACCTCTCGGCCAGTAATTTGAATAGCAATGGAGCGAGAGGAAATAATAGCATCAATTATGGAACCTCTAGCGAGCAAAGAGATTGCCACCGATCTTGCTTGAGAAGGAACTGACACTAATGCAAGGGAGCTCCTCTTAGCAACCGTCATAGGCAGTAGAAGCTCATCATTCTCAAAATAGCTAGAGATCAAGACACGGATCAACATACGACAGATAAAATCTTGAAGCTTGAACTACATAACTGACATCGGGCCATCTTGACTCGACTCATTATCTCCCTGGAGACTAGACCCAATGGGCAACAAAGGTAGCACACACCCGCTCCGTGGGGTGGAGGTGTAGGGAGAGATGGAGGGAATAGGTTTGATGAGTAGTGGGGGAGGCGTGGGTAAAGGCGGCAAAGGCAAGGTGGCAATGGTAGGCTCGGATGTGGGTGGAGGTAAAGGTAATGGTGAAGGTGTGGCTTGCTTAGGCTCAGGCGACGAGGAAGATGGAGGAGAGGGTGGAGAAGGTAAAGGCTATGTAGATGAAGGCGATTGTGAAGGCGGTGGTGGAGAAGGGTTAGGGGATGAGGATAGTGACGAAGGTGGAGGCGGTGGTGATGGCAATGGAGGTGACGATGCAAGCAATGGGGGTAATGGAGGTGGAGATGGAGAGGGTGAAGAGGAGGAGTGTGGCACCCACCGTCAGCGTATCGGCACAACACGTTAGGCGGCCTTGGGAGTGGAAGTTGTTAGATATTTATTTTTTTGATGATGTCTGACTATGACTCATTGATTAGTCTTATTCGCATTTGATGATGTCAACTCTCTTACATTTTAGGTCATTGTAAGCAAAGAATAAGAAATAAAGAATGACACAGAAAATGAGGTAGATGTAACCAGTGGTCAGTGCATAAAAATCAAGGTAATTAGCTATACAAAAATCAAGGCAGGTGATATTACTGAATGGCACAGAAAATGAGGCAACTGGTTGCATAGAAATCAAGACAGGTGATCATATGAATAGGTGGACAGAAATCAAGGCAATAGGTTGCACAGAAGTTCAAGAACAAATGTTGGTGCAGCGGCTACTATTCACACATGAAGGTCGGTACACATTCATGTATCATCATAGTAAGGTCGATGCATATCCCTGTATATGAAGTAAGGTCGATGCACACTTCCCTTTTGTACTTCAAGGTCGATGCATGTTTGCAAGACTACACATGAAGGATGATGCATGTTTGCAAGTCTGCACATGAAGATCGATGCATGTTTTCAAGTCTGCATATGAAGGTCAATGCATGTTTGCAAGACTGCACATGAAGTTTGATGCAAGTTTACAAGTCTAGACATGAAGGTCGATGCATGTTTGCAAGTCTGCACATGAAGGTCGATGCATGTTTGCAAGACTGAAGACTTAGGTCGATGGACATGCTGAAGACTGAAGACTAATGTCGATGCACATGCTGAAGACTGAAGAACAAGGTCGGTGCACATTTGCATTGCTGTTCAACAGGTCTATGCACATGTACAACTAAGGTCAGTGCATGCTTGAGTCCAACGAAACAAGGTCTGTGCACATTTTGCATTTTGCATAACAAGGTCTGTGCACATTTGCATGTTGGTCAAGAAGTTCGATGCACATGTGCATTTACGCCCAGCAAGGTCGGTGCACATTTGCCCCATTGCATGCAAGTTCTGTGCGCATTTTGTATTTTGCATAATTAAGTCTGTGCACATTTATATTATAGCGTTATCAGGTCAATGCACATTCCTCTTGTTGCATCACAAGGTCAATGAATGTTTTGTCGTCACTGCCACAAAGTCAGTGCATGTCTACTTATAAGCATACAAGGTTGATGCATAGGTTGATGCATGTTTTGCCATCACTGCCACAATGTCAGTGCATGTCTGCATATAAGCATACAGGGTCGATGCATGTTTTGCCATCACTGCCACAAGGTCATTGCATGTCTGCATATAAGCATACAAGGTCGATGCATGTTTTGCCATCACTGCTATAAGCTCAGTGTATGTTTGCATATAAGCATACAAGGTCAGTGCACTTTTGCCTCTTTCATATATAAGGTCGATGCATCTTTTAAGTCTGTGCACATATAGGTCTAAGCTTGCCTAGGGTCTGTGCACATTTGGATTTTAGGTCTACGCACATATATAAGTCCATGCACATGCAGGTCTAAGCCTGTCCAGGGTCTGTGTACATGTAGAGACCAAGGTCGATGCACATGCATACTCTATGATGAAATGCCTCGGTGTGCAATCCAACTGCATTGACCTCACTTACCAAGTCCTCATATGCATCGACCTCAATGAAGAAGCAGTATCTATTCGATGAAATGCCTCAGAGAGTGGCTCCCAAGGGCTTTTTTAGCAAACCTGTAGTCTTTTCAGAAAAGGATCCAGCGACCTGAAGTAGGAACTGCAAATGTCGAAAAACACATTTTTTGTGGGCTGGAAAGGTCTCCTTGGTCAGTCAACCATCCTTGTCATCATTTGCTTGCTATATCAGTCCTTTTAGTCAATGGAAAAGGAAGTTACCAAATATGGGAATAGTCAGCTTTCCTCGTACCCAGCTTTTTGCCTACGCCCAATCAGATGCTCTGTCACTAAGATCCCACAGGACAAAAGGATGTCCTTGACACTCCAGCCAGGAGAAGAAATAGATGCTACAGATTTTACTTGGGAGGCTCTACTCACATTCTTCTGGTACTATTCTGACCAATCAAGTGATGAAGACTTCCAACTAATGGGGAAGCATTCATAGATGTACCCAGTACCACAGGACAGTCTCCAAGCTGGCATTTCGCCATTCCTCACTCTACCTCCATCTTGGGAAGAGAAGTTCGAAGCCCAAGATTCAAGCCAAGGTCCACTAGACCAGAGCCTAACTCCTAGGTTGTCCCTCATCTACAGAGCAAAAGTTGTCATCACTATCGAAATCCAGTTAGCATCCTACTGCATAGCGGTGCACACCGGCTTGACCGGCCCTGATGAAAATGAATACCAGAGAAGGCTGAAAGAGCTTGCTGATCTTGAAGGCAAACGGCTTGAAGCCTACAAACACCTGCAGATGTACCAGGCCCGCATGGTGCGAGCCTATGACAAGCTCGTCAAGTAACGGGCCTTCAAGCAAGGCAACCTTGTCATGATCAAGGAAAGAGAAGTCATGGCAGGACATTCCAGTGGCAAACTTCAGCTGAATTGGTGAGGCCCATACATCATTTGCGACGCCTATGAGGGTGGGGCCTACACGGTCATGAACCATAAGGGCCACAATCCTTTCCCGCCTCTCAACAGCAAGCACATAAAGTTGTACCATGCGCTAGAACACGAGTTCGCACGCCATACTGACTAAGACGTATGCTCCCAGTCCCAACCAGCGGAACTGGTCTTCTCTCCTAGGAGACCGACCCAGTCACCCCTTCCGGTCTTTCTCTCCAGTCAAGCCCTGGGGCCAGCTGAGTCCGTCCCAGAGTCATCGTCAGACATTCTCAGAAGCCAATCTCCTGCCTTCGTCCTCGCAACGACACGAGCAGGGGCACCACTGCACCAATCACAGCCCAGTTGTCAGGCTCCCTGGTAAGTAAAAAAAAAAAATAACATCAATAAAATGGGGCTAAAAACAGAGGTGCCCCGGCAGACCCAGTCGTCCCCCTTCGTGAGGAGGCGGCTGGGGGCAAAAAGGCCAACAACCCGGTTGAGGTGAAATCCCGAAAGGGACATCTCAGGCAAAATTGGGAAACCCCTCAACGTGAAAACCCGCAAGGGCACGTCGAAAAAAGCTAAAGGGGGTCGGCTCCAGTGAAAACCCGAAAGGGCACTGGAGCTGATAACGGGAAAACTTCTCTTTCCCCACCAGTCAGGGTGGTCTCCACCTAGCTTCCAATAGGCTGCAGGACACTCTCCCACCGATCACCGATCTATCCACGCCTCCAAACTGAGAGCCCAACACTTCCCAGTCATCCCTCATATCACCTTCTCCAGTTTCCAATCGATTTTAGTCTCCACATGACATTCCAGTCACTAGTCTAGTAAAACCCAGTCCCAGCTTACCTCAGACCTCCGCCTTTACACACTCCCGTATTCTTTTTAAGTGGTCGAGTTCGGTATAATATAACTTTGATAAACGGGCGTATTAACGACGTGCGTTTTCCCGTGAGTCAGCAAGTCTCATCCAGTCAAGTCCATGAAGAACAACAAGAAGAAGATGAATCCATTCCCATCCCTTGCTGTGAGGACAATGAAAAAGGGAAGAAAAAAGTTGAAGAATCACCTGAAAGCTATAAGCCCAAAGTCTCTTTTCCACAAGCTCTAGAAATAGGCAAGGAGAAAAGAAAGCAACAAACCCAGAAAAAAAATAAAGAGTTAATGGACTTATTTAAACAAGTTCACATCAACATACCCCTGGTAGATGCAATTCAACACGTGCCTTCCTATGCAAAATTTCTCAAAGAGCTTTGTACTCAGAAACGAGAGCCCAAAATAAATCCTAAGAAAGTTCTCTTGTCTGAGGAGGTGAGTGTTGTTCTTCTAAACCAATTGCCCCAGAAAATGAAAGATGCTGGTCCACCACTCATCTCGTGTGTCATTGAAGCAACCACTTTTAACAAGGCTCTCTTGGACCTAGGGGTAAGTGTGAACCTATTGCCCATTTCTATATATGAGACATTCAAAGTAGGTGAATTGAAACCAACTCCAGTGATCCTTCAGCTAGCAAATAGATCCCTTAGGACACCTAGAGGGATGGTTGAAGATGTCATTGTCAGGATAGACACTTGTTATTTTCCAGATGACTTTGTCATCCTTGATATGGAACCAGTCCAAGATTTGAAAAATATCCCAATCATATTGGGCTGACCTTTTCTAGCTACTGCCAATGCAAACATAAATTGTACGTCGGGACTGATGGACATCTCTTTTGGGGACCAGAAAGTATCCTTTAACATCTTTAGAGCTTCTGGATAGATGCAGGATAGGGAGGAATGTCTTTCAGTTGATGTGATTGATAACATCCTAGAAATATCTCCCCTGGTCCAACCCGAAGAAGGTGAACTGCTTGAGGACACTCCAGATGCCCAGGCAATTGATATAAGAGAGAGGGCCCGATGGCCCAATAACTCTAAACCACTTCCTAAATTAAGTCTAGAACCTACTATTCCTTCTCTTTCAACCCCTCCTCTGCTAGAACTTAAGCCCTTACTGGACTCTGTCAAATGTCTTTTTAGTCCCATCCGAGACTTTACCTGTGATCATAGCTTCTGACTTTAGCCCTACCAGATATATGAACACCTGGTGTTACAGAAATTTTCC
Organism: Amorphophallus titanum; assembly: GCA_024336825.1. Lineage (NCBI taxonomy): Eukaryota > Viridiplantae > Streptophyta > Magnoliopsida > Alismatales > Araceae > Amorphophallus > Amorphophallus titanum. Next base: position 25,908 of record JANBPO010006786.1, read on the forward strand.
TATTGTTGTATTCTCCGTGGTTGAATTTAGAACAGTCGGACTCACTGACTTAGAATAGATTGGGCAGACGGGGATCTGCCAGCTAATAAGGTTTGACCGAGGGGTAAACAGTGGATCTGGGTGATGGGGGATTTATGATGAGAGAGGGGGCTGTGAGGGACGTGCACAATTATTTTTTGTAATTTTTTGGAGGTGGTTTGAAGGGTGGAAAGGATTTTATGATAGGGGAGGTCAGATCTGAACTGCAAGGGACAGAACATAATCTTGTTTTAATAGAGATGTTTAAGAGGGGTAAACAAACTCCTAAAATCGTAAAAAAAAAATTGTGGAGAAGGTGTTTGGTGGATAGAAATGCCAGTCTAAATTTCAGATCGATCTGAAATTGGTAAGGGGACAAAAAACAAGAAAAGGTGGGCTGTTGGATCACGGATCTGCACATGGGCAGATTGTGTAGATCGGGGAAACTTAAATGCAACGGGGAGCAAATGGACGATTCAGGGCGTGAAAATTTTTGTGGAAAGGGGGAACTATGTGGGAAACTCACCCTCAAAATCTGGCTTGACCAGATCCGTGGTTTGGGTGAAAGAATTCGAACTCTAGGTTGCTGTCTAGCGGTGGATAGAACGGAGACGGTGAGGCGGTGGTGGCGCGACAGTGGCTTGATGGCGAAGGTGGTGGTGGTGCTAGCTTCTCACTCAGAAATGGATCTGATAAGGAGGTTTCTCACCTCAGAAGATCAGCCTTCTCAGCTCCAAAGGTGATGGAGAGGAGAGATGTTGGGTTTAGTGCGCCCCCTCATTGTCTTTGACAATGGTTTTGATGATTCCAATATATTATGTTGTCATATATTTTGAAGTGAAGTTTACTCATGATTATGATATCATGTTGTGAAAAATATCTTGAGGTATTAATGCTCATATGTTGATATCTTTACCTTGCAGGTTTGGCATGCTACGTGGAATCCACTTTTCTACTTAGCATTGCAAGGGTCGACCCCTGGCTGTTTGAGGGTTGGCCCTCCTTGGCTTGGCTTGGCCCTCCTTGCTCTCATTGTATAGATCCCAATAGGATGCTCTTCACTTGTTGTAGCATGAGATTTGAAATGGCCTTATATATTTAATTCTGCTTCTCATGCTTCATGAACTGATTTGAGCCGCTACACCGAAAGGTCCTTCGCTCGTATCTTTAAAGCAGTTATGCCAGCTTGCGCTTGAGGCGGGAGGATTTGCCTCCTTTGCTTGTGGACCCAGCCTTCATCAAGTCTCATTTTTTCAGGAGCCGCACGGGTTGTGAGCGACATCGAGGAGCAGTGGCGAGAGAAGGGCTGGACGGTCCCGGTAGACAGGAGCCGATATAATGGGGCCTTGAAGTCCTTGAAAAGCAAGCCAGCAGTAGTCTCCAGAGTTTCTTCTTCCTCTACCTCAGGAGCAGCCCCAGGCCCTTCAAAGGCCTACTCTTAGTGGGAGGACTTGCAGGTGTCTTGTGGGGTGAGGAGGAAGTCCCAGCTGTCCCAGTCAATACCTGATGGAGCGCTCGGAGGCAGCACCTTTGCAGGGTGGAGGGCCCACGTGATTAACGCCGTTGGCTGTGGAGGTCCGCTGGAGTATCTTTTTGGTCTTGAGATGGCGACGACTCCTCTCGCCATTTTTTACATTGTAAAGGCAGCCGCACATGTCCTCCGAGTGAAGCCGGAGCAGATAGTCTTAAAACCCATAAAATCAATAGAGGCTACAGGTAACTATCTCCTTCGCTGGCTTTCAATGTGCACATATGTCTTCATATTTTGGAACATGTATTTTACACATTCTTTTGATAACTGCAGGTGGGGTTGCTAGGGTGGCCGGCGCCGGGCCATTGGAGGGTCCTCCCGATACTGAGATTGGGAGGGATACTGCCGCCTCAAAGAGGCCCCGCACTGAGGGTAGTGGATAGGGGGACGTGAGGTCTTCGTCCCATCCTCGGCTTGAGGAGGAATCTCCCGCGGTTGAGGCTGTCTCCAGTAAGTGACACACCCAGATACTTGCCGCCTTTAAGCATATATGCAGTGTCATAAACACATTTTTGCTTTGCTAAATGCAGCTCCCCCGGAGGCTAGGGCCGACGCGAGCTTCTCTCCTCCTCCAGCGAACACCTCTGTAGGAGGAGATATGCCTCTGGACGAGTCTGCGCCGAATATTAATTTCAGTTTTGAAGAGTTGATCTCTCCCACAGATGATTACATGTTGGTGACGGCTAACTCTCCCTCGCCTATCACCACGGGAGCCATGGGTGGTCAGTCCTCAGGTTACATACCCAACATTGTCTCTTCATTGATACATGAAGAGCTGGAGATCACTAATTCTTTGTGCTCCCATCTTTTAGTGCCCCTCAATGATTGGTCCATGGGGGATTTTTCCCTCCACGTGGCCCTTCATCTATTGGGGTATATAATGTAAGAGATAGGGTTTATTCGAATGTGGAGAAAGGTTTTCATGTCTTATCTATTTTGGGTCATGGAGGGAAGAACAAGGCCGCAGTTGTTCTTCCTCCTCTCCAGGGCGTGCTGAGATCGATTCAAGGCTGGAGAAGGTCGTCATCCACCATCATGAAGTAAATCTGCTGGAGCACTGCCATTGTACCACCTCCACATCATCTAACCTGCTGAACGTGATTCAAGAGGAGAGAAAAATGGGTTTATGTTCATCTCCGTCCATCTCCCTGAAGTGAACCAGCTGGAGCATCGTGGGTGCATCTCCTCCACATCGTCCAGTCCATTGTAGTCATTGAAGAAGCCAGCTCTATCATCTTCCAACTAGGAGTTTGCTGAACTTGTTCTAAGTCCCTGTTTGCTGTCATTAATTAATCAGCTGATGTCTTGTGGTTGTATTGAATATTCGATTCCATTCCTTTAAATTGTTATGCATGTGTGTGTGTACAGAGCGGTGTCTCCGTGTGTGGACTGAGTGTCAGGTTAGTTCCCCATGTTAGTGTGTATGTGTGCTACGTAGGAGCGTGTTGAGGCTCGGCTTCATGTGTGTGCTGCGTGGCAGCGTGTTGAGGCTTCGCCTCTTATGTGTGGTTTACTGCGAAAGTAGCATGTGGTGTACTGGGGTTCATCCCCGTGTGCTACCTTGCGTAGCGTGTTAGTGAAGCCTCATCGAGGTGGTGAGGGGTGGACGTAGGGAACCCGGCGTGGCCCCGAACCACCTAAAAATCATTGTGTCATTGTGAATGATCGTGTGTTTGCTCTATTTCTCCTATCATCGTTCACAGGTTGGCTTGTTAAATGCGATTTCCATGGATGGTAGATTTTCTTATACATACGTTTAGTTTAGTTCGTTTATTCTCTGTGTGTGAACTTGTTCATATGCAAGCGTTTGGTGAGGTTGAGCTGAGCGAAGGTTAAGTTGTTTAATTGGACTTAGTTTTTATAGAGGGATCTATTCACCCCCCTCTAGATCCGTGCCACTACACTCCTTGTAACGACCTAGAGTTTCGGACACCGATAACCCGGTGTAGCATCGGATTATCGCTACCAGGAACTGGGGAAGTCGGAAGAGAACTTTGGAATCATGTACGAGAAAAGAAAGAACTTTCTGTAACTCTGAATGTTTTGAATGAGAAAGACAAGGTTTCTGAATTTCTGCTTCTAAATCACTTGTGTGTTGTGATATTCAGTCAAACATCAGTTTGTTTTTCCTATTGTACATAGAAATGTCAGTGTTGCATCTTTGTTTTGAATGTCCATGTCATGCATGTCAATCCATGTATCTTCGTTTCAACAAAATGAAAACAATGACTGTTATTGAAAATTTATGCTAACACTTGATTGAGTGATTGAATGAATGAATGTGTGTAATTGTTACTTTATACAAACATACATGACTCATAGTTGTCATCATCAAAAAGGAGGAGATTGTTGGAACCCTGATTTTGATAATGATAGTCTATAAACTATGATTAGGACTGAAATGCATAAGTACCTTCATATTGAACAAATCTTATCTTGTCTAAGTGTCAAATCAAAGGTCGATGCCTATTCAGGACGTAAACAACTAAGGTCGATGCACATTCACTTTGTCTTCTCATTAAATCAGTGCATGTTTTAGGCTGATGTGTCATAGGTCAATGTATGTTTTTAGACATAAGTCTCATAGGTCAAAGCATGGCTTAGGCTTAGCTCTGATAGGTCAATGCATAGTTTAACACTAAGTCTGAAGGGTTGATGCATATACAAGTCCTTCATCACCTAAGGTTGATGCATCCTTATTTTATGAAAAACTAAGGTTGATGCACATTGCACCTTTGCGCACGCAGGGTCATTGCACATTGCATCTTGCGTAAAAGCAAGGTTGATGCACATTGCATTTGATGCTAACACAGGTCAACATTCATCCTGAAAATCTCTCTATAGGTCAATGCATGTTGTGTAGCATGATATATAAGGTCAATGCACATTTTGTAGCATTATCTACAAGGACGATGCACATTTCTCAATGTGTCTTTTAAGGTTCAAGCACATGCTACATGCAAGTCTATGCACATTTTAGAGTCTATGCATATTCAGGTTTCAAGGTCTATGCATAGTTTCTAGTATGTGCACATATAGGTCTGTGCATGTTCAAGGTCTGTGCATATGGTGAAAACAAGGTTGATGCACATCTAGTTTTCACGTTACTCAGTCTATGCATCATTGTCCATGCTCTATGGCATTTGCATAGACATTCATATCATTGGTCTAAATCTTTAGGGCTTTGATAGCCACTCACGCGTTATCACTTCCTTCAGTTGTGCTTTGCCGACCCGCGGTCAGGAATATGCTCCAATTCTGTAGATATCATCGCCAGCAGGGGCATTTGGTTGAGAATTGTCCCGAGTTTTGAGATTATATTTATAGCTTGGAAGATCAGAAGAGGATCGATTAGTCTGCAATTCGCAAGGTTATTCTACATCTTCACAGCGATCAGCAATAGCAGCAAGGAGCACTGCCCAGCCAGCCATCTCCATTGCTGCAAGACTAGGGGCACCCCTGTGATTCCTCTCTGTCTAGTGTTACACCCGCTCCATCATCCGCTCTGTCGCCTAGTCCATCACCCATTCCCACACCTATATCTCCACCTACCCCATCGCCATCTCTTACCACGGCTTCATCGCCGCCACCTACCCAAGCCTCTGCTCAGGCAAGTACCTCTACCCCTTCCTTCACTCCCATTATCACCACTGCTTCTGCTCCCAACGCCTCACGACGTATTGTGTCAATATGTCGGAGGTGGACCCCATGGCCTTCAACTTCGCCTTCACCCACTCCACCATCTTCACCACCAACATTACCCTCGTTGCCCGCATCACCATTGCCTACATCTCCATCTCCATTGCTCAACCCATCACCACTGCCTTTGCCATCATCGCCTGAGCCTGAGCAAGTCATGCCTTTACCTACACCTTCACCTTTGCCTCCACTCAGACTTATCATTATCGTATCCCCTTTGCCATCACTCGACACCCCCGCCATTGAAGCCTCTATGCCATCCAGGCCTTCTACCTCCCCCACTTTGCCTCCTGTTTTCACCCCATGGAGCAGGTGTGCATTGCCTTTGGTGCCCCTTAGGTCAAGGCCCCAAGGTGAAAATGAGCCGAGTCAGGGCAATTCTATGCCGGTTGTTCCATTCAAGATTCAAGATTTTATCTGCCAGATACCAATTCGAGTTCTGGTCTCTGGCTATTTTGGGGATGAGCCGGTATTTCCCATGACAGTTGCTAAGAAGCACTCACTCATGTTGGTGCCAATTTCTTTGAGAGTGAGGGCGGTGGCAATCTCATTGCTTGCTTGGGGTTTCACAATTGATGCTGTTATTACCTCTCGCTCCATTGCCGTTCAAGTAGCTGACCGAGGGGGGTTCTCTACCCGCATGATGCTAACTCATAAGGCTGCGCGACTAGTAATGACACGCAAGACTTGACACCTAACCAAGTTCCTGACGAGGTGATCGTGCCTCAAATAGAAGTACTCGCTCACAGTCGTCCCTGGCAAGGGAAATGTGTCGATCAGCACGGTTGAGTAACCGGCTTTGAGTCTTGGGTGGTCGGCTCACTCTCATGCTCGGATCGAGTCGCGGGATGAGTCTCACACTCACAACTCATGACGGTGATTAAGTACATGCTAGCTAGAAAAATAAACTAATGCACAAGTAGCGACATCTAGCATGTATACTAGCTAAGAAAATGACAAAAGGGTGGGAGGCGAGTGTACCTCCACGCTCGGGGCGTGGGGAAGACTTCTCGGTCGAGATTCGTAACCCCCGGTACAGCAATAATTATTAAGTTATAGAATTAATCCTATAGCCCACTCCACACAGGGAGGTAATAGGCAACATGTAGGGTCCAGGAGCACCAATCTCGGGTTGACGAGCAGCAGTCGGTGGCACTCGGGAGGACACGGTCAACCGATTCAGCACTATTCACTCAGGCCCGCAGGACAGTATGTGGGACCCGCTACTGGTACGGTGACGTCCGGGGTGGTTCCTGGCTGTAGTGATGGATGGGGATGCTCCTGGAATGTCCCGAGTCGATCTCCGGGAGTTGCGGTCACTGGAGTGGAGGCGGGCGATGTCTCGGGAATTAATTCCCAAGGCTGTGCCGCAGCCCTGCTTCAGGTTGGATCTGCGCACCCTGACGAGAATGGCCGGTACACCCAGCCACAATGTCAGATCAAGGCGACGTTAGCGCCGTTGTGAAGAGCACTCGAAGGGATTCGACATACTGGAATTGCAGAAGCAGCCAACAGTCTGACTGGAAATAACAGGCTCTGCAAATTGGGTGAAGGTTCTGCCCTGAAACTCAGAACCCAGAGGGCAGACTAGAACCTTCCTGGTTATGAGCTTTGACCGGGAATCAAATGTATGAATTAGAACCTGGAATTTTTATGGTGGATAGAGGGGAGGGAGAGGAACACGCACATAGGTATTTTGTAAGGTTCTGACAATATTTGGTGGGTGAGAAAATTCATCTACCATGATCTATCCCACAAATATGTTGCTGGACAGGCTGATAGGGGTAGAATTGAAATTATGGGAAAAATATCAAACGAGATCAGAATTGGGCAAAACCTGCTGATGGAAATTAGCCTCGGGTTGGCCCGAGTGCTAGAGTTAGGTGGCTTATTGCCACGTGTCTAAGTGTCGGGGTTGGCCCTGACTTACTGCGGGGTCGTTGTAGGACCCAACTGAGGCACTGGAACCACAGGGTGGCCCGTGGTTTGGTGTAGAAGGGCTAGAACATATGCACCCACAAGGTGTTTGACGGAATGCCGAACATACCCGTGTGAGCCGTACATGTGTGCGGTGGGCCTCCAAAGCCTATGATTGACTTAGTTAGGTCTCCCTTTGACCATGGAGGGTTGACAGACGTGTCTCTGGGTAGGCCCTTGGCCCTTTTTGCTGAGTGCCATGTGGCGTGGCTCGCCGTCGGGGTGCCCTCGGGTTGGCCCGGGAGGCGATGCAGGATACGGTTAAGGCCCGTATGTGAGTGGCCGGAGTTGATCCCGGACGGTTGCTGGTGTCGCCACGTGTCACGGCAAGCTGGTCAGGGCCCTTTTAGGGACCCGCAGGGCTGTAGGGAGGGCCGGATGGCCCATGCCTGGAAGGTGTTCGGTAAAATACCTGAACCCTTATTTCTCGTGATTTTATCGGGGAATAGCCTGGGTACAACAGCCGCATCTTCTGCTCCATTTCTTCCCATGGAATACATTTATCAAGGGGGACAACCTTAGTGGGTGTGGGAGGAACATACTCCTCGAGCTCATCAATTAATTTCTGTAGCTTTTGTAGAGGAGTTAATCCACGAGGAGTTTCTATAGCGGCGGCCAGCTCGGCCTGTCACCTTAACCTTCTGTTCAAATTCTTCCTTCTATTCTTCTCCCGCTTCTTCGCTTGTGCTATTTCAACAGGAGAAGGAATGTCCATTTTTGCAGATGGCCAGGGAATGCCCCCAGCTTTAGAGCTGTGGAACCTGTCCTTTCTCCTCACTAGTCCAGGATGATTGTGCTTCTTCGGGGTTACGCTAACCCAGGCGTCTTCCTCTTGAGTCTCCTAGAATGTAGCATCAATTGCCTGGCTGACTATTTCAGGTGGGAGTTCTTGGAATTCGGCCATGTAAAGGCTGGAGCTTTAAGGTAGCATTGCCATAGAAGGCTCTCCAGGCGGTGACCTTTGCTTTATTTCAGACCTCCGCATACGGGATTCTGTCTTGACTTTATGCTTTTTGCTCGAAGCCTTGTGACGTCATTACTGGGGGCCACCATTTGGACTTTGTTTGGCAGGCAGATTGGGGCCCCTTAAAGAGCTGTGACCTTCTTGACTTGACTGGGTAGCAGCCTTGGACTCTTCATCTAGCCGACTTCTTGTCAGAATTTGCTTGACGCTTGTCTCGAATTGCCCTTGCCGAGACTTTCCCTTTTGTGTGAAGGCCGCTTCTTGTGGTTTGGGGAGTTCCCGAGCTACTGCTTGGGATATCTGCTCCTTATGGCTGGGAAGTGAGGCGGATGAACCCTGATGTTGACTCCGAATATTTGTGGAGTGGCCTTGTGGCGGGTCCCTCACCAGGATTTCTTTTCCCCCAAAGAGGATCTTGAGTAGTTTCTGAGTTTCTTTCTTTGGAAAAGCCAAGGATTCTAGGTCCTACCATGGGCGCCACTCGGGATTTCCCTGGGTGGATTGACTTGAGCTGGAGCCAGCCTCTTGCTTCTTGCCTCCGGTTGGGGTGCGGAAAGTTGATGCATGTATAACATTCACTGAGAAAACCGACGGGCCTTGTTGAAAAGGCCTTGGGACTCTTTGAGGAGGATTGTCTATATTTATTACCCGGCGGGAAATGAGGTCCTCCGCAACGTCTTTGAATACGGAGCAGTCATAAATGATGTGACCCACAGTGCGATGGTAGAGGCAATAGTGGTGCCGATATACCACGGGAGTGTCAGGGTCATTGCCAGGTGCAGGGAGCCGTATCAGCCCTTCTCTGCGACACATATGGAATATCTCCAGAGTTTTATGCCGAGAGAAGGAGTATAGCTTCCGCGGAGCATGATTGCTAGGAGGATTTGCTGAATTATCGGACAACCATCCTCCAGTCCTCCGCAGCCTTTGAGGCTCTACCGTATTTTCCGAGTTTCGGGTAGAGACTGGGACGGAGGGCCATGGTAAAGGTGCCGGAGTCTGCGCCGACAGCCGATCTTCAATTCGCTCCATAAGCCGAAGTAAGTCTTGTTGGTTGTGCCGCAAGCGGCAGACTTCCTTTTTAATCTTTCTCACCGCCTTCCGAATGGCGAAACATGCAGACATCAAAAGGGATATGCCCCTCTGTGATGCTTCTTGTGGCTTGGCGGAGAGGAGTGGTTGATACTCATTTATTGGAGACCTCGTCTGACTCTTCCCCGAGATTTTGTGGATTACATTTACAGAAAAATTGGACTTTCCTCCGGTAGGAGATCGAGGCGGGCTTTCTATATCAGAAGGTTGGCTTAAGGTCTGCTCAACAGCTTCTCGCAGACGTATTAGCGTCATGCTTTCCCCATGGATATCAATCTCACCCCTTTGAATAAGAACTTCGATGAGGTCCTGTACCTCTTCACACTTCCCAGTAAGGTGAGATATTGTGGCATGGTACTCACAGTACCGAGGGTGCCTTTTCTCGACTTCAGTGTAACCCGGTGGCGGGTCGTGCACCAAGACTCGCCCATCTTCAAGCAGGTAATTGAATATCTTCTTGGTGTTTTCCTTCGGGAAGGAACATTGATGGGACGGCCTCCAACCTGGATACCACAATGTGGGTCTTGCTTGGCTGGGACCGGCCTCAGATGCTTCTGGGTCGGGAAAAACGAATGCTGCAGCCCTAAAACTCCTGTTATCTGAATGGTTAATTACGTTGGCCGAGCGTGTCGGTCGATCCCAGGCATGGGGTTGCAGAGGGTCCACCAAATTACTTTGCATCGTAATAAGTTGGTTTCGGATCATCTTCTCTGCCTCATCTTTAAAGACGTAACAATTTCCAATGGTGTGGCCCAATATGCGATGATACACGCAATAATTGGGGTCGTCCGTTTTATTGGCGTCATCTGGCTTCTTTGGCTCTGGAAGGGATATAAGCTTATTCCTGAGGCATAGGTTAAAGAGTCGTCTGGTATGCTCCTTTTTGAAGGAATAAGGAGTCTTCATACGTTCGGACAATCTTGTAGATGCCTTCCCTTGAGGCTTCTTGCCAGACTCCTTTGGGGTCGCAACTTCATCTGGCCCATTGGTAGGGGAGAAGTCAACGGCGTTTGCCTCTTTAATCTCCTTGCTGACAGCACCCCGCTCCTTAGGAGATTTTCCTTTTGAGGGGGTAAATGTTGAGTTCTCTGCGAAAAACATCTCTATTTCCGCGACGACCGAATTTAACTGGTCGAACCCTTTGATGTTTGCACCCAGGAGCTTCTCACTGACTTCCGCTGACAGGCCCCTGCGGCATATGGTTATTGCGCCTTCTTGAGAAGAAGGGTTATCACATCTCATGTTGGGTATTCTTATTAGATTTATGGTTAGAGTGATTTACCGATGTTTTATTGTTCATTTGTCTGCTTATATACTAAAGATGACATGGGTAGCATGACCAGGGAAAGAAACACATTTATTCTATGCTTCAAATTTCCTTTTTATTTTAAATGTTGAGTGTGGTTGATCTGATATACCAGAAGGAATCATTGACAGGCTAATGCACACAAGATTGCTGAATTCTTATCATCCCATCCTCGGGTGAAGAAAGTCAATTATGCTGGGCTTCCTGATCACCCTGGTCGCTCTTTGCACTATTCTCAGGTATTAAAAGTGTGAATCTAGTTTTCAACCACTTCATGCTTCTCTTACATCCATATCTTTCAGGCAAAAGGAGCCGGCTCTGTACTCAGCTTCTTGACGGGGTCTCTGGCTCTCTCCAAGCACATTGTTGAAACCACAAAGTATTTCAGTATTACCGTCAGTTTTGGTAATCACTTTTCTCCATCTCAACTTTACCTGTTCATCGATAAATGCTCATGCAAAAGTGTGTACAAGGGATATACACCACTTACTGCAATTTGAAAAGGAACCCTGTTCTTATACAGGAGCAAATGAAATATACACTCTCTTAACTTTGATGTGCAGGAAGTGTGAAGTCACTCATAAGCCTGCCATGCTTCATGTCTCATGCAAGCATACCTGCTTCAGTCCGTGAGGCCAGGGGTTTGACTGAAGATCTCATCCGCATCTCTGTGGGCATTGAGGATGTGGAAGACCTTATAGAAGATCTGAAATTTGCAATTAATTCAGGGCCTTCGTAAATGCCTACGTTGCTTTCTGAGCCCCCACTCTAGGTGCAACTAATGAATAAGGTTCCCACTTCCCACATGGGGATCCCTCGGGTGACGCCTGCCCCTGCCCACTATGTACATATGCGGCATCAAAGCAAAGGGCGATAGGATCAATTGGCTGTAGTTTTCATTCCTCTAGAGCTTGAAGTCAAGCAAGTCCTGTATCCAAGTTCTTCGCAGTTCAAGCATATTTCTTTGAAACATGGGCTGAATGCAGAAACTCTGAAGTTCGTGTTGGTACATTGTTTTCTAGATGCAGTTCATTCAAGTGTGGCCAGAATATTTGTCATTAAATCGATGTTTTCTTGGTAATGCCAGTAGATTCTAGTACAGTGGTTGTAATTCCCCCCGCCCCGATGACACACCCTACTGACAGAAAAAGCAACTGAACGAAATAGGAACAGATACCTTGGAAATAGAAGGCTGACTTTCTGTGTAGCATAAAATAGACTCACTTGAGATAGCAGTCAACCACGACGCCATAAAGTTCTAGCCAATCCATGCCTAGAATCGCGTCGTACTCGACCAACTGTAATGCGTAAAGCCTCGCTGGTAGTTTCTGACCACTGACGAGAACCGGAGAATTTTCTAGGCACAGAGGAGTGGACATGTAATCGCCAGATGGCAACTCCACAAGTATTTCACAGGAAACTTCATCCATCGGCTCTTCGACACGAGTAATAAAATCCTCGGAGACAAAAGAATGGGTCGCACTCGAATCGAAAAGAATAGCGCTGAACGACCATAAATTGAAACTGTACCTTCGACCAGATTTGACGCCAATGCCTCCGCACGAGTGATGTGAGTAACCCTGGATCTCGGCGGATGGCTAGCTACAGATGACTGCTGGGAAGGAGTAGGAACTGGTAGGTAGAATAGCTGAGGTTGAGGCAGCGGAGGAAGATGGAACTGTGGCTGTTGCGACTGGGAAACCTGTGAGAACTGCACCATCTTCGGCCTCAACGGATAGTCTCGGGAGATGTGCCCTGACTGATCGCAACGGTAGCAGACAGTTGGCAGAGAACACGGCATGCCCGGATGACTGCCACCACACTTAGAACACAACCTCGGCTGAGAAGTACCAAAATCCTGACATGGTCGAACGGAAGAAATGGACTGCTGACTCGAATCAGAAAATGCCACTGATCGAACTTCTTTTTCTTGGACTTCTTAAATCGGAATCCCTTGCCCTGGGATTACAAGAAGGAAGTACCACCAGTAGCAGAGAAAGCAGAAGGAGCTCCTGGAATAGACGGCTGGTAGGGTGGCTGATGCTGCACGACCGGCTGAACCATCCCAGCATGAGGAAGTCCATAGGTCCTCGCCAACTCCAACTCTAACGCAATGGCTGCTTGGTACACAGAATATAACTCAACAACACGGGTCGCAAACAATAGCAGGCTCAACTCTGCTTTTAGTCTGCACAGAAACTGCTGAGTCCTCACGACTTCATCAGTAAAAATGTGGGGTGCATACCGGCCCAACTCAATAAACTTGTCTCGGTATTGCAGCATTGACATCTCGCCCTGCATCAGCTCTAGAAATCAATATACCCATGCTATTATTTTGTCACTTTTACAGGGGTTAAAAACTTCTCCAGTGTATTTTTTCCTCAATTCTTTCATGCTCTTTTATGCATTTGGGATAAATTCTACACTCGCCTGTTCTAATGGGTTTTTCCTTTTATTTTGATTTTGATTTGCAGGAAAGCTTGGAAAGTGAGGCCCTTACCTTCTAGCCAGCTAGAAGGCGAGGAGAGGCTAATCCACAATGTCCCCGCATCCATATTGAGTGCGATCATCCCCTCTTTTCCAAGGTACACAGCGCACCTAATCTTCCTTCATATTCTTTGGCGTTGTCATTCCTTGGTGGCAATCACGATATTCTTCTACATCTTTTATCACCCTTTTATTGTTTATATGATCATGCTTGCATATGGCAACATGTTCATGCTATTTACTTGATTGAGGCACATCATATTCTTCATATATGCATATCTAATTCATTCATTGTGTTAGCCACTTTCCACATATCTACACACATTTTTTGGCGATCACGGTGGGACCTCTAGCACCCATCACTTCATTCATGCTCTTCTGCGATATTGGTGTGTGTATGCCCATGCTTAGATTGCATTACATGTTCATCATATTCTTCATATTATTCATGATATTTTGCACCCATCTCACTTTGTTTGCATATGCTTATTATATCTTGATTTGCTAGATTTAGGTTAGAAATTGTATGCACTCTAGTGCACATAGGATCACGCATTGCATATCATAGTTGCATTCCCCCTTGGTAAGTTATCCTCTCTCCTCTATATTCCTTGGAGCCAACTAGGTGATTTTATCCGGGACCTCCGTAAGCCCCCATGAGCCGTGCATTCTCACACAGACGTCAGGCTGGTTGTACCTTTCCACCCCTAGGGCTTGCATTTTGTATACGTGTGAGGGAGTTAACTTTAGGCAACCCAAAGTTTAGACATTATTCCCATATGTTGAACCCCGCAGATGATTGATTTTGATTAATGAATTTTGATGATGACCAAATTCTATGTGAGCCATGACTATGTTTTGGAACTAATAAGATGTCTGAAAGATTCATATATCTGAGGTTTGTGGTTTAGTTGAACCATCTTCACTCAATGCTAATCCTGTCATGAGAATTTAATTCACATCTCTAATGGTTGTTGATCACTTGGAATGGCATTGTCCAATGAGGACTAATCATGAATGTCTGACCCCTCCATATGGATTCCCTCATCTCTTGGTCCCATGTGTGGAATTCTAAAAGGTGTTGATGGTCACCTTCATGCGTTATAGTAGGTGGGACGATAGTCATAGGTATGAGGTATGGTTCCTCTCTCGGGATAAGTGGAATGAAGTTTGACTTGGCCGACATAGGGAGGAACAAAAGGACCTCCGTGGTGACATGGCCCACGGTGTACACGAAGGTAATGGACCCCAACACGGAATGCCTGAAACTACAACTCGTGGACTGGTCGAAGTCTGGGGCCAATAAGTGTGTCAACTGTAACTGTCGGTCTAACCCCTTAAGGAGGTCATCCAATGTATCGACATGGTGGCTAGACCGGAAAGTCGTGTGGAATGAGTTGACAGGCACTAGTGGTAGTGCATGATCCATGGGTGGATAGCACGATGACCGAGGGACCAAGCCTCTCCTAAGCCAGCCAAGAAGTGGCCCGTCTATGTATAGCTTCCCCGTGAGAAGTATGGGTGGCTCTGGCCAGGGTGATTCCGAATAAAGTTTGGAAGGTATGTCCCCTAGGACTCGTGATGTCCGAGTGAGACACTGTCCGACAAAGTGGTTGAACCCTTGGCAGTGATAACACTGCGGTCGTGACCCACTAGGCTCCCTGATAAGTGGGTCCTCACCCTTATCCTCCCGACGAACAGGGGGTGTAGGCAACAGGGGAGGAGGGGCTCGCACCGGTGGGGGAAGAGGATCCTCCATGATAGGGAGAGGATATTTAGATGCCACCGTAGATGGCACCGAATGGATGTTGCCAACCATGACCTCCTTGGGTTCGGGCATAAGTTTATCCTGTCTTGGAGGTGGGCAAGGGGAAACGAGGGACTCGATATAAGCACATCTCCTATCCACCCAATCTGACAACATTTGCACGAGTTCGGCAAGGGTGGTGTTTGGAGTGGGGGCCTCATGGTGAGGTTGCTCACACTCAACCGGCCTAGGCTTGGGTCGAGGCTCATCTAAGGGTGGAGCTCTTTGCCTTCGAGGATGGCCCACTTGGTAGGAGGTGCTTGGGTGGGAGTGGTTGGAGGTGAATGGGTGGGACTAGTTGAAGGGGACCGGGTGGGGAAGGTAGATCTTTCTAAGCTCATCCTTCATCTCCCTCCTTGATTCGATTGGCATTTGCCTCCTAATCTACCTCATGCATAGTTACGCGGGGCAACATGGGGGAATTTTCCCCAGTCTATAAAATCTCTTATTTTCCCCCTTTTGGGGCCCACTTTGACTTTGTATGACCACAAGAGGACAAGGATACGAGCTTGGACTGGTTGGCTGGCCGCGTGTTCACATAGAATGAGGAGATTGACTTGGGTGACTCTGAGACCCCGTATTTGTGAACGCCTTCAAGCTGGTACGTCGATCGACCTTGTACGGGACTAGGACGAAGAAGATCTTGCACGGAGATTAATTGGGCTGAGTGGTGGGTCTCGCCCAGGGGGAGTTTGCCGCCACCTGGGCACTGCCGCGCCTGGGGTGAACTTCCCCCCGAGCGAGCCATGGCCACAAATGGGTGGTCCTAGGGGCCTTCCACTGATGTTTAGTGTTGTCCTTTGTAGGACTTGAGGTTCTGGGGTGCTGGGATTAGCCCGCGAGGGTCAATCACTTGGTGTTGTTGCTGCCGCTCACAAGGTGTTTGGGAAAATTCTTGACACACTTCGGTCTGTCGAATAGCTCTGGTAGTTGGCTGGTGGGCCTTAAATTTGGTCCAAGGATGAGGCCGATAGCCCGTGGGAGCTGGGAGAAGGGGTCTTGGGCATGTAGGCCCAGCCTTAGCGAGTTATGCCGCATTGCATGGCAGGTTGAAGGAGCAGCCCCGGGTTGGCTCAGGTGCTGAAGATAAATGGCTCAACGTCATACGTCTGAGGGTCGGGGGTGGCCCCAACTTGCTAGAGGGTTACCGTAGGATACGGCTACGGTGTTCGAGCCGCGGTTTGGCCCCTGGCTTGCTGTAGAATGACTGGGGAATACGCACCCATGAGGTGTTTGGGAAAATTCCCGATACGCGATCATGGGCCGTATAGGTGTTGTAAGGGCTCTTGGAGCCTGTTATTGATTGGAAAAAGCCTTCCTTCGATTTAAGAAGGCTGAAGGGAGACATTTTGGGGATAGACCCCGGCCTCGTTGCTGGGTGCCATGTGAAGTCTCGCGATCAATGACACCCAAGAGAGGGGTGAATTGGGTGTTTACAAATTTTAAGGAAACTTTTGACTTTTTGAAGAATGTGTTAAAACCTTAACTAGGAAGTTGAAAACTATTTAACTGATTCTCTCAATCTCTCAGTTCCCACACGACCATATAACGAATATAACAATCAAACCACACAATTAACACACAATGAATGTCGCCTCTCTAGAGGGGTGTCGATTAATTGGCGTCTCTCTCTACAGACGTTAATTATGGAGGATTTTAGCTTTTAATCTAATTTTTAGTTCAAGAGAATGGCATCTTCCTAGAGGGCCGTTAATTGATTGGTGTCCATCTCAGTGGTCACTAATTCATTAAATTGGTGGTGTCTGATGTGGACGCCAATTTTCTTAAAGATAGAATCCCCAAATGGAGGCCCATCTGTGAGTTCAAGTTCACTTGGCTTCATCGCTTCTCAGTCTTGATTTGGCATTTTTTATCATTTTTTAGCATGATACATTCATGAAAATTCGTGAACATGCATGTAGCATTTTAAGAAATTAATTATCCTTCACGAGGGCATCCCCGTTACATGGTGGAGTCTTTGACTCATGCATAGTGAGGGCTTCGATCTGGACATGATCCGAACTTCTTCCACACACCATTTGATATACCCGAGGCACCATGGCACGCAAGCACATGGGGATGTGGCATAGTGTTCGTCTTCATGCATATGTGCGTATAGATATGAAATTTCATTTCTTTATTGGCTTATGCCAATTATGCATTAATTTGAATTAAATTCTTCATGTTCAATCATGTTTGAATTGAGTTTAATTATCGGCATTCTTTGTGTCCTTATCCTTCAAATCGCCTGGCAAAAATTTGACAGCATCTCCCCTTGACCCAGAGCGTCGGGGGAGGTTTAATTGGGTACGTCATCCACGGAGAGAACTCTAAGACAGCCCCTAGACAAAGGGATTAGCACAAAGAGACAACACCCCAGGTTGCGCATGGAAGCGGCAACACCTGATAACCTGATTTGGGTGCGGAGATCCCGAGAGCTAGCCTACAAAGGATCTCGACAACCCATGGGTTGCCACAACCTCGTCGCCGAGACATGGACTTAAGCTATTACTATATACAACCATTAATATTCACTTTTCAAAGGGAAGCCGCCTGGGGTCCATGTTAAGAAGGAATGAGCCCCCGGGGGTCCGCAAGTGACCAAAAGTCTAGAGGCGGAATCGGTGAAATCGATCGATTATTCAGGATTAAATTCAATGTTCCACACCCCCTTAGAACCATGGCCATCGGATCGGCCCAAGTTCTAAAGTGGGGTTTTGGGGGGGGGATATCAGAATACAATGAATATCACATATATATACATATATGTATACATATGAATTCAAGGAACATTTTAACACCAAGTATTTCTCAGATCGTGTGCAAGAGAAGAAGGCAGCGGAGTTTGCTTCGCTGAAACAAAGGAACTTATCTGTTGCTGAGTATGAAGCACAGTTTGCCAGATTGTCTCGATATGCATCACATTTGGTATCTACTAAGAAGATGAAGGCCAGCCGATTTTTGAATGGATTAAAGCTCCAATATATTAACCAGTTGGCACCTTTGGAGATCCATGTTTTATTGAGATTGTAAGAAAGGCCCAAGTTCTCGAAGACACTATGGAGATGACGGACTGGATAAGAGGTCGAGACAAGAAGAGGGAGCAGACTACCAGCTCCAGGAATTACAAACCCACTAATGGTAAGAAGAGGCCCAATGGCGGGCGGAGTTTTTCAAAGGACAAGAAATCGAAGGAAGGCGAGAAGAAGGTCGGATCGACTGCTCCATCTAAAGCAGTCTGCAAGTACTGTGACCGCCCGGGTCACAAGATGGAAGAATGTTGGCGCAAGCTGGGCGCTTGTTTGAGATGTGATAGCAGGGACCATCAAATCCCTGAGTGTCCCCTCATTAATGAGTAGGTGGCATCTGACAAGCCGCAAGGGAGTCAAAGGTGGCAGGGCAAGTTCCAAGTCCTCCAAGATGCAGAGACTGAAACCGAGGCTACCGAGGAAGGAGGTATTGTCGAAGGTTCCCTTACTATTCTATCCAAGCCAGCATTTGTACTTTTCGACACTGGAGCCACTCATTTTTTTATATCTCAAAAATTTGCTAAGACTTTATCTGTGAAACCAGTATTATTGGATTCTCATCTTGTGATATCAACCCCTATTGGTTCGGGGTCCGAGATTAAATATTATTACCCCTCTAGTGAAGTTTTGATTAATGATTGTAACTTATCTGCTAATTTGGTATGCATGGAGATGAGAGATTATGATATGATTCTAGGAGCAGATTGGTTAGCTAGACTTGGAGCTAGTGTCCATTGTAAATCAGGAGTAGTGTCCTTCACTAGACGCCCTGGACTTTCCTTTTCTGGCTCTAAGCAATCTAAGTCCGTGCTGCTTATTTCGACACTCCAGGCGGATAAGTTATTAAGGAAAGGGTGTCAGACATTCTTGGCATTGATCTCTTTAACTGATAAGAAGGAAGTGGAGTTGAAGGATATCTCAATTGTCCGGGATTTTTTCTACTCCGAATTGAGTGCCATTTGTTCCTATGATTTCTCCTTTATATTATCTTGACTTTGATCCATAGAACTCAAATTTTCATTGACTATCTTGCTTAGAAACGTGGACGAAAGTTGAGGATTTATGTGTCCTAGTTCAACATAAACTCTGCAGATTAAGCTCCGGGACTCCCTTCCAGAAGTCATATCTTCCAGATCCTTCCACCAAATTGAGTCCCACTTGTTCCTACCTATTATCCTTTTTATTATCTCGATATTGATCCATAGATATCAGATTTTGGTGGACTCTATCCTCTGGAATCATGGGAGAACTTTCTGGGTTTCTAGCAGTTTTCTATATAAAGAGCCCTGTGCAGACCTTGCAACAGGGACGCGTTTCCAAGGCGACGACGAAGCCATGCCGCACTGTCTTCATCCTCTTTCAACCCTAACCTGAAGAGGGAAGTATTAGCTTCGTTTTGGTTCCTTATTTGCTCAATTTCATCAACGTTTGCCCTCTTAACTTCGCCCCTACTTTTGGTAAATCATCACAGTTTTCTGATTTTCTGCTACAACTCCGCGACGGGGGCCTGTTCATCATGCCGGGGCGGAGTCATGCTTCATCCTTCTCGTCTTCCTTTGACTCCATCTTGAAGAGGGGAGTATTGGCTTCGTTTTGATCATATATGTGCCTTATTTCTCTCATCTTTTTCCCATCTTCCAAGCCCCAGCTTTTGAGATTTCACCACTCTATTTTACACTTTCTGAAACCTAGATTTCTTGCGACATGGGCACGTTTTCGTCACCGGAGAGAGGCCACGGTGCACTTATGATTGCTCTCTTCAACTCCAGGCTCTTAAGGAAAGTATACACTTTATTTTCCTCCATTATGGGCTCATTATCTCATCATATTCATGCATATGTTTGTCCGTAAGTTTTGCACTTTCATTCTGTTTTCACAGACTGATCTGTCATGTTCTACACCCCTTTGTTTTCTTGCGTTTCTTACCCCATTTTTCACTACTGTCTTCCCCATTTTAAACCTTTATTTTCACTCTAGTTTCACCAAAATATTCTCACCTTTCCATATCATCCTTTCTTTCCTCTTTTAGTGTCTTCTTCTGTGAGATATTCACCATTCTTTGAGTCCATTTTGTGCACTATTCTGCATTTTCTGCACTGTCTGCATTTTTTCCCAAATCACCGGCGGCCTTGACCGTCAGCTCGAGCAGCTCCGCCGTCAGGTACTCCAGGACGGCCGTCATGTAGACGGCGCCCGACGCGCCGATGCGGCGCGCGAACTGGCCCTTGCGCAGCAGCGAGCCGACGCGGCCGACCGGGAAGATGAGGCCCGCCTTGGCGCTCTTCGAGCCGCCCTTCTTGGCCGACTTGGCGGCACGCTTCGACGCAGCCTTCGGGGTGGCCATCGTGACGAGAGTGGAGTGAGAAGGTTGTTGGAGGTAAATCCTTTCGCGGGGCAAAACACGTCGCAAGCGAACACTCAACGCGCAATCGGCAACACGGGGCCTTTGAACAAATCAAGGAGTATATGCTGTCTGCTTTTGTGTTAGGGGCACCTAGCCCTTTATCCTCTACATCGCTGGCATGGATGCTTCCTTGGGGGCACTTCTAGCTCAAATCAATGAGGAGGGTAAGGAGCAGCCGCTGTACTATCTCAGTTGGAAGTTGATTGGGCCTGAGCATTGGTATGCTCCTATGGAGAAGGTGTGCTTAGCCTTGGTATTCGCTGTGAAGAAATTAAGACATTACCTTCTGGTACATCGAGTGGAGCTCATTTCAAAATGCGATCCTCCCAAATTCTTTCTCAGTCAGCCTATTCTCTCAGGAAGGCTCGGAAAGTGGGCACTTATCCTCATGGAGTTTGACATCACCTTCGTCCCACGCAAGACGATCAAGGGACAAGGGATGTCAGAGTTCTTAGCTGTGCATCCTGTGTCAGAAGACTCGCCGCTCAACACCGAGTTGCCCGATGAGGAGGTGTTGGTGCATTCGCAAGAAGCAGGGGAACATACTGAAAATATTCCACCATAAACGGAGCCGGATGTCCTCACCCTTAACCTCCCATGTTGGGAGTTATGTTTTGATGGCGTTTCCCGGACGATCAAGAGGGCCGGTGGCCTCACGGACTTTGCATCCGACGTTGAAATAGTTTTTGTATCTCTTCATGGCAGCATTCTCCATAATTCTTGTTATCTGATGAAGTCGTTGACTAACAACGAAGCAGAATATGAAACACTAGTCATCAGACTTCAGCTGGCACTGGAGATGGACATTAAATGTCTCAAAGTGTACATGGATTCTCAACTCGTCATTTGACAAGTTCTGGGCGATTATGACGTCTGAAAAGAGGAGCTGGTCCCTTACCATGCAACTGTCAATAGAGATGTGTTAGCCTTAATTAGGGTTAGACGATAGTTAGAAAAAAAATTAAGATGTTTAATGTATCGTGTGTGTTCTTCGCTGACGTGATGTCGATCTCTCTCTGATTTCTCTCTGGCGGAGGCCGAAACCCCTCTCTGATTTCTACCTGGCGAAAGTCGACCCCCTCTCTTCTCTCCCGGCGGAAGCCAAACCTCCCTTCATCTCCTGACGGAAGCCAAAACCTCCATTCTTCCCTTTCCTTCTCCTCCGTGAGACTCCATAATCACAGCCACCCTATTCCTTGTTAGTGTTTTTTATTTACTGTCGTTAAAGCTTCCCCTGGCCCACACGTGCCCTCCGGACACTGTTCATCATCTCCCCCGCCCCCGTTGGGCGACCGTGATGACCTGCTTGCACCGCGGCCAACAGAAACCGCGGAGGCCAGCGGCCTTGCCGCCGGTCACGACCTTGCGCCGCACCCGTCGTCGCCGCCGTCGCCGTCCGCGGGTGGTCCCTGCCGCGCACAACAGCCCTGCCTGACGCCGCGGCGGACGCCACCGCCACCCGAGCGCCTGCTCCGCCCCTGCATCATCGCCACGGTCGCTGGCCCTTCTGCCGTGCAGTCGCTACCACCGGCACCGTCCTCCACGACCGCCACTCCGCCAACAGCCAGACTGCCACCTTCCCAGGTTCAGGCGTGAGCAGCGAACAAATGGCATCAGCACCAGAGGATATCCCAAGAATGTTCTGAAAGCCCAAGATGAGCAGTCAGTAGATAGAAACCACCACGTAGTTGCACGAATGGTGGTGCCGACGCCATCGATCAGGATGCTGCTCCTTGAAGGAAGATGAGATTTATGGTTGTTTCTTAAATGGCTTCATGCGTCCTAATTCTCTTTTAAGCTGTGTTGGATGGTTACTTTGAAGCAACTTGGGAGGAATTTGAGTCAGTGATCTTGACTTTTAAATTGAACGTGGTTTGCAGTAAGGTTGGTCAGTATCGAAACAAACACTAGTTGAGACAAATTACGTGCTGATTTTAGTGAGGATAGTCATGAATCGAAGGATTTCTCTGATTATCAGGTAAACTTTTGTCAATACTCTGAGGTAATGATGTTGTGAGGGTGTGATCGAGTATCTGGATTCAAAAATTTACAATGTTGCGTTGCTTTGTCCTGAGATTTAATGCATCTTAATTAAAGTTCGGGTCTGGATCCGAGGGGGGAATGCCCTCAAGATCAGCCGCCCCAGGCGCGGTGTGTGTTCAGTGACCGAACTGAGGGGCGAGATAAGGCGATAGGGGAGACGCCAGAGTTTGATGTATCTTGGGTATCCCCTCCCATGGCTGTACCCTTCTCAAGGCTGTACCGGGCACTCACCTTTTACGGAAAGTTGAGGGAGGTTCGAGTGGCACGGGAGGTTTTTGGGTTTTGGGAAAACGTGGCTGAGATGCGGGCGTGCTAGTCGATTTATCGATAATCACCTATGGAACCAAGATTTGACTGGGAAGTGCGGCCAGGACGCAGCACGTGGGCTCGGAGACGGGCGACATGTGAAGAGAAGGGAGGTTCCACAGGTGCGAGTGTGCAGGCGATTATGGGGGATCGTGTACTGGATGTTTTTCCCTACTGACTGCAAGCAGTCGGTCTTTATTTACATCGCATTGAATCCGAACACCTTCGTTCTATGCTGATGAGAAGTCTATATGTATCTGAAGCCATAGGTAGATGGCCGGGAGCATTCTACAGATATAGGCTCGCGTTCGATTGGGAGGTGTTTATTGGGGACCTGGGCACACACACCGAGTGGCGCGAGGGAAGACTGGGACCTAAACGTGGAGATCGGGACATTCATTCAGGTGGTAATATCATTTAAGAGAGCCACATGGACTTTACAAGTGGGCCGCAGCAAGCGAGGTACAACTAGCACAAGCCACGGGATAATTTCGACATGGAGGTCGGTCCCTGGGTCAATGCGTAGTAAGGCGGATATCCGCATGTTTTACAGGGGCCCTCCTCGAGGCAAGGGCTGTGCCCGATTCGCCGAGGGAGGTCTAGACTAGGTGACCGGAGGAGGTACTGGCCGGTTACAGGGCAAGGGCTGGGCACGGCTCCGGTTGAGCAGTCGGGCATGGCCTCGTGACGACGGGAGGTGCGACGTCATGGCGTGTGTGTGATTGTCGTTGATTGGCACACGTGGGTAAACCCAAGATGAGGGTGTGTTTGTCGTCGTCATAACGCCTTATGTGTAGCGGGAGTGGACTTGCGTGACATGGCTAAACACCATATGAGGGGAGTACGAGTGACATATCCTCGACGTGTGTAAGTCGATTCACAAGCCAACCGCACACACAAACCTCCTTGCGCCCGCCTTGCTTGTTGCATCTGTTACCTGGCTCTCTTTTATATTTAACTGCCTCAAGACTTGACATACAATTTAGTGCGTGCATGT
Organism: Amorphophallus titanum; assembly: GCA_024336825.1. Classification (NCBI taxonomy): domain Eukaryota; kingdom Viridiplantae; phylum Streptophyta; class Magnoliopsida; order Alismatales; family Araceae; genus Amorphophallus; species Amorphophallus titanum. The sequence continues at coordinate 49,568 of JANBPO010006786.1, forward strand.
GCACCAGATTTCAGTCTAGACCACTGAATTGCATTTAGGTGCTGTCAAAAGAATTTTTAGATATGTCTCAGGCACATACAATTTGGGTCTTTGGTATCCTGCAGCACACACTTTAGATTTAATCTCTTACACGTATGCAGACTATGCTGGCTGCAAGCTAGATAGGAAAAGCCCTAGTGGCTTTTACCAATTCTTAGGTGGGTGCTTAGTCTCTTGGGCCTCCAAGAAGCAGCACTCTGTGGCCCTTTCCACTGCAGAAGCTGAATATGTAGTAGTAGGGAGTTGTGGTACACAGGTAATTGGGATTAAGCACCAGCTCAAGGACTATAATGTAGAACTTGGCTGCACACCCATATACTATGACAACACCAGTGCTATAAACCTGTCTAAGAATCCTGTACTGTATTCACACACCAAACACATAGAGATTAGGCATCACTTCATAAGATATGAAGTTTCTAAAGGAAACTTTGAATTAACCCATGTAGGCACAGCACAGCAAATTGCAGGCATTTTCACTAAGCCCTTGGATAATGAAAAGTTTTCTACTTTAAGAAGAAAATTAAGCATCTTCAGACCCCCTTGATCTTTGAATTCTATCAACTCTTCTTGGGGCTGCCATATGCCTCGATGCATTGAGCCGGTGCCTCAACCTTTCTGCTTAATCTTCTCCATTTGCAACTCTATCGTTTGTCTCTGCATCAATGCAACTTGTTACCAGGTCGACGCATCAGTGCATCTTTATGCTTCTCATCATTCTCATCTCTTACTCATTCTACCTTGGTATATCAAATGGTGCTAGGAGAAGGGCAGATCATGTCTCTCTGGACACCTACACTATGCGTGATGGCGGTCTCTAACCTGTGTTCTCTGCCAAGTACCAAGGCAAATTGTTTCATAGAGGCAGGGGAGATTCTTTGCTTGCCATTGTTTATTTTTTTTGTGTGCATATAGTCTAATTGTGAGGGGGAGCTGTCTAGATTCTAAGTCTGTTAGACTACTGTGGTCATTTAGATTCCTATACAGTCTATTCACAAAATCCAAAATCTCAGAATTCTCATAAAAGCCTTAAGTTAGTCACCTGAATGATTAGCAAGGAAGTTTCAATCTTATGATCTTGAAGGAAACAAATCTTCTCCGACTATGTCGAATGATCGCTCCTTTCCTTCCTCATCTTTGCAGCAATCTCCTCAGTTCTCTATTCTTCCCTCTTCACCCTTTCGGGGCTCTTACCATTTTTCTTGCTATTTTTGAGGCTTTAGCCTGCCTTGATCTCTGCTAATCTGGTTTCTTCTATAGATGGTTCCTTGTTATCAAGGCCTCCGTGCCTTAATGAGGGAGTTTTAGCCCTCGTCTCTCTTCCTTTTATCCCTCCTTCATCCAGTTTGATGTTTATTGCTTCTCTATGTCAAGGAATCTCTACACTTTGCTATCCTTTCATATTTGTCTTGTCAAGCAAGGAAAACAAAGCTTGTGCTGCTTGAAGCTCGATGATCAAGCTCTCGCTTCTGGACGCTGCTTTCATGCTATAGATATGCAAGGTATCCTTTATATTGTGCAAGAATATGTTATCATTATTATCACTCTTATTATTCATGTGCATGGTCATAATGCTATTTCCTTAAACACATTTGGGTGGCTTAGTTAGGCTAAGTTTAGTCAAAATGAGTAGGCTTCTGTAGCACCTTAGGCTGGTGATAGCTCCGCGCTGGGAGTCTTAGTTTCTTTCCCCAATTATTGATGGTGACCTTTTAGCATGGGTTTTTCACACACTACACGACAAGCCATAGCCGATCTTCTCTAGAGCAACACCATTGCAGCTTTGGCCATATCTGGGTATGCACAAAGGCCTTTTCTTGTCTCTACTCGGCCGAGTGCAGGTCAAGAGATTGACAGACAAGATAACCAACCTAGGTGCCCTAATACGAGAGAGGTCTCAAATAGGGACAGTCTTGACCCTCGATGAAAATGAGCTTTCATGCTAATATCTAACCAATAAGGGCCATCAAATATCATAGAACATGAAATCAAAGCAAAATTATGAAAAGAAAGGCATGGCAAGAGTGGCCAAGCCCCGCAGGGAAAACCCTGGTCGTACACGTGCCTAAGGGTCCTAAAAATAAAAGACACAAAGTCCCGACGCAACAGATGATCTCTTTGAGGGATAGTGCTCTGGAAGGAAGTCGAATCCTAATATTTCCCATCTTGCATGAAGTTTGTCTCCCAGTTTTCTTCTATTTCTTCCTCTTAGACTTGGTTGTATCCCGAGTATGGCCTTGGTAGGGGCACCGTTCTTTAGGGGCAGTTGATTGTGGTGAGCTCCCTTCATCTTCTTGCCAAAATAAATGGACCATAGGGTCCCCGCTCAACTACTTCAAACCCTAACTTCCCATTCTTCTTGTCTTTCCCCTTTACAGGTTGAAGCGATGGCGAACGGACTGTCCGGGCTTGTCTTTGGCACCCAAATCATAGCCGACCATGCTGCACACGGCTATCTTGCCGTGCCAACTACCTTCGGTAACTTTCCTCCAGTCGTTGGCTTCCCCAACTTCCTGGGAGTCGCATTCATGGATCTTTTTGGCAAGGAAAGCCCGAAACTTGCGAAGCTGAAGAATGATGAACCTGCAACCCGACAAAGTGAGGATCAAATCAAGAAAACTCTGCTGAAGAGCCCGATAATTGTGAGCTGTCACGTTCAACATATTACCTGCCCGACTGGGGCATATAAGAAGAGGCCCACTGGGGGCAACAGTGAAAACTTCAGAAAAAGAAGAGTCACCTCTACTTCCCAATGCCGGCTCTCGGCATCTAGGAAGTCCATGATGATTGGGGGCATCTGGATCTTCTTCAACGTCCGTGATGCCAAAATTCTACCGGATTGGGTCATCCCAACCGTCCCTATCCACAACGCCTTCCAAGTGCTAGCTAGTCGAAGGGCGAACCATGACGATAACAAGCAAGAGAGGCCAGTCCCAAAATCGCCAAAATTATCAAAATTCAAGTAAATATGGGTCCCCAAGAAGACCCGAGGCACTACACTAACCCTTGATCCCTCCAGGAATTCGCCACAACGTCCGACACCTTCTCTCTATCACCGTGGCATCAGTCACCCACCTGTATGAGAGTCAGCCTGCGGGTGTACTTACGGAGCCCTACAAAAAATGAGAGAGAAAAAAAAAGAGAGCCTATTCTGAGGGTAGGCACTAAAAAAAAGAAAAAAAAGATGAAAAGATCCTGATGGCCCTATCTGTTGAGGGAATAGACACTCCCCTTATATCCTGATTTGTACCAGATAAGATTGTCATCGTGGGATTTGTGTGGTGGAGCGTATTAATCATCCCCTCCCTGAGGAGGTGCGCACTCTCCTACACCCCACCTTGGTTAGTTCAAAAAAAAATCAATGAAGATCGACGAAGCTCTTTCCGTAGCTCGATTCGCTTGTTACGAGATGCCTCTGATAATTGCTTTCCCTCCAACCTGCGGAGGCGTTCAAGGAGCACATCCGACTCGATATGGAACAAGCCCACAAGGTATACAACCCACAACACAAGGATTTTCAGGTGGTTCGGTTGTTAACCCACAACCTACGTGCACCCCTCACCAAACCCAGTGAGGCTTTCAGACTGACACACAGCTTGATCCGCTGAGCAACATAGCTTGCTTACACAGCTGAGTAACATAGTTTGCTATCTGCTGACTAACAACTTGAACCGCTGACTAACAGCTTGCTCTCCACCCAGAGGTTCTGATCCTCTCTTCCTCTGAAACCACAGAGGGAACCCGGTCCCTAAACAAGGGATCGAAAAAGCAAGATGAATAGAAGATTAACGAATCGAGACAAAGAAAAAGGAATACTGCAAGTGCAGTGGAGAAATAATAGTGACAATGTAGACACCAGCTGAAAGAGTAGATCAAGACATGGGAGCTGGTGATTGCAGCTACAAGGGTAGATCCAAGGATCCCTTTTCTTCAAATACTGGTAGACTGCAACACTGTCTTCTTTCTCAAGGCTGCTCTCTCTTCCTCTTCTTATTCACACACAGCACTGGACTAAGTCAAGCAAGTGCTGGGGCTACTCTAACGCTTCTTAGGAATGTTCTTGGTAGATGGTCTAGGGTGTGGAATTTTATGGATGACAGCAGCAACATTAGCTTCTTCAGTTGAGGAAGCTTGGTATTTATACAAACACCCCTTGAAAAGTCTAGGAATATTACGCCCTCAAAAAGTCTTCTATTGGACCAGTGGATCAGCAAAATTTTCCCTCTAAAACTCCCCTTGAAGCGTGCGCCAGGAGGTGAGAGCTAGAGAGACTTCTCGTGCAAATGCCATGTGTAATGGTGGTAATCAACAAGATGGAGGTGACCACATCCCTTGACATTTTGTACACTGCAGGCTGCGGTCTTCCCATTAGCTGAGCCCAGCTTTAAGAACAAAGATGGGACGATGGCAGACAGTGTGAAGGAGCAGACCAGATTTCCCTTTAGTCAGCTTCAGATCTTCACAATAAATCCCCCTCAGACATGTAGTTTTCTTATTTGTATATTCTGCCTAGTCAGACAGCCCATTGGTTGACAGCAAGATAGTGGCAGACTGTGTGGTGTCCTTCTCCTAGTGGCAGATTGTAATGACATTCTCAGTGGTAGACAGAATGTGCTCTCTAGCTGGATTTCTAACAGAAGTAGGTCCAAGAAGTAGACATGTGAGTGAAAAGATGGATAACAAAAAGTCAGACCTTGGGACTTGGTCCAGACCCTAAAATTCTTATTTTTGATGATTTACGATACCCTTTTTCTCTCTCTGGATAGCCCATTGATTTGACAGAAAACTAGCTTGAAATGCTTCTGGGAAGGCAAGGTGTCGACCTCCTGAGAGAAGAGTGTCGACACTTCTATTGGAAACCTATTGTATAACGGCCTCTGGAAGCCTGAGGTGTCGACACTCTGTAATAAGGTGTCGGCACTTCTTTAAGCAGTCTTGTCTTCAATGCTTTCTAAAAAGGCCAATGTTTTAGCACACTAGATCTGGGCTGGCACAATGTGCATCGACCCTAATATGCACTGGGCTGAACATGCATCGACTTGGGATGCAACCATTGTGCTTATGCATCGACCTTATATGCACAAGGAAGATGTGCACTGACTTCTAACAGTAACATAGGTGGACGTTGATATGCACCAGTGAGAATGTGCATCGACCTTAGTTACTGTGCTAGCTCGGGCGTGCTCCAGCTCGGCGTGCTCTACAGCCGACAGCTGCTCCTCCAAGGCCCACCTCAAGGCCGCAACCTGCCTCTCCGCCTCTCCCAGCTACACGGTGCGGTCTTGAGAAAGCGACGCGGCTGCCTCAGCGTGGCCCCTCTGCTCTGCCACGCCTGACACAAGCCGGGCCCGCTGCTCCTGTGCCTCTCGGATGGCTGCTAGCATCCGAGTCCTCAACTCTTGAGCCTCCCAAAGTTGCAGGTACTCCACCCAGGTCCCAGCTAAACTAGACATCCAAAGATCGCGAGGGAAGCCAAGGGTGTGGTAGCCCTGGGTACACTCCCTCAACCGCTGCCTAAGGTCCTCAGGAGAAGGAAGAGGGTCACCTCGCAGGTAGCCTCAGGCTCGTTGGAGCAAGGCGGTCCCCACGCTCGCGTCCAGTAATAGCTCTGGTGGGGAGGCAGACATAGGCCACTCAATCCCCAAGCTCAGGGAAGAGTCACCCATCTCGGCTAGTACACCAGTAGAGCCTACACAATCCCAGCAAACACGAAGGGAAATAAGCAATACATCCAAAATTTTTCATGATATGCAAGGTAGAAAACCTAATAAAAGTCCTAGCTCTTACCCAGTGTGGCTCCCACCACGCTTGTGGTGTCTCCCGCCGAGGTTGGGGAAGGCAATCTCTCCTCCACACCTGCAGTGTCAATCGTCGGGGTCAGAGACGGCAAGGACTCCTCCATGACCCGGTCGTCCTCAGTAGCCATGGGCGAAATGGGGGGCTCTTCCCGGCCACTCCCGCCAGGAGCTGACATGCGCTCCCCTTCTGACTCCAGTCTTGTTCATAACATAGAAGCGTCAACACCCTGCCATAAAGCTTAAACAGCGGCTAAGCAGGGAAGGGGAGAACCCCTGCGTACCTCCGGAAGCAGCCCCTATCTCAGCCTCCTCGGCGGAAGAGGCCTCAGAAGAGGAAGAGCTCGAGTTTGAACTCTCCTCTGTCTCCATGGCCATGCTGCCACTACTTGAAGAGCTAGATGAAGCCTCCGACGAGCTCCCAAAGGTCGTCGAACTAGAGGCCCCTGCAAATCAACAAACCAAACGAGGTCACTATGCAATCAAACCTTGTACGAAGACAACTCCCCCGTCAAAGGTTTCGGGCAAGAAACTCACCTGCTCGGTCACCCCCTCCGAAAACCCCCTTGATGTCGATGATCTCTTTGTCACCCCCAATCAAAGCCACTGCAGCAGGCTCTTCCTCCGTTGGCCCGGTCATGTCGTGGGGAAGCTCACCCTCCTCCAAAGGTGAAGAGGCACCTATGATCAACACCAAAAGAAGTTTAGCATTAATAAGCATACCAGAAAGCCCACATCAAATGGCTAAGTGCTCAGCCGCGTACCTGATGGTCCCACACTAGAGGACCCGACCAGTCCCACGGTACAAGCCGACACCACGGTGGGCAAAGGCGGGAGAGACATCTCTGCCAGCAGCTGTGGTAGCACACTCAACACATCCCCAGCAACAGACGGAAGTGAGAGACCCACCTCCTCAGGCTCGCCCTCGAAAGAGGGAAGGGCCACTGACAGGCCAGTGCTGACCAACTCCTAGATCATCTCTAGAGTGGCAGCCGAGTCCCCACCTGGCAAACAAACAACACCAACCTAGTTAGCAATTCCAGCCTGTCAAAAACACGACAAAGAAAGGACAACTCCCTCCACAGCAATCCAACACTTACCCAAGCCGTCTTGGGTCACTACCAATTTCGGATCTCCAACCTGCGGGGGCACTCCGCCCTGCGCCTCAGAAAGGGCCATGGCCCCCGACACCCCTGCTGTCCCTACATGTGACAAATGGCTATGTCAGTATCCTGAAACAGGTAAAGTCATGGCCAGCACACATCCAGTATCGGAAGCCCTTACCCGATCATGTGTCCTCTGCAGCCTTCCACGACTCGAAGTCGGGGAACATCTCGATGTTGGGGGCAATTTCGTCCAGTACACAGAGGAACCCCTCCACGTCTATCTCACACTCGACCCTGTCATCGGGCAAGGGGTCCACCTCCTGAGGGGGTGAGAAGGCCATCTCTGTGCCAGTCTCTAGTGGAGCTACAAGAAATAAATCCAGCAAGACTGGCTTAGTCAGTCGTCATGGCTAAACCAATAAGGAGCAAAGAGGTGAAAGTGGTGCTTACTCAAAGCCGGCTTGGCCTCGATATGTTCGCCAACCTCCGGTCCCTGAAAAGACTTGCTAGCACCCACTGCCTCAGCATCCACTTGAGGGCACTTCCGCGTAGGCTGAAGGCCCCCGTCTCCACTCCCAGAAGATGTCTCCGTGGAGGGGTGATCTCCCTCCAACGCAGAGCCTGTCAACAAATACAGCCATGCATAAAATCTTAGTCACATACCTTCACAAATAACAAAGTAGAGACAACCTACTAAAGAAGAGGTCTCACCTGAGGCTGCAAAGGGGGTCAACGATAGGGGAACCAGCTGCTCCGGTTTCAACCCCACCGCTTGGGCAGCCCTCGCGATTGCCTCCCTAATGTCCCTCAGAGTGTAAGCACACTCGATGTGGGATACAAACTCCACGGGCCCGACTGACCCTATTGCCTAGCCTATGTGGCACCTTCAGTAATTAGCCGTAGTGTCAGTAATGCTCCCTTCGGGGAGCACCCTATCTAGCGAGCCCTTCTTCCCGAATCCACAATCGACCAGGAATTGGGCCCACGAAGTCCTTGTCGCCCTCAGTCGAGACGCCCCAGCCCCAATCACTGCAGGTGCCGCATGCACCTACCTCAGGGCTTCAACGCCTTGTTCCTGCCTTGACCCGCGAACAACGAACCCCAGCTACTCCGTGGCCACTACTGTGCCACCTGCTCCACCTCCCAACTAATCCAGGTGAAGTGGGTCCTCAGGTACTTGTCATCCAACAGAATGGGAGGTAGATCCTTCCTCAGAAGATGACCCTCCTCAGCCTTCCTGATCACAGAGGCCTTCTGCCAGTACAAGTGATTGTGCTCGAACCACCACTTAGAGTAATGGACATCGAACCATCCTCGGTGCCCCAGCCCTGACGTCGGTAGTCACTCTGGCTCCCGTCGATAGTAAAAATCCCACCACGCTGCTGCCAGCAAGTGGGTATCCTGGCCCCTGTACTACCCACTTGTCAAAGAAAACTCTCGATTTGGTGGGATCCCCTGGTCGTACCTGAAGTTTGGCGTGAATTGGTGTGGGTAGTACAGCTCCAGGAAACTCGTCATGGACCGGTGTAGCACTAGTACCGTCGGTCGGGTGGTCATCACCCACTCTGTGTACAATGCCGTGTCTGGCTCCCGTTGGTAAGGGAGGGCGCAGGCCGCCCTGCCACTCAATGGCACTAGGATCAGGCGGGAGTCCCTTGTAGCACTGTCAAAAGGTAGCCCCTCCTAGCCCTTGGTAGGCAAGTAAGACAGGGCTCTCCTGGCCCCCTCCAGCTGTGCAATGGTGTCTCCGTCTGGCTGGCTGGTGAAGCTGAATAGCTGGGGAGCTGCCTGGTTCACCACGGTCCCCCTAGTCACCAACCCAAGAAACAACAGGCCGGCCCACACACTAAGGTAGTAGGTCGGTAAAAGCAGACTCCTCTTGCGTGGTGCAGGGTGTGCCGCCAACACTCCCAGCCCCTGATATATGTTGGCCAACATCGCAGGAGCTAGAGCCAGTCTCCGTCCCTTTGCCAACAAGCACGTAGGCCACAACAACTCAACTCTTAGTAGACTGTCCTCCCCGTGCGGGACCATGAATGTCGACAGCCAGTATGCCAAGTAGGCTGCTAAGTGCGTCACGTCCGATAGCCCATGGGGGTTTCACCCCTCCCGCGGCACGTAGATGTACCTCGTGTACATGCGGAACCACAGCTCCACCTCGGTGTACTCCTACGGAGTTTGGTCTCTCACAAACTCCTGGTAAAAATAGAAGGGCCCATTATAGAAGTGGCAGACCCACATGTTCAGCAGCACCCTGGGAGTCTGTGCAGCTCTCTCCCTCCCAGCCAGGGCTGAATCCCTTTAGGTCTTCAACAGATACCGGTAGCTGTAAGGAACTCGATATCGCCCCTGCCCGTCAGTGTGGCTACGGTGGAGGTCATCCAGCACTACCTCCTCGTATCCCTCACCACTGATCGACAGCCCAGAGATCCTAAACAAAGACCGCAAGTCCAGTGAGGTCTCTCCCTTAGCTGTCGCCACTATGTTCCACCGATGATTGAAGCGCTCCATCAATGCCTGTAACAATCTTGTGTAGTAGGGGTACCCGTACAATGTTGCAGTCACGGCATATCTGATGTCAGCCCTGTCCAGCAACACTCGGTAGTGGTGTACGATCCCCATCAGCCACTCAGTAGCTCCCTGACGGTACTTGTGTGAGGGGACCACCGCCCAGTGGCCGTACCAACTGACAACTGTCTGCCGCAGGATCCCATCGAAGAGACTGTGGTCATCATGGCCCTCCCCAACATACTATAGCCTAGACGGCTCCAGCACTAGTCCAGTTGTGCCCTCTATCTCTGTTCGGTGGTGACCATGCAAGTCCCAAGAAGCGGGACCCATCACTCTGACTCAGACCCCAAACTGGTCCGCTCTACTAAAGAAGTCTAGGCACTCAGCATTGGGAAACTGGCACTACCTCTAGTAGTCTCCAGAGAAACTTAGGAAGCCGTAGAGAGTGACCCCGTACAGGCTGTCCCTGCCTACCAAGATCGCCCGCTCAAGTCGATGGCGTGCTCCAGCAACTCGAGAATCTCCCTCCTCCATGCTAGGCCGGACGTAGCTCCCGACGAACTCGAACAAGTGGCGGTCCAGGGGGAACTTCGTCGGGTATGTTCCATTGCGGTCATAGATGTACAGCCCACCTACCTCTAAAATGGGGGCCAACTCCACGGCCCTAACTCCACTCGCCCCCTCTCCGACGGGGCCCTCAGCCACTACCGCGCGCCCTGAGTCAAGCTGCTCCACACTAGCGACAGTAACGACTGGTGAGCCCAAAGGAGGCATGGGCCACTCAGTCCTTTGCACCCAGTAATCTTTCTCTTGGACCACATGCCTCGGGACTCGCTCGTCTCTGCCAAATCTCACCATAGCTGCAAGACAAAGCACATAGAAATGGCCAGCACACCAAAAAGCCAACATATACAATGCAGCAGAACAAAGGCATATGAAATGTCAAAATGCAACTACAACGACCCAGAATGAGGAGCTCATGGGCCGTACGCCCTTGTCTCCGCCTCCGACGTATGCCCCTTGGGGGACATTTCTTGTACCCAGACAATTTCCAAGCAAAGATGCTATGGAATAAGGGTTTAGGAATTTCCCTGAACACCTTTAAGGCATGGGCTACCTAGCCCTTCCTACAACTCACCGAGCCTAACCAAGGGTTCCAACTAGCTAGCCGTAACATACGACAACATCAACAATTGATTGGGACCACTCTCGATCGCCTAGTGGCAGACTTTTCCCGCATTCTACACGGCCACTCGGGCCAACCTGGGGGCGCCCCGACTACAAGCCGTGCCACATGGAACCGAGAAACAAGGCCAGGGCCTACCCCAATATACTTTCTTCCAACCCTCTAGGGTCAAAGGGAGACCTAACGAAGTCAACCACTTGCTTGGGAGATCCGCAGCATTCATATACGGCATATATGCGTGTGTCTGGCATTTATAAAAGGGAAAAAAGAAAGAATATACAAGGAATGAGTACTCCCAAAATACTCCAAAATACAAAAGGCGGCAGGATGCACCCTAGCCCAAGAGCTAGGAGGAAAAGAAAAGAAATACACCATAATTGACCACCAAAGCTAACCCCCCACCCAAAAGCAAAGACACCCCAAGGCCAAACATACGACCGAGCTAACGACTTTGCCTTGACAAGAGACCCACGCACACCAAAAAATCTCCCCACAACAAAAGAAAACATGGCTGCAGAACGTGCTGGAGCTATGAATCGATTCCTCACACTCTGCAACAAAGGTGTTTAAGCTGCTCTCCACCCTCCCGAGAGCCCAAACCCTCACCCCATCAAAATGCTACACCACATATACACCCTCACCCCCCCTCTAGCTCTCTGTCAGATCCTTCCTTTCCTCTTCACTCTCCATGTCCCCTCTTCTATTAGTTCTTCCTGCCTTAGTCTTCCTAACTATATCCACTTGCCATCTTCTCTAGATTCTACAAAAGACAGACCTCACATCCTTGTTAGCACCTACAGTGGACACTCCGATCGGACTAACCACCTCTCCGGTATGCTCCACCATGAAACTCTCCACCCTATCTAAGATTTCCTTCACTTCCTCTTTGTCAAGACTCCTTCCCCATTTAAACACCTCTCCTCCTGAGGTGACTCCACAATAATTCCCACCTTCAACAAGAGATCGCTATTGGATTGAGTAGAAGGAAGCTGTGCTAATGAGAGATCCTCCTCCCCTGGTACGAGAGGTGAGAGAGGCAAAGCCAAATAATGCTACTGGCCACCACCTCCACTAGAAGATTCCCCGATCTCCTGGTGGCCTGACTCCTGCCAATCTGGTGGACCCTCTGGTAAGACCTCGTTTCCCAGGGTCTCTCCGTCGATTGCCTCTCTTGGATGGCCTAATGCATCTCCCTCTTCTGTCCCCAGAAGAGCATGCCCATAGTTCAGAAGTGAGAGTATAAACAGAGCCTTGGGGGCTCCCTCCCCCTCCCAGCCACCACTATATCCACCACCATCTGACCTGGCTGCCTCCAACCTTTGGGGATCGCTGATAACATCAAGAATGCCTCTGCCAGAAGAACGAACATTAGGGCTGCTTTGTTGGTGGAGGCTGACTACCGGACGCCCGTCAGGTGGGCCGGCCTCAACCTTGTGCCGCTTCTACTTCATCTTCTGTTGTCGAGACAAACATTGACTACACTTGTTCCTCGTGGCCGGCCTATGCAGGGGCACACCTAGCTCTACCTCATCTTTCATGACTTCCTCTTTCTCCACCACTCGCACCGAACCCGCCTCCTGAGCTTGTCAGACTATGCGCACTCGTTGGAGGCCCGCACCGGATGAAGACTCCGGAGTAAGTTGGAGAGCTCACAAGGTAGACTGAGATGCCAGTGAGTCCACAAGTATGGACTTTCTCTTTGCAGAGAAGCCCTGCTCATGTCCGACATGAGGAGTAGAGCTGCATAAAGCCTCGGTGCCGGAGTGGAGAGACGTCGGCAAGGGGCCACCGACAGCACATGGAAGCATGGAGTGCGCCGCCCCCGCCGACTGGAGGAGAACCTATCTACCACCCTGGGTCACTTGGAACCCTCCGCAATCAAGTGGGAGAGACGCTGCACACCGAAACTTGTCGGACCCCTTAACCCATTGAAGAAAGACACAAGTCAACCCAGTTGAAGCCATTGCCTGTCGCTCGTTGCCCGCTGTGAGATGGACTATTGAGCCTGCCAAGCCAATCCAACCAGGCTCTCTTGGATGGGCCCCGGCCCTGCTCCAACGATCGGCCAGTTGCCCATTCTTGGTAGCTGCCCGCCAGCTGGCCCACCCATCAGCACCATTGCGGGCCCACACACCACACCCTGCCCGCCATCCCCGCTAACATCCCGCCTAGTTTGAAATTCAAACCGGCCTCCCAGACACATCTACGTGGCCCCATTGCAGGCACTTCTGCTGCCTCCGATCCTCGACAAGGATGTCCTAAGTTTTGCAACTGTTGTCACCGCCGCTTGTGCCCCTCCTCCTGGAGAACCACCCGAACCACAAAAGATTCACCTCCTATAGCCAAAGAAATGACCGGCGACACCATGCCACAACTAAAGGTCCAGATGGACGCCTCCACCACCAACAACGAGCCCACCAGTGCGAATTGGAGGCTTCCTAGATCCACGACCCCAAAGCTACTGAGGCCGTGGACTATCACTGTCTCGTCATAAAGGACGCGGGGTAGCCCTACTAACTTCAGGCACAAGCCGACCTCTCTAAGAATAGGATAGGATCCCCTCGCAAGCATCCACCTATGGACACGTAGGGCAGCTCTCCCTGTGACTACAAAACCTGCTTCTACCACCGCTAGAGCCATCTCTACCGGCCCGACCACCTGGAGTTTGTCCGCCAGCACCTTCCTGACCTCCCAGTGCTGTGAACCACCCCACCGATCATTGAGATGGGTCTTGACCTCCGCCAAGTCTGTAGCCCCTTCTAGAGGTGTCAATATAAGGCAACATTGGAGCCACTCAATCCGACCATGGATGAGCTCCCCTTGAATGGACCCAATGTCCAAACACTCTGCTCTGTTGTGGAGTGCCGACGGCAGCGGCTCAAAACTACGAACGACCTCCGCATAGGACCTAATACAGCCCACCAGACTCTATGACGATCTACAAAACCTCAGGGTGTGGCCCGACCTCTGGCACCAGAATTACACCGGAGCAGCCCTCTGGGACCTTCCCCCTCTACCGACACACCCTTGGCTAGAGGTAACCAGTCGCCGGAGTCTACCTCCCGAAAGAATGCAATACACCCGTATGGACACCCCCTTCCCTAGAGCTTCCTCAACCAGACTAGAACGAATTTTCAGTACTTACGCAGAGCCAGTAAAGGTTATCCTCCAGCTTACCATTATACACCACGGCTTTCATGGTCATCTCCTTCCTCTTTGGTGGTGGGTTCGCCACCGGGAGGTGCCGCCCCTTCACCCCAAAGCTCCCATCGCCCGCCTCTCACCTGGAATCATGGGCCCCAAGGTAGGGGTGCCATCATTCTAGTGTCAAAGGGGCCTCCTGCCTGTGTACAGTGGGCCCTAATGGGATCAACGTTGTACCACTCTGGAGTATGGGCAGAGGGAGAAGAGCAAGCTGGCATACTACAGAGTAGAAAGTGCTGACTGGCACCATCCCCTCGCTGTAGAGAATGGAGGGAATTGAAGTGGGCATGCACATGGGTGCAGGGGAGGCACAGAAAGAGTAGGGTTGTGTGGTGTTGATGTGCAGCAGAACAATTGGTAGTAGTTTTACCTGGGGAAAAATGTCACCTTCCCTTTAATTTCGCACATGCCTCTCTAGAGGTCGCAGACCAGAGCAGAAGAGTGCTGCTTTCTGCACCTCCCTCCACAAAGACTGAATAGCATGGTGTAAGATTTACAAGGTTAATTACCAAGTCTTTATCAAATTTTCACATGATTATTCAACTTATGTTTGTCAAGTAAACTTCCATGTAAAATACTAAATTTTAATGTCCATAATCTTGATACTAAGTTAATACTGCATTCTGTATAGTTACATGTCAAAATAATCATGCTAATCAGGGTAAGCTTCTAGTTAAAAATGCATAAAACTAGGTTTAAAATCTCACTACCAGAGGCCACAAATGGTCTATATATGGGCCGCCTGAAGGGCACAAACGATCTATATATGGGCCGCCTGAAGGTGACAAATAGTCTATCGTGAGGCCGTTTATCATTAACAGAACATATATATTTTTGGAAAACGTAGGGTGCTACGCATCCTATCGTAGGGCCGCCAGAAGAAGTTAAACGGTCTATCGTGCGACCGCTAATTGTTTAGCGGTCCCTGGTAGGACCGTTTACCAAACCCAAGACTCGCTAATGGCAAACCCAGTACACCATGATAAAAACCTTGATTTCATGCAATAGGGTAAACAAAAATTGGGGAAAATACTACCATTAGAAAGAGCATTCAAAACCTTATAAGATCTCATGCTTCAATTAAAGTTTAACGTGACTTAATTAAACCTAAAACGAGTTAACATGGAAATTAACCTTTTGGGAATACCTCTGAGTAATTAATAGAATTCAAACAGCATGATGTATGAAAATTGGGCAATTAGGTATCAATGGAAAGAGCTTACGGAGACGAGCAAGATGGTATATTTAGTTATTAATTCAGCTTGAGAGATACCTACCTTTAGTCGATGGAAAGAGGGAAGAAGAAAAGGGGTCACCGGAACCCTAATTCGCCACCGCTAGAATGCCTAAATTCGTCCTCATCCGGTCACAATCGATCACGCCACCAGTCGCTGAAGCAAATAAGTTTTCTGGGGATCGAAAGCCCTCAATTTATAGGGTTAATGGAGGCTTCTAGCGATTGGATTTGGGTGGAGAGTCCAAAGGGGAAAATCGTCGAAAAAGTCGAGGAGGACTCTAATCCACCGCCGCCGCCGCCAATGGAAGGGTCTAGAGTTAGGGTTGTCGGAGGGGAAATTGTTGAGTAGTGGATGGCGGATCTAGAGGGGAGGGGTGAATAGATCTGCCCCTCTTTTTGCAATGCAGCCCTCTTTATAGCTAGTTATGATATCTATAATAATAATTACATATACATGTGTGAGTATGATACATATACCCGCATACGTAATAATGGCACATCAAGACACGCAAGTACAAGCAACAGAATCACAAGACCAAGGCCCCGTCTTCTCTGGACATCGAGCTCTTGACTGCAATCCCGGACGATCAAGTACACCCATGGGCATCGCCCGACTCATCCTTCGCCCACGCTACCCGTGGGTGGGGGGCATTTGTGAACGCATAAAATTACACGTCCATATGTCCTGACCAGTCCAGTATCAATAACAACTTCAACGGAAGAAACTGTGGAAAAGGCAGGCCATCCGGACTCTCCGAACAAACATACACTATCGTGAAGCCGTCTCTGGAGTCACGACAGTGAAGAGAAATCAACTCTCGAGAAGCCCGCAATCTATGGGCCCCGAAGAAAATCCAATAAACCACAACTTGTGCTCGTGACGGGCTTGAATACGTCACAAACGGCGCCCCCGGTCAGCCCTCAATGGCACACTTTGGTGCCTTTTTAGCGGCACACCCAGCCTGGCCACCGCTCAGCGGCACACCCTGGCGAGCCTTCCCCGGGACACCCAGGTCCGCCCTCAGCGGCACACCCCCAACCTCCCGCCTCAACGACACACTCCTGCAGCCCTTCACCGGCACCACCAGCAAAATGGAGATGGCACCCATTCCCTACAAACCCTTGGCGCGAAGTGAGTGTGCTGATGTGTCGAATGGAGGAAGCGGCACGTGAGCTAGCCCCTACCACCGAGGATGGCCAAAGTCAAATCTGCATTGAAGGCCCCACATTCCCACCTCTGCCATTCTCACGTTCGAAGGCCCTGTGCCATTGGGGTATAAAAGCCCCTCTTCCCCGGTGAACGAACATATAAGGAAGACACATGAGAGAGAAGACCACAGAGAGACATACACACACCTAGAGACAAAGCGCAAAGGTAGATAGAGAGAAGAGAAGAAGAAGAAGAAGAAGAGAGCTCTACCGTAAGGTTCCCCTCGGACAACCACCAAAGAAGAGAGTAAGAGAGAGAGAAAGAGGGAGATCGTCTCGATGTAGCAGGAGGCATTAGGGGAGTAGGGAGTAGTAACCCCTACTCAACCCCCACATTCCTCCCTGTAACTTTTTCTTTCTTTTCTTCTTTTCCCCTCTCATGCTTAATGTACTTGGTCCCCATTTCTAGCCTATTGGGTCTTATTAATTGGCCCAATAGGGATTACAAACTCAATAAAAAGAAAAATACATCATGCTAAGAAAATATTTAACCATGGTTGAATTCCGTCTCGATGGGCCGACGTCGAAGCCGGGGCATGGAGGGTCACTGATGTCCCCATTAGGAAGTCAGTGTTTTGCACTTCTTTTTTCTTCAGTCGTCCCTCAGTCGGCTCGTTCTCCTGACTTAAGGTAGCCGTGACTGGGCGATATTTCACCAGAAAGGCTTCAATGTCGGACACCATATTATTCAGTCGACTGAAGGAGTTGACTTCGAGGCCGGCCATCCTTAGCTGAATTTCTATCTTCAGATTACGCTTGCATATTTGGACAGCATCTTCATAATTCGGTGGATCCTGGCATCTCGCATAGAGATTTCCCCAGCGTTGGACATAGTCTGTGGCAGACTCATCGCCTCTTTGCTTGGTTTTAAATGATTCTACCTTAGTGGCTTCCTCTTTGGCTGATTCTGTTCTAGCTGTCTGCTCCATACATTGCCAGAAGAGCTGTTAAATTCGGGTGAGGGTCAACCGGGCCCAAACCCACCTCACTCATTTTTTTCTTCATTGTTTCAATTTCTTGGCGCAGCTCCATCATTAGGGCGAGCGCAAGCTAGCAGGGGCCAGAGTTGGAGGTAGAAGCCTCGGGTTGATTTGGCCTTGTCGGCACAAAGCATATTTCTTCATTTTCTTCTTCTTTCACCATTCAGCTTGTGTCAGATAACGCCGACAATGTATTGCAAGAGAGAACAACGCCCCTCCTCTTATTTCTCGACTTCTTTTTCTTCTTCCCATCTGTGGTGGGCATGTGCCCCCATGATGGGTCATCTTGTGACTGCCAGTGTATATACACCGTGTTGACAACTTTTTTGAAATTAGGAAGCTAGTGAGGGCGTGGAGGATCCACTCAGGACTCACCCATCTAGAGTTCTCCCCTCCTGATCATGCCTTCAGCAATGTCCTTAAATACATAGCAGTCTTCAATGGAGTGCCCAAGCATCCGGTGATATGGGCAAAAGTGGGGATCATCTTTTCTCCAAAGGTCATCTGGCCTCCTCAGCTCTGGCAAAGTGACCTTGTTATATCTAGCGGCCCATTCAAACAAGAGCCGGGTCTTATCCTTAGGAAAGGAATAAGACTTCATCATTTTGACCCGTGCACTCACCTCACCGCCGATGAGCAACTTAGAAACAATACTAAGCTAAGCAGAGTTAAACCAGCAAGGAGAGGGGGCTAGAAGCTCACCTGATCAGTGTGAAGAAGTCGATCCCAGCCAGAGACGATGGCGAGCGGGGGGGGCGTGGGTATGCACCCGCATGCCGCGTCGATGTCACTTCGAACGGTGACCTGCTATTACATGTACTACACCTCACACAGGAGGGTGATCTTGGGGTAAGGAAATTAGGTTACACCCAACACTACCTCCACGCAGGGAGAGGTGCTAAGCCGACCAGGCGGGGAAGGGGAAAGCCTAAGTGAGATCAAACAGGTGGACATTATTGGTTCTGTCCGCTCTCTGGAATAGGGGACAGACAGTCAGATTTGACACTACTGTAGCCGCTCCCGAATTTTATTGATGATGAGACCAGTTGGAGAATCCTCGTAATTGGATCAGGGTGACGTCGAAATTTTTCTGAATTCTTTGGTCGGGGGTGCTGGTCGAGGACAGGCCGCACACAGGGACCCTGAGTGCTGGTTTTGACAATAAAGGTACCTCAATAGTAGGAAGAAGAGGCCGCCACAAGTGCTCCTGACCTCTGTATCAAGCGCGCCCAGAGTCGTTGAAACCGTTGACAAATCTTCTTCGAAACGTGACCAGAAATAATATGAGAGGGGGTCGGAGTAGAGAGGTAGAGCTCGTTGAGTGATGGGGGTGTCTGTTCAGGCCCTGACTGGACTGATCTGCGCACCTGGGGGAGAAAATTCAGAACTCTTGACGACGGAGTCCAAATCTCGTTCCGCTTCTTGGGGATGACAGAAGACTGGTAGTTCTTTGCTCCAGCCAAATGGCGCACCAAGATTCTCACCGATCTGGTCGTGAGAGCTGCTACAAGTCATCTCTAGCTGTCTGCCAGAGACAGTCAGAGCAGTCTGGCGAGGATGGCTCCACCGAACAGCACAGACGTCGAATGGAGACGGGACCACCTCGACTGTGAATCTGACTCAAAGATCTTTCCAACGATGTAGGATAAACCACTAGGAGATGTACGTTGACGCCGGAGCAGGCGCTGCAACTCGGGCCTCTGCTGCTGCCTGCGAACTAGACTGACCAAATTGAAGTTGGGTGTTGATAGTGGAGGGAGGGGGTGAGGGACTGTAATGGGGTGAGGGCTAATGGCTATGGAATTTTCATTCATTTCTGTCCTTAGAAATTAAATTATGCATGCTCTAATCGACACGCTTGTTTACGACTCGCTCGCATCCCGATATTTGGCGTCTGGGCATGACAAGATAGAAGCAGACAGATGAAGGCATGCCACTGTGCCCTTGCTCCATTCTCGCATCTCCTCCTCCGCTTCCCTACCTACTTTCCATCTCACCGTCGATCCCATCGGTGGGGGGCGGTTCTTCCAGTTTCCTTATTTACCGCGCTTCGACCAGCCTCTTTCCCTCTCTCTTCTATTCTTCCACAAGCTTCTTTTCCTTTTTCTTTCACTCTTTGGGGGATGCCTCTTACCATCCTCTTTTTTATCATATCCCGTAAGAGAGGCCCTTGCAGAGAGTTTACAGAGGGTTCTCTCTTCTTATTCCTCTCTTCCTCTGGCACTTGTCCCTCTGAAGTGACCGAGCAAACAAGGTCAGTCATCTCATTTTTCGAGCCAGTTTTTACACTGGGTAGAGTCAGTGGCTCGCTCTGAGAGTACTAGCCGAGTTCGCATCGAGTAATCAGATCGTACCAGTAGATGTTGGACTTTTATTTTGTACTGTAATGGCCTCGGCCTATCCGATGTATCAAAGAAGTATTAATAAGTAGAAGAGGAATTACTTTTGCTCTATATTACTTACATGTGTATTTTTTAAGTGAGGCTTAAAAATAGAATTTGCGTATTGTTGTTGCGTTCCACGTCCAAGGGATAGGTGTTCCTTCCATGGTGGCTAGTCGATATGCTCCTTTTCCAAGCGTCTCGACCACTCGGTAGGGGCCTTCCCAGTTAGGGGCCAGCTTGCCCACTGCCTCCAATGGTCGAGAGGCTTCGACTTTTCTTAGGATGAAGTCTCCTAGCTAAAAGTGTCTATCTCAGACTTTGGCGCTGTAGTACTGGGTGAGGCGCCGCTAGTATTCTGCGGCTCTGATGCTTGCAATCTCTCAGATTTCATTCACTAGATCAAGGTTCTCCAGTAATTTTTGCTCATTCACCTCAGGCAAGAAGTTGGTGATTCGGAGAGAGGGGTGGTCGATCTTCAGCGGAATCATAGCTTCAGTGCCATACACCAATTGAAAGGGGGTTTCACCGATGGCTGTCCTAGGAGTAGTTCGATGTGACCATAGTGTTGACACCCATTTTAAGCCCACAAGTTGAGTCATTTATCTTATACACCTTTATCCTCTCTTTGGCCAACTGCCTTCTCTCTCTCATTTTTCTACTTTCCACCGTCGGCCATGTGAAGCTCACCGAATGTATGTTGATTCCTTTGAGCGCCCTGCCAACATGCATGGCCCCACGTTGCTGACGTCGAAGCCTGCCTGCAGTTTGAGTTGGTCGCTGCCAACCCGCCATGAAGTCAGCCACGTTCGCAACCGCCGACGTGCCCACGCGTGAACCCCACCAACCAGTTGGCCGTGTGAAGGAGGCCGCCTTGGCCGCGCCTGAGCCCTGTGCGAACGCCCGTCCGTGCCATGCTCGCCTAGCTGGCCCCCCAACTACTTTTGACGTGAAGAGCCCACCGCGTGTACATCGCTTTGGCATGGACGCGTGAGCCTGTCGTCGATGTCGCCTGTTGCTTTTATTGTTGTATATTCTTGCTGCAATGGCTGACTTGCCATTATGTTTGCATCCCAGCCGCAGCCACGCTGGTTCCCGCGTTTGAAGATGGCATTCAGTTGAAGTCTGCCGCACGTGAAGCCCGAGCGCGGACCCAGCTGCTATGTTGAAGAGTTGAAACTGCCACTGCCCAATCACTTGAGTGGAGGAGTCACCCGCGTGAAGCTTGCCGAAGACACTGCTGCCTTGGTCCCACTCGCATGAAGAACAGTTGACCTCCTGTGCCTTGAAGCCTTTAACTAATTGTGTGAAGCCGCGTCGGCCTGTTCGCCTGTGTAGTCCTGCCATGCATGCGGCTTAGGCGCTTTGTGTTTTGCCTGTGGAGAACTCGCCATCCGCTTGCCGCGTTTGTGAGCCTGCAAGCGTCCGACAGCCCACGTGCACGTTGAAGCCCTGCATTTGGACATTGCCGACCTCCCAAGCCCGCGTGCTGTTGCCGTGGAGAAGCCACTGCCGTGTTCGCTGTGCGTAAAGCGGCTTGGCCTTGTCTCCCACGCCTGCATGCACATTGAAGTCTTGGCTGCCTTTTTTTTTCGTTGGTTGAAACTCGCCAATTGGTGTTGAAGCCCGTGCTGCATCCTTAGGCGATTGTGCTGTACGTTTGGTGAAGGAGCTGACGTTGAAAACCACCCAACCTGCATGTTGTCTGGCCACCTGCAGCTCGTGTTGGACATGGCCTTTACATTACCCCATGGCCCACGTTGGCTCCTTCACCTACGTGAGAAGCTTCACTTGGACATAAACACACGTGTCGGAGTTGTCTCGTGGCTTGCACCTGTTGTAATTCGGCCTCGACGGCCCACTTGTAAAGCCCACGTGTCTCATAAAATATATTACCACTTGAATGCATGTCTCTGCACCCATATTCGGGTCCCGACCCTCCTCCGCACCACCCAGTGTATGTGTCCAGTACCCTTGACTCCAGCAAACTGCATTTCCCTGTCAAACGTGAACCTATAGCTGCGGAATGCCCCCGGGCCTCCATCCATGGCTTCAGTTATATCCTGACTTCTCTTCAACATGGAACGAAGGTGTTCGGATTCAATCCGATGTAAATAAACACTGACCGCTTGCGGTCGATGAGGAAAGACGTCTAATACACGACTCCCCATAATTGCCTACGCACTCACACCTACGGGACCTCCCTTCTCTCCATGTGTCGCCTGACCTCCCGAGCCCACTTGTCGCGTCCTGGCGACGCTCCCTAGTCAACCTTTGGTTTCATAGGTGGTTGTCGAGAAATCGACTGGCACGCCCACACCTCGGCTCAGTTATCCTAACCCCAAAAATTTCTCGTGCCATCCGATTCCCCCTCGACTCTCCATAAAAGACGAGTGCCCGGTACTGCCTTGAGAGGAATATGACTACGAAAGGGGATACCCAAGATACATCAAACTCATGTATTTCCCTTCACTACTTTACTCCTTCCCTCAGTCTGGCCACCGATCGCCGCGCAACAAAAAGGATGGCATGTCCGGTGGGACGTCTCCCGCCTTCCTTCTTTTGTCGAAGAGAAGCCTGTGCCAGTCCTAAAGCTCTAGTGCCCTTTTCCTATCCTTGCAGGAGAGGCAAAGGAGGGTACTCGTGTGCATTTCCCAATGGCTCTCAGCTCGTGTTTCGACCGTCGGACCGCGCCCTGCGACTGTCAACGACCGTCGCCTCCATAGCGTCCAGTGCTCCAGCAACCATGGCGGCCATCACATATGGCCCCATTGTCATCACCACCCACGCGCGGGTGGGCTACTTGGCGACGTTGATCGCCTTTGGCAGCTTCGCCCCAGTCGTCGGATCACCCTACTTCCTAGGTGTGGTCCCCGTGGCTGCTCCGCAGCTACCCTCAGCACCTGCGCCTGCCAACACGGTAGACACACCGCACCAGCTTCCTGCATTAGTGGCCCGCTGGAGCGTCAGGCTTGGGCCTTCCACCACCAGCCCCCGTAGGGGTCCCAAATCAGTTCTTGCCCGGGCCAGGGCCAACCCCCGGGTCCAGCCTCGACCAACTTTCAGTACGGGCTCCGTGCCCTGAGCTTCGGCCACTGCCACAACATCTTGCTCAAGCTTCCAACCTCAAGCTCCTGCCAAGCCGACACCCGATACGGGTTTTCATCCCCGAGTCCCCGGCTCCTCAGCCCCGAGCCCCAGCCAAGCCAGTACCTCCCTTGGGCTCTCAGCTTCGAGTCCCAGTCGGGCCATCACTCGGTGTGGGTCCTCAACCTCGAGTTCAAGGCCCCTCAGCATCCAACCCGCGCACACAATCCCGGGACTTTTCAAGGTCGGTCCTTGGTGTGGACTCTCCGCATCTGGCCCATGGCCTCTCAGCTTTACCATGGGGTCTTTCCCCCTACCACCCAGCAGCGCTGACTCCCAGCACGGGTCTTCCTCTATGAGACATGGCAACCCCAATGTTCACCGTGGGCCCTCGGTCCCATGCCCCAGCTCTGTCAGCGCTCGATGCAGGCTCACAACCTCGGGTTGCTGACACCCCAGCATCTTCTATAATGTTGGTTCTCGGTGCGAGAGCGTCGCCTCGAGCAATGGCCACGCTTCTATAGGCTCGGGCAAGAGCCTACACCCGAGTTGCCCAGTCACCTACTCCCGGTGTGGGTTTCATGCCCCGGGGGCCAACCCCAGTACTCTCGACTGACGTCCTCACGCCGCCGATAATGGGGGATTGGGTTCTCTCAGTTTACCACCTCAGAGCGAAATCTTCTTCCCCTCCCCAGAAGAAATGTCGTCGTGGCCGTAAAGGCCGACGGCTTGTCGCTACAACCAGCAATTCCGGCAAGACTGTTCTTGTCGGTGATATGTGGATTCGCCTCGACGAGGGTGAACCAATCATACCTCGGGAGCCGGCTATCCCACGATCCCCACCACCAACCGCTTCAGCCTCCTGCGGCAGATGCGAGAGGATAGGGTGGAACTTAGAGAAGCAGGCTCCTCGGAGGTAGCCCGAGGGCACCCGCACTAGTCCAGTATGCCAGCTCCCAAGTCTCGTCGAAGGAACAACGACAAGGGAGACAAGCAACTCCACTTGAGAAGAATATGGGTCACCCCAGAAGAGGCTCAAGCTGTTCGGAGGGCACGCACCAGAAACCCCCTTCGAGTGCTCAGGCGCGCCGTTGGGCAAGACATAGCCGAGTCCACAATGGCACCGTTAGATGACACCCAGCCACCCGGTGTATCTTACCTAAGCAGGTGGAAACAATAACGGGCTCGTTAAGAGCCTCGCCAGCACCCAGCTCCGAGCTCTCCCCGGGTCGATTCCACAGCAGAGGCTCCCCTGCAACGAACCTCGATCTTCGACAGACTGGGGGCACCCGTCTTCCCCGAGAAGCATTCTCAGAGGAAGCAGATGGTCTAGTTCATCAATGACGTGGTTAGGGTGTTCACGTGTTATGCTACCGGACACTAGCTCGAGACTCAGTCCGACGGCTTGAATCAGCCGTTGGCCCAGCTTGGGAGGCCTCATCACTAGACTCAGCCTTCGACCCTGGCAGGTCATGTCAGTACTTCCGTCGGATCTCAGACATCAGAACGAGCAGAAGAAGTTCTGGCCGAGGACCGCGTCGCTCCTGTCAATGCGGAACTGGTCAACAATGATCCTCTAGCAAACGAGGTTCAAGAGGTAACTCTCGAGAACCTCATGAAGGAGAACCAGCACGTGAAGGCCCTCCTGCAAGACCTTCTTCAGGAACGAGACCTTCACCCTTAGCCTGTAGCTAGGCCTTCGGCCGAAGCGCCAGCCCCACCAGGTGGGCATAATGGTGCCAATGCCTCAGTCGCGACAGTGCAAACCCCGACAGCAACTGGGCTCAGCATGCCCCTAGCCGAAGCTCAACCACTAGCATCCAACACGCCAGTGCCAGAAAATCTCATGGCACAACGCCAGATGATCATGCAGATTGTTGAGACCAAGCTCGCCCAGTATGGGGAATGGGTCACAACCATAGATCTCTACAGCGTCCCCTACCTACTGCATCACCAGTTGAAGAAGCTTTCTCCGGAGTACGCCAAGCCACCGAAGCTATAGAAGTTTGACAGGCAGGGGTCTCCACATGAGCATTTGGCCAATTACATCACGGCCATGGGCGAGCTAACATTGGACGAGTCATACCTCCTCCGCTACTTCGCCACTTCACTTACGGGAACGGCCTTCTAATGGTATTTACTAGAAAAAGGGTTTATTCGTCCGAGTACTTCCCCATAGGGTGCACCTGTACTTTTCGTAAGAAAAAAGGATGGTTCATTGAGGATCTGTATCGATTATTGCCAGTTGAACCAGCTCACCGTTAAGAACAAGTACCCATTGTCGAGGATCAATGAGCTGTTTGATAAGATATCTGGAGCCCAGTATTTCTCAAAAATCAATCTCAGATTGGGGTATCATCAGTTGAGGATAAAGGAAGAAGATATTTTTAAGATGACATTCCATAGCAGGTATAGACATTTTGAATTTATTGTAATGCTGTTTGGACTAACAAATACTCCTGTAGCTTTCATGCAGCTGATGAACAGTGTGTTCCGACCCTGCTTATATCAATGGGTTGTGGTATTTATCGATGATATTCTCATATACTTAAAGAGTAAGGAGGAGCATGAGGCGCACTTGATGATGTCATTGCGGATGCCAAAGGATCATCAGTTATATGCCAAGTTCATTAAATGTGAATTCTGGTTGTAAGAAGTATCTTTTCTAGGACATATTATTTCCAAAGATGGAATTTTATTAGACCCTTCTAAAGTAGTGGCAGTACGTAATTGGGAAAGACCTATAAATGCAACTGAGATCAGGAGTTTCTTAGGCCTAGCAGGTTCTTATCGAATGTTCATTATGGACTTCTCCAAAATTACAGTACCCTTGACTAGATTAACTCGTAAGGAGAATCGATTCGAGTGGTTGGAAGATTGTGAGAAAAGCTTTCAAACTTTGAAGGAATGCCTGACCACTGCCCCGATATTGGCCTTGCCATTAGGAGAAGGAGGCTTTGAAGTCTACACGGATGCATCAGGAATCGACTTAGGCTGTGTGTTGATGCAGCGAGGGAAGGTGATAGCTTATTCTTTCAGACAGTTGAGGAAGTACGAAGAGAATTACCCTGTTCATGACCTTGAATTAGCGGCTGTTGTGTTCGCTCTGAAGATTTGGAGGCACTACCTATATGGAGAAACTTTCACAGTATACTCTGATCATAAGAGCCTAAAATATTTATTTTCTCAGAAAGAGTTGAATATGAGATAGAGAAGGTGGCCAGAGTACTTAAAGGATTTTGACTTCTCTATTGAATATCACCCTGGAAAGGGGAATGTTGTGGCAGATGCTTTGAGTAGGAAGCCAATGGCCAGCATTGCAAGTTGCCTTATAGATCAATTCAGGACATTACCATTTTGGTTAATTGTATATTTGTCATCTTGGACCATGGGTATTATTTTCAAAAATTAAGATAGTGATAAATTATCTAGTCTTATGCGCACTCTGTCTTTATGTAAAAAAAAAATTTATCGCTCTAAAGGACACGATCGATATAGACGCGTCGTGCACCCGGGTATCTTCCGCGCTCGGGACGTGACATTTGGGCTCCATCCGATGTAAAATAAACATTGATTACTTGCAATAGGTAGGGAAGATGTCCAGTACATGAGCCCCCACAATCGTCTACACTCGTACTAGCGGAACCTCCTTCTCTTCACGTGACACATGACATTTCGCGCTCACGTGCCGTGCCCTGGTGGCACATCCCCAGTCAAACATTTGGTTTCGTAGGTGATCGTCGAGAAATCGGCTGGCACGCCCACTTCCATCCAGCCATCTCTATCTTAGTTTTCCAAAATGATTAACCATACATTATTCTTTCTTGTGCATTCCTATCATTCTTCTTACCTTCTTATAAATATCCTCAGGAATCTCCATGTGCCAAGTCGACCTATCTCGGCCTTCCGTAAAAGGTGAGTGTGTGTCACCATCAAGAGGAAAAAATAGCAGAGACTCCTCGCGAGCGAAACAGGGACTTAGATGATAAATCGTTTAAATTCAAGATAGATGAAGCCCAAGTTAGATGGAGTATAAATCACTTAAATAAAATATCGTCTAAGTCGAAGTATCGTCTAAGTTGAAGCATCGTCTAAATTGGAAGCTACAACTGGCTAGACAGAACACCGTGAAAGTGGAAGAACTTAGATGATTCATCGTCTAAGTCAAAGCTGAAGTTAATTTAGATGAAACATCATCTTAGTAGAAGAACTTAGACGATACATCGTCTAAGTTGTAAATTTGGGCAAAAAAGGCTAAGGATCAAGTGGAGTCCAAGTAGAAATTAGACAGTTCGTCTAAGATAATGCATGTGACATTTTTGTATAGTCATGAGTTTGGCAAAAGGTACCTTTATTGTTGTAACCAATTATTAGATAGGGCTAATAAGTAAGAAAATATTCTCTTTTATTGATTGGAGAATATTTGTCAAGTAGTGCTCAATCCCTGCCGTACGAGCAATAGCCGTCTGGTCCTCGACCGACGTGCCGCCAAACTTCATCACTACCAGGCCAGACATTTTTTGTGTGTAATAATGTGTTAATCATTAATTCTATTACATTGTAAAATAACTTAATATATTTCATATTACAGGTCTGGTTTTTTGAGAACGCGCGAGTGCGGAAGCCACCAAGGTAGGTGGCATTTCCCTGACTATTTAGGTGGGGACCATTTGTAGATAGGAAATTAAAATTCTCCATTGGATCTCTGTAAGACCAACAGGTATCATGAGTACTAAAATTAACTTCTTCTTTGTCATTTAACATTAATGAATAACCGAAGTGATGTGGTTTGAAATGCAAGTGATCAAAGAGCTCCTTGTTGAGCCAAGTGAAAGGGTGATGGTGTACGGTGGTCAGATGATGACCTGATCTAGTGATGAGAAGACATCATCATCAGCTCCATGCATGCCTGTGCTACAGGATATTACCGCTACATTGAAGATCCAGCAATGGCTACTTGAGAAAATGAGTGCCTTCTTTCTGACTAGGGTGCAAGGGGCTCACACTACTGCTGATGCAGCACCTCCTAGGCCCATCGAACAGGTGACGGATGATGTCATGCCACCACAGGCACCCCCTAGAGACGAAGTGCAGGGGGCTAAAAATGTTGAGGAAAATATCTATCAAATTTTAGTAGACATTGCCGCCGATGTCCCAACTCCAAGGCCCCTTCAACAAAGTACGGATGATGCCATGCCACCGCAGGCTGCCCTTGGAGAGGAAGTGTAGGGGGATGAAAATGTTGAGAAAAATATATGTCAAATTTTGGTGGACATTACTGCCGATGTCCCAGCTCCAAGGCCCCTTCAACAAAGTACGAATGATACTGTGCCATGTAAGGTAGCCCTTGAAGAGGATGTGCAAGGCGATATCCAAGCTCAAGTGGAGGCGACCAATTGCCATGGTGACGGTCGTCCAGGTGTCTTTTCTCAGTCCCTTCATCAACTGGACAAGAAGCCCGTGAGGAGACCAAGGGCACCTGCAAAGAAAACAATATGGGGGAAGAAGAAGGTGAGCATGAGTTTGATCCTACTTCTTACAGTATAGAATCTAATATTGGTATATTGGAATAAATGTAGAAGGGAGATGAAGCCGACCAGATCAAAAAGCTCCTACAGAGTGATTGGATCTGCAAAGGCTGGCTGAAGGAGAGAGAGAACAACATTGTGAATGAATTCATTGATACTTGTGCCTCGCGGGATATAGTACAGTGAGATCGAGAGAACTAAGCTTACCTTGCTTAACTTAATTTCTCCAATCTTGTTAAAATTGTTAATTCCGCTATGCGTAAGCATTTGAATTTGCCATCAAGTGTGGGGGACAATTCAACCACACCTTCTTGTCTGTTTGCCTACCCTGGGACCAACACCGGGAGCAGAGGAGGTTCATGGGAGATTACATCCTTATTATAGGCTCATTACAGCACAGACATTTGCTCTCCCTCATCCCTTGGAGTTCCTTGCTCTTTAACACTGCGTAATGGATGCTTGGGAGAGCTTCCGATGGTCAGACCGAGCCTGGTATGCCAGCTGTGAGTCTTCCTGAGTGAAGGGTGCGTAGCTCGGATAGGGTGTTTTGGGCTCCCATAGGAGCCTTCCCGATCGACCTATCGCTCAGACTTCCAGACCTGAGGGTCACCTAGGAAGTGCTGATCCGAGTGGGTTTTGAGCTTGACGTAAGTGGGCCCAAAATGGGGCTGTCACTTTAGAAAGATGGGCCTAGTTCGGTCATATCTGACCTGGTTGGGCTGTGCTCTTGGGTAGTTGATTTTCCCCCTCTCCAGCACGTATGTATATTTTACAAACCCTTTTCTTGAAAATTTCTAAGATTTTGCCTCCTTGATAAATAAAAATGTATTGATTTTGATCATTTATGAATCATGACATATACAAAGGAGGAGGATTTGTTTCCAACTGTGCATACATTTAGGGGGAGTCATAGCTATGTTATGGTAAATTCATTTTCTACATACAAAGTAATTACCCACACACTTTGCACAAAATGAGATAAATGACTTTGATCGATAAGGATTTTAGAAATTCTTTTCAACACTTTACAGGAACATAAATCTCTACATGAAAATTAAGAGTAATCGTGAGGAAAAAGTTACCTAGCCCACAAATAATCAATAAGTGGAAGTCAAACCAAGTAGTCAGGAATCCCCACTGAAATAAATGAGGAAACTCACATTGAATGGTGAAGTAAAATCCACAAGAAACATCAAATGAGTGACGAATCCTTATGGAACGAGTTGACTGGTACTATAGGTAATGTGGGGTCCATGGATGGGCAGCGAGGTGGAGTAGGGACCAAGCTTGTCCTAAGCCAGCTAAGAAGCGGCTCGGTGATGAATAGCTTTCCCGTTAGAAACACGGGTAGCTCTGGCTGAGATGGGGTGATTTCTTCTCCTCGAAAGAGGATAATTCACTCCGGGTCTAAGGTGGACGGTTGGAGAGGTAGCTCGGGAGTCCTTCCGCGGCCTCTACCACATCCTCGGCCATGACCCTGGCCACGGCCTGTGTGTTTTGGGACCAGTTGGAGCCTGAGCAGGGAAGTAGTCCTTTGTCTGGTTTGGGAGGCCACTGGCTCACCTCGTCGAGCGATGTTGATGTTGTCGGGTGGCGGAATAGCCACCATGTTGCAGGTGCAGCCTTGAAGTATTTCTTCCAGCTACTCTGTTGTGATCTCCTTGTCCTTATAGAACAAAGAGAGCTCATCTGGGATGAGGAGCTTTTCGCCATTCTTGATCTTCTGGATCATTTCTTGGACCTAGCTTCGAAGGTGAGCTTGCTTCTGCATTTCTTCCCATGGGATATAGCTATTGAGTGGGGCCGCACTGGTAGGGCGAGGAGAGATGTACTCCTCTAAGTCATGGATAAGCCATTGTAACCTCTGGAGAGGCGTTGGCTCGGCTGGGGATTGTAAGGCGGCTGCTTGCTTAGTCTATTTCTTGGGTCATCTTTTGAGGTGCTTCCTTCGATTCCTCTCTTGTTTCTTGGTGATGGCCGTCTCTAGGGGAGTAGGAGGAGGAAGTGCTGGGACTGGACTTGATGAATCCCCATGAGGATATCCTCGCGCTAGTGCCTTAGCGGGGCAAGGTTGATGACTTTACTTTGCCCGGATTTCAATCCAGGCACCTACCGCTTATTGTATCTGGAAGGCGGAGTTGATCACCTACTCGATGACCACGAGTGGCAGCTCCTGGTTGGCTAGGATACTGGGGCTGGCATCCGAAGATGTGTGCATGATTGATGCCATAATTACAGTGGAGAGGGAGGTGTCTCCCGCTGAGTGGGTGCACTAGGCCAGCATCTGAAGATGTGTGCACGATTTGATGCCTTAACCGTAGTGGCGAAGTCTTTTGTTGAGAGGTAGACTGGGAGATGCACTTGGCTACCTGCTCCTTAGCCTTGCCTCTATGATCTAGCTGGGAGTAGGGTCTAGCGATAGCCAACGACATCCTGAGGTACTATCGCTCCGGGTAGCTACCACTACAAGGAAAGCAAGCTTTTCCGACATCCATATTCCGTTGCAAATCCATCAAAAATATGTCTGAAAGTGAATTTTCGATGGATTTCAGACAACATGTTTGATGGGAGGGTGTTACAGTCTACCCCTCTTATATAGGCAACGTCCTCGTTGTAGGGCATATATAGCACACAATCAAACTCACAGACAGGTAGGACTCTAGAGGTGACCCCTACAGGCTCAAGAGGTGACTCCCACTATGTAACATTTTGTCCCCTTGTATCAAGAGGTGGCATAGCATAGCACTTTACCTTGTATGGCATTTAGTTCTCATACTTTCGGCTGGGATATGACTTTGATACTATTATGTCACATCTTGTACTCTTCCCATTAAGCATGCTTAATTATGGAGTTCTTTACAAGAATTGAGTTGATATTTCAAAAGATGCCTTGGTGATAGATCTTCCCAAGAACAAGTTTTTTCGAATAAACCAATTCATTTGGAACCCTGCGGATCCATTCTTTTTCCTATTCAAAGATCAACCATTTGCTTCTGTGTTTTTACAATCTACCCCTCTTATATAGGCGACGTCTTCATCGTTGGGTACATATAGCATACAATCAAATCTCCAGACAGGTAGAACTCTAGAGGTGACCCTTACAGGGCTCAAGAGGTGACTCCCACTATGTGACATTTTGTCTCAATGTAGGTTCAAGATGTGACTTCTATAGCGTAGCAATTTACCCTATATAGCACTTAGTTCCCACACTTTCGGCTGGGATATGCCTCTAAAATCATTGGGTCACATCTCATACTCTATACCATCGAGATATTGTTCACTTTGACCTATCGACTTCACATTTTTGTCCCTTTTAAATAGTGATCGACTCGAGAGTAGGGGACTTTCTAGGAGGTCACACATCCCAATACTACTCCCCATTAAGCACGCTTAATTACGGAGTTCTTTACAAAAACTGAGCCAATACTTCAAAAGTCATCTCGGTGATATAGAATATAACTTAGCTATATTTGAGACTGTTATAACTATGCACCGACAAGAGAGAGCCTCAAACATCGGCACCACCGCTAGTGGGGTGGGATGCTAGGGAGAGAAGGAGGGACTGAAAGGGAGAACAGGAAGAGGGGAGGCCGTTGGTGATGGTGCAGGGGGAGCAACAGTTATTATCCACGGAGGGGGTATTCCCCTCCACTTGCTCGACCTCTTGTGCACCAGCAAGAGGGAACCTCAGATGCAGTGGTCGGAGAGAGAGAGAAAGAGGATAAAATAAGGAAGAAAATTTTCACTTGGTGGATTGTACCCCCAAATCCTGCACCTATTGACTCGATCGGATCGCATGGTTTTACAGTAGGAATCGGGATTGTCCTGTCTAATTGTGGCCCTTCTAGGACCGCTACTATCAGGTTGTGGCCTAAGTGTGACCGCCTGACCCTTGAAGCGGCTCTATTGTGACCGCATCTAATGGGCTAAGTGCGAGGTTCTGCTGGTCGATTTTCCTTGAATTTCAGTCGACTTAGCCATGTTTGAGTCGACCTATAGCCTCTAACTCGACCTGAGAGGAGTGGGCCGAACCTTGGTCCGATTCCACCATGTCTCAGGCGGGCTGGGAGCCGATTAAGTCGACTACTTCAGTCTTACTGGGGCCAAATTAATTGCAATTGACACTGGACCATATTTACCTCCTAAATGAGCTTCTGAGGACCGTCTGGTGGTGGAGTGGCCCAGTGGAGACTGTTTACCTCTTGTTGTGGCCCAATAACCTTCCTGTTCTTAACGGACCACTGTGGACCTTCTTCCTTGGTAAAACGGCCCACCCGGGACCATCCTATTCTCCTTGCGGCCCAATAAGGACCGTTTCCTTCCTTTGACTCTAGGCTTTGTCCCTCTGGCCCAGTATCAACTTTTGCGGTCCATGATAAATCATTTTTCACCTTGTTGCGGCCCATAAACGACCACAACTCATCCAGAAACTCATTTTCCACGTATTTCTTGTGTGCCTTGGTAGCCGGGCCATGGATGGCTGGTGCTGCAATCAAATCTTGAAGTGTAATTCTTGACTCTTGCAAGCCACAATCCTATGGCTCCTCATTCAGATATTGAAATTTACTGGATCTTAGAAAATAGGTTGCATAACTTAACCTTGAAATTTCTGGCCGATCCCAATGAATGTCTAAGATGGTTACTTGGATCTTGGATCCACCAAATCAATGCCAACACATCATAAAGGCCCGTTCTAGTCCTGGGAGGAGCGCCCTAAAAGTACTAGTGTCCCGGGGAGTTATAATGACATGGTGAGACACTGCACCGAGTGCATGACTAGCATGATCTATGACATTCATATATTTTTTGAATCTGTACATGGAACTACTACTACTTGACTTGCCTGTTTACCTGCTTGATCGGCCAATACATGGATATGATATGCCTGTGTTCTTTTTAACTCTAATACTCTTTCCATCCCTGCATATGTTAAGGGAGAATGTGCCGGGTGGGAGCTGGGTGGAGCGTGCCGGGCTTGGTGCTGACGAGTGTGCCGGTGAAGGAGTTGAGTAGCGCACTAACGAAGGCCTGGCCGAGTGTGCTGGGGAAGCGCTGAGCCAGGTGTGCCGGGCTGGGATGCCAGGGAATGGGTGGGCTAGGGTGTACCAGCCAAAGTTGGCTGGGGTGTGCCGGGGACGGGGCATAGAGGCTGTGCCGCTGGAGGGCTCATAGAGGTGGGGTTGAGTGCATCGGGGAAGGCTTCAAGGTAGGGTGTACCATCAAAGAGCTGGGAGGAGTGAGAGAGTGTACCGATGAAGGGAGGGCTAGAGTGTACTGGGGAAGGCCAAGCTGGGGTGTGCCGGTGGGGAAGGCAAAGGCGTACCGGGCAAAGTCTAAGCTAGTTCAGGGCAAGGGTCTGAGCTAGTCTGGACAAGGGTCTAAGTTAGTCTGGGCAAGGTCTGAGATAGTCTGGGCAAGGGTCTAAGCTAGTCTGAGCAAGGTCTGAGCTAGTCTGGGCAAGGGTCTGAGCTAATCTGGGCAATTGCCTAAGCTAGTCTGAGCAAGGTCTGAGATAGTCTAGGGTAGGGTCTAAGCTAGTTGGATGAGGTCTATGCTAGTGTGGGACCAAGGTCTGAGCTAGTGTGGGGTGAAGTCTGTTCTAGTCTGGGGTAGGGTCTATGCTAGCTGGACGAGGTCTGTGCTAGTGTGGGGCCATGGTCTGAGCTAGTGTAGGGTAGGGTCTATGTTAGTCTGTGGTAGGGTCTATGCTAGCTGGACGAGGTCTGTGCTAGTGTGGGGCCAAGGTTTGAGCTAGTGTGGGGTAGGGTCTATGTTAGTTTGCATGGGGAAGGGCTAGGATGACTAGAGCATGTACCGGGGGGAACTGATGAGGGGCCCGCTCCTCTCCCATTCTCTTAAGGCCTTTCTTTTCTTCTCTTTCTTACTTTCATATAGTGCCTTGGGGATCTTCTCTTCATGTCTCTTAACTATTTCCTCTTTCTCTTCTCTACAGGATGAGTGTTCAAGTTACATAGTCATTGTTCGACCTGGTTCTCTTTATATTGCACACAGTTCTCTTACCTCGATTGGAGCAGTCTGCCATTGTTCATTTCATTTGTTCGTTACTTCCTTCGGCCCTTTAATTCGTCATTGCTTCATTTGTTTGTTGCACCCATTGGCCTTTTAATATATTATTATTTTTGACAAAAATTCAGCAGCATCTCTCCTTGATCCGAGCGTAAGGGAGATATAGGGAACGCGCCCACATGGAGTGGCGGAGCCCGACAATCAGAGGTGAGCGCCTGAGAGCGGCAACACCTTTGATAAAACTTCGAAAAACCCGGAAAGAAACGACGGCTAGGGGACCTCGCTAAGACTGGCTGGGGGTGTGCCGGACAAGGAGGAAGGGCTAGAGACTAGTGTGCCAGCCAGGGAGCCTAAAAGGGGGGGCTGGAGAGGTGTGCCGGGCTAAGGGAGCCCAGGGTGTACCGGGCTGAGGGGCTGGCCAAAGGGCTGTACCGCTGAGAGACCATGCCGGTGAAGGGGTGAGCCGAAGGGCTGAAGGTGCATGGGGTAGAGGTGTACCGGTGAAGAGAGTGTGCCGGCGAAGGAGGGACCAGGGGGCTGTGTTGGGGAAGGCACAAGGCGTGCTGGTGAAGAGGAGGCTAAGCGTGTGCCGATGACCGACTGTGCCGGTGAAGGCTATGAGGGGCTGAGAAGGTTAAGGATGCATCGGCCAGAGACTGTGCCGGGGAAGGGGTGTTCTGGGGGGTGTACCGGTGTGGGGTCCTTCCAGAGGGACGGTGGTAGGAGAAGAGCTGTGCTAGGGGTGCAGGGTTGGCCAAACCCAAGGGAACTTAGTAAGAGGGGCAGATGGTTCAGGGAGGCATTAGGATGGGGCACCGAGCCTGGGTATTCAAAGGGACAAGAGAAGGGTATCTCCCTTTAGGCGAATGGACAAGGGTGGAAGTCAGAGATCCCACGAAAGGGACCATGATAGGGAGGAGAAGAAGGCCAGCTCTGAGGGACCAAACCGTCAGGGGGGGGAAAGAAGAAGAAGATGACAAAACACACGTAGGATCCCAAACTAACGAAGGCAACAGAAGACTCAAAAGAATAGCTTTTCATTCATGGGAAAATGGAGGCTGAGTACATGTAAATATGAGAGGAGGAAGAAGAGAAGGAAGAAGAAGAAAAGGGAAGGACTGGGGGCTGAGCAGGGGCGACGGCTCCCTGCTCCTCCCCCACTCCACTATTACATCTCGCTCTGGCTCTCTCCCTCCCTCTCTCTCTCTCTCTCTCTCTCTTACTCTCTCTTTTCCGGTGGTCATCGGAGGGGAACCTCCCTCTTCTCTTCTTCTTCTTCTCTTCCGATCTGCTCAGTAGCATTGCAAAGGGTGGCCCTCTGCTCTCTGGTGTGTGTTTCTCTGTCTGTGTATCTCTCTCTCACGTTCACCGGTGAAGAAGGGGTTTTTATACCCCATGCCGCAGCGGCTTGTTCGAAGGCGGGAATGGGATGCCATTAATGGGGATTTGACTTCAGTCGTCCTTGGTGGCAGGGGGTAGCCTGCGTGCCGGCCCCTCCATCTGACACCTCAATGACCCCACTGCGCGCCAAGAATCTATAGGACGTGGGCGCGACATTTTCTCTGCCGGATGCACCATTGAGGAAGCGTACCGTTGAAAGGGCTTGCAGGCGTGTCGCTGAGGGAGAGGCACTAGGCGTGCCACTGAAGACAACACACAGGCATGCCGCTGAAGGCCACCAGAGCGTGCTACTAGCGGGCTGGGGGGGTGTGCCGCTGGAGGGCACGGATGCGTGTGTGTGCCGGTGAAGAACCCACGGATGGGTGTACCGTTGGAAGGGCCCCTGCAGGTGTGCCGCTAAAGGCGCCATGGTGGGTGTGCCGGTGAAGACGCCATGGCAAGTGTGCCGGTGAAGGCTTCAGAAGTGTACCGCTGAGCTCGCGCCAGCGGGTGTGCCGGGCAGGGAGCGTGCAGTTGAAGGCACTATTGAGTGTGTCGTTGAAGACAGCAGGAGTGTGCCATTGAAGACAGCAGGAGTGTGCCGTTGAGATAGACTTGAGCCCGTTTTGAGCCCGATTAACGGTCTACTTAGTTCTCTTCGGCGCCCACGGGTTGTGAGCTTCATGGGGGCTGATTTCTCTTCACTGTTGTGACTCCGGAGACGGCTTCACGACAGCGTGTGTTTGTTCGGAGCGTCCGGGTGGGACATCTTCTCCGCAGTCTCTTCATTTGAATTTGTTGTTGACGCCGGGCTGGTCGGGGCATGGGGACATGCAATTTTACACGTCCACGGCGTGATAGATCAGGGATGAATAGGGGAAGGGGACAACATGGACCGCCGCGGGAGATTGCTCCTCTGCGTGGTATTGATTGGAAATACATGGAGCAACTCCGAAGAAAAACTTTAAGGAAGTCCTCTTCATCAGCAAAACGTAAAAGAACGTGACGCTTGTTGAGTATGCTAAGAAGAAAATCTTTATGCAAGTTTAATCTTGTAGATAGGAAACTTTTTATCTCAGGAATCGAAGGTCGCCCATAAGAGCACTTAGCGATAATTGCATGCTCCAGTGGTTTACAAGATTGAAGAACTTTGTGCCGAGAGAAGAACACAGCGGGTTCTCAATCATCCGTGAAGGCAGGGGCCTTGACACCAATGGAGATCTGCGGGGGGCAGAGAGAGCGAGCAAGGGACTGAAGGAAGGAAGGCTTCGAAGAAGGAATAGAACGCTCAGGAGGGTGGACGTCCCCACCCCCGTGCGGGGCAGCCACCATTAATTATGCCACCATGCAAACCCTAAACCCTACGTGCAGATCCACAAAAGAAATGTGGGGAGAAAAGGTGTGCCGTTAGAAGGCTTAAAAAAGGTGTGTTGGTGACTCTTCCCTAATTCATAAAAAGGGAATGATAGTAAAGGAAGAAGGTGCCTAGGGCATTCAACCTAAATAAAAAAACATAGATGAATTAAATAACAAACAGAAATGCAAACGGAATAAAATCCAGATGCCAGTAGAGCTAAACCAATAAGATAAGGACACCAACGTCGTGGCATACATTCTTGGAGACCTCCTCTCCCCTCGAACCCCATGAAGGGAACATCAATGCTACCCCGCAGGCCGATCATGAACCCTGGGGATCATTCCTTGATATGGTCATGAGCCAGCCATGCTCGGGCCAATATCTCTTTAAAATCTGACCTACTCTCGGATTAAACATTAAACTTGCCGTGTTTCGAAAGACATCTACACGGGTTTATCTCTGTTTTCATTGCATTTTCAATAGGGACTTCCATCCGAACATGAAATGGTCCATGAGCGACCGACATAATCTTAGCATTCGCCTCGGTAACACGGGATCTTTTCAGTATAATTGTAGACTTTCTCAGTCTCATCTCATCTATAGTTCTTTAGGTCGTAAGGCCCTCTTCTCCAGGTGATTAATCAAGGGTATTCTCCCCTCTGGGGAGATGTAAATAATGCCGTGGTGTAACACCCTGGTTAAATAATAAAATATAAAATGTAAAATTTTGAAATATGAATTTGGAATTAAAGCTATTTCTTTGCTATTTAACGACTCCAATAACCATTTCAATCCATTCGTCGACAGGCTATTCCCAGAAAATAGGGGACCAGCATTGATGACGGGATGGGAAGGTTGCACGCCGGAATGGCTTGCTGGGTACTTCACAAGTTGCGCGTTGAAATAGGGTGTTTTGGATTCCAAAGTTGCCATGCCATTTAAAGCTTCCGAAATGAGCAAATGGGCGCGCCGGTTTCGCCATCCACAAGTGCACGCTGGTTTAATAAAATCAAGGGGGGCTCTTCAATAGTTTGCGCGCCGGGTAAGGCAATGCATAGGGGGCACACCATTTTAGTGCAAATCAAGGGGTGGCGCTGTATTAAGGAAAGAAAGGGGGTGGCACCGTATTAAGGAAAGAAAGGGGGGCGCGCCGGTTTAAGGCGCGCCGATTTAAGGCCCTTCCGCACCGGTTTAAGCACCGAATGTATTCCTTTCAAAGTCACGGCCATTTATATAAGTGTTGGCACTCCCGAAATGCTTTAGTTGCAATGCACGACGTCCGTAGTGTTTCATTCGCATCCTCTGGGCCTCGGTCCAAGACTTTGCATCCCTTCCGACGCATGCCGAGACTGTGCCGAAGTTCCCAGCTTTTCTTTGATTCGGCCCTCGGGATGGCCGGTTGGAGAATTGTGGTTGTATCTTCTGCCTGGGGGCTTCCTTAACAAGTAACGGATTGCCAAGTGAGTTCTCGTCCTGATCAGGCGAGGTATGGATTTGTTCGGCCTTCCCGTCTTCGACTTGCGCTTGAACGCGTAGACGTGAGTGCCATATGATCGTCATCGTCATTTTTGACATCCATAACAGGCAGCGGAGCTTGCTTCCCCCAATTATGAGTAAATATTCAGATGACCGGTGGTGACTCTGTAGTGTGCCATACATGGTTTATTGGATGCGAGGTTTGTTTTGGAGTAACACCTCGAATAGGGACACCTGATGTCCCAAAAATCGATGGCCTTCTTTTAGTCTTAGCTGGCACTGTCTTCCATCCCACTTGATCCTTGATGGGAGTAAGAAAGCATGCTTCATATGTGTGTTGTGTGCAAGCTTCAACAGCTTCTTCAGGCAATTGCTGGTATAAGAAAATCATATTGATAACTTGTCTCATCACTGGGGGTTCATGGGGACGTGGAGGATCCACTTGGTGCTCCCCCATTTGTAGCTCACCCTTCCTGATCATGCTTTCCATGACAGTACTATGACTGAGTACGCGACGGAGGGAGACTCGTGCCGGTACTGGCGATCACTCGTGGTGGGTTCGGGGCTGCGTGGATGTTCGACGACTACGAGTCGGCGGACCTGCATCCCCTGATCCAGTACGGCGACGCGATACTGCGCGAGCCGGCCGACGCGGCGCGTCTCTACACTCGGCCGGAGCTGGAACTTCTGCTGGGCCGACTGGGTCTCGAGAGACTGTCTCTCGAGATTCGCAACTCGATCGTCGAGAACGGCGACTGGCGTCGCTGGCAGCAGGCGGCCGAGAAGCGAATGGACCCGGTCTGGGACGCGCTGCTGGCCCTGGCGGCCGACCCGCCGAGAGACCCGAAGATCGTGTTCGAGAAGATCCGGGAGGACCGGATTGCCATGAAAACGCAGGAGATGCCCAGAATGGCGAAGAAGAGCAACGCGGAAGAGACCACCAGCGGCGGCGACGTCGGCGAGAAGAAGACCCGCGCGCCGCGCGCCTCGACGAAGTACGGCGACAGCGACGTGATCCGCATGGGGTCGGACAAGGAGGGTAAGCCCTTCGGCGCCGACAACAACCCCAAGCGCGCCGGCAGCGCCGCCGCCGAGCGGTTCGGCAAGCTGCGCGACGGCATGACCGCCGGCGAGTTCGCCGAGGCCGTCGGCGACAAGAACGCGGCCTACGCCGACCTCGTCTGGGGCGAGTCGCACGGCCAGCTGACCGTGGAGCGCAAGTCGGCCGAAGTGGAGGCCGCGTGACCCCTTGCGCGGACCGCGCGTCCGCGCTATACTGTGCACGTGACGAGGTCTCCTGGCCCAGTTGCTGACACGAGCCCCTCCGCTGTCCCCCAGCGCGAGGGGCTCACCTAATTCGCGGCGATGGTCGCAACGATGCTGTGCGCTTAAGCCGTGGCGAAAGCCCCTCGGGCGCCACGGAGCTTCGGCTCCGTGATGGGTTTCTGTCCGTCGTCTAAGGGTAGGACTACTCCGGAGAGAATCAGGGTTCGAATCCCTGTGGACAGATAGTGGACCCGCGCTGCAAGGCGCGGGTCTTGCTTTATTTCGCCGCGCCTCGCGTGCTATACTGTCGGGGCAGACGCGGATCGGTTGGGCCAAAGGGGACGTTTGGCCACATCAATGTCAACCGATACTGAGCGGCATCCCCACGGCGTCTGCGCCGCGCACCGGAGGTCGACGGACTAAAAACAGAATTGAGCCTGCCGTTGTTCGCTACCCGTGTAGCTGAGTTAGATTCTACATACCAAGCCGCCGTCGCGCTAGAGTTGGAGTTGGCGAGGACTCGAGGACTCCCTCAGACTGGGATGGTTCCGTCGGCTGTGCAGCAACAGCCGCCCCACCAGTCGTCTATTTCTGGAACTTCTCCCGCTTTCTCTCCTACCGATGGTGCTTCCTTCCCGCAATCTCAGGGCAAGGGATTCCGATTTAAGAAGAAGAAAAAGAGGCTCGATCAGTCAGCATTTTCTAATCTGAGTCAGCAGTCCGTTTCCTCTATTCGATCGCGTCAGGATTTTGTTACTTTCCAGTCGAGGTTGTGTTCTAGGTGTGGTGGCAGTCATCTGGGTGTGTCGTGTTCTCTGTCGGCTGTCTGTTATCGCTACGATCAGCCGGGGCACATCTCTCGAAACTATCCGTTGAGGTCACAGATGGTGCAGTTCTCGTAGACTTCTCAGTCACAGCAGTCGCAGTTTCATCTTCCTCCGCCGCCTCAACCTCAACTGCTACATCCACCAGTTCCTGCTCCTTCTCAGCAATCATCTGTAACTAGCTACCCACCGAGAGCCAGAGTTACTCACATCACTCATACGGAAGCGTTGGCGTCTAATCTGATCGAAGGTATGATTTCGATTTATGATCGCTCAGCGCGTGTTCTTTTCTATTCAGGTGTAACCCATTCTGTTGTCTCCGAAGATTTTATTACGCGTATCGAAAAGTCAGTGAATGAAGTTTCCTGTGAGATGCTCGTGGAGTTGTTGTCTGGCGATTACATGTCTACTCCTCTGTGCCTAAAAAATTCTCCGGTTATGGTCAGTGGTCGGAAACTGCCAGCGAGGCTTTATGCATTATAGTTGGCCGACTACGACGTGATTCTAGGTATGGATTGGCTGGAACTTTATGGCGCTGTGGTTGAATGCCGTCTCAAGCGAGTCTACTTCATGCCACGTGAAAAGTCAGCCTTCTATTTTCAAGGTATCTGCTTCTGTTGCTTTCAGTTGTCTTTTCTGTCGATAGGGTGTATCGTGTTGTCAGTTTCCTCCTTGTCCTTTCGTCTAATTTTGAGGATAAAATTTCTTTTAGGGGGGAGGGACTGTAACACCCGTAGTTTAGCGGATCCTTAGTGGTGCGGATCTAGGTTCCGTCCGGTGAAGTGAGATGAATAGAGCCATGGGTTAAGTTCTAAAATGACACCCTACCTTGTAATTAAACCCTTTATTTATTATGTTTAAATTCCCTCATAAGATCATGGCCACTAAAAGAGCATAATGGCGCGAGATACAGCGCACCGTGTAAGGTCTTACTCAGGCGCTACAGCAAGTGGCGCAAGGCGGTGCTCACTGTGGAGCCGGTGACCTTCATAGGGATTTCTACAACATGAACCCACCAAGGTTCACGGGTTCGACTGACCCCGAGGATGTCGAGAACTGGCTAAAAGGAATTGAAAGAATTTTTCGTGTAATGTAATGCACGGATGAAGAAAAGATTTTACTTGCCACATTCCAATTGGAGCGGGACACTCGATGTTGGTGGGAATCTGTAAAAGCGACATTGCCCGGTGACCATGTCACATGGGATGAGTTTATTGAACATTACAACAACAAGTATTTCTCTGACCCCATTCAAGAAAAGAAGGCTATGAAATTTGTCGCACTAAAATAACGAGCCTTGAAAGTGGCCGAGTATGAGGCACAATTCTCAAGACTGTCCAGGTATGCACCCCACTTGGTGTGTATGGAAAAGATGAAGGCGAGAAGGTTCCTCAACATGCTTCGACCTCAATACATCACCCAACTTGTACTGATGGACATCCAAGTCTATTAGGAAGTGGTTCGGCATGCCCAATTGCTAGAGGACGCCACTGAATTTTTTGAAAGGATTCGAGGCAGGGACAAGAAGGAACCTGTCACAAGCCCGGGAAATTTTAAATCATCATTCAACAAGAAGAAGTCTTACAATGGAGGGGAGTTCTCCAAAGAAAAGAGATTTTAGAAGAATGACAAGCCATCCTCCATCACTACACCATCGAAGGAAGTGTGTAAATACTGTGACAAGGCCGGCCACAAGGTCGAGGAATGCTGGAAGAAGCTAGGAGCCTGTCTCTGATGTGGAAGCTGAGAACATCGAATCCCTAATTTCTCACTGATGAATGAGCAAGCCACTAAGGATGAGAAGCGTCCAGCAAAGAAACAAGGCCGTCTGCAAGCTCTCCATGAGACGGAACCAACTGAAGGTGGAATTGTGCAAGGTACACTAACTATTTATTCTAAGACTGCTAAAGTTTTATTTGATACCGGAGCAACCCATTCATTTATTTCCAAGAAATTTGTTGCTTCATTTTCCCGCGATCCCAATCAGCAACCAAAAGCTGATTCATCCACGTGGATAAGGAATATTCTGATAGTAATCCAAATTTCTAGAGGACAGCCACATGGCCTGAAGATTTTCACCCCAAGTCGCTCTCTGTGCTATCATCACGTGTTCCTTCATCAAGTGACCACGTGCCTGAGATAGATTCTTCTTTTCAGTTCAGACTTTCCTTAATTACCCTTCACTGATGCTCCAGATATCACACTTAACCCTTAATTGATCGAATGAGACTTTAATCACCTTGAAATTGTCAGAAATAATCCTTCCATATTATGTGGAACAAGGCACATGACTGACAGGTTGAGGCATGAGATGTAGACATTTTGTGTTGATATTTGAGGTGTCGGAGCAATGGCCTTCAGCTTTGACCTTAGACATAGGCTTGTGACTTGATGCGTTGGTGCATGATCATGATGCTTCGGCGTGGTTGCCTTTTAAGATCTGAGCTTTGACTGGTGCTTCGGTGCATCGCCCTGATGCATTGGCATGGTTACTTTTGAAGGTTCACACTTTGCCTTGATGCGTCGGTGCATCGTCCCGATGCGTAGACTTTACATATAGTCTAGCAGTCGATCTTCTTAACGTGTCAAGGCATAAGGCTTCAACATCGTGCTGAATCTTTGTGTAGCATCCTATTGCGTCGATGCATCTACTGGGTGCATCAACCTATCCAACGGACTGTACATTCTGAGATGACGGTCCTTCATGTGGACTCTTGATGTGTCGAGACATTTCTTTGATTCCAATGAGACAGCTCTGTAAGTTCTCTTCTGAAGTGTGACTGTCGAGGCATCTGCTAGATACGTCGATGCATCATCTCTGACTTTCCCTCATCATATCAATTAATTCATGATCTTTGAGGTTCTTTTCTTGGAATACTCTAACTCAGATTTTTTTGCAGGAATAAAGTCAGTGCCAGTACCAAGAGAACATTATTATATTGACATTATCAAAACATAGAATTCAACAAGGTACACTCTCCATTCGAACATTTTTCAACTAGTGATTGGAAAGAGGCATATTTTGAGCTTATGGATAAATATGACATGTACAGGAAAGAAAATAATACCTTAAAGAAGAAAATCAGCATTACTGTGCATGATCATAGGATGAGTGAAAAGAATGCTTCCCTAGAATCTGAAATTCAAGATCTAAAGAAAGTTCATGTCAAAACACTATACTTTTGTATTTAAATTTATATTTTCACAATGATAGATGGACTTGTTTGATCGCTATTTTATATGATCCTTTCTTCGAGAATCTTTTCTTAAGTACATGACACATATTCTGGTACGGGGTCATTAATTACACTTTGCACTATTAACCACACAATCTTGGACTTGTGATCCTCTCTGTTGGATACTCATTTCA
This sequence comes from Amorphophallus titanum, assembly GCA_024336825.1. Taxonomy (NCBI): domain Eukaryota; kingdom Viridiplantae; phylum Streptophyta; class Magnoliopsida; order Alismatales; family Araceae; genus Amorphophallus; species Amorphophallus titanum. Next base: position 93,531 of record JANBPO010006786.1, read on the forward strand.
CTAGACTAGGTGACCTTGTTTCAAGGCCTTCGTTAGTCTCCGTGAGCTTGGGATTCTCACTAGGACGTCAAGCTGGTTGTACCCTCAAAGACGCAATTGTCTAGAAAGTACTTTCACCGGAGTTTTCTGTGTTCTGGACCTTAACAGTCTTATGGAAGACTGCAAGAGCCTAATTAGCGACCGTCCACTTGACCGCTAAGGACTGCCTAGTGGCCATGCCATGACCGTATGGTTCCAATACATTCATTGAGTCAAGTATGTCTATAAACGGTCTAGTAAAAGACCGCTATTTTCTCAGAAACGGTCCAGTCATGACCGTAAGGGTTCTCAGCATCCTTAACCCAAGGTTTGACCCAAGGGTTGAATTTCCTATGTTCCTACATAGTCTATAGATATTCTAGAACTTAACACCTTATTCAAAAGCTATTTAATAAATTATGAAAGTTAAGGAATATGTCGTTGTGCTGTCGAATTTCCTCCGTGACATGACCTTGTTTTAAATTATTTTTAAACTCTTATACTCGCAATTGAGCATTTCTACCTTGGTAATTATTATCATGGAACTATGGTTGAACTTGTACATTTTTGGCCTACTTTATTATTATTTCTCGTGGAAGTAGCTGGATTTATAACTTGAAGATGCAGATCAGACACTGATTGTGTCCAAGGGCTCGACTCTAGCCCCCGTGGCTGATTATCGAAAACATGCTATAAACCATGGGATATGATGAACACTGGCGTCGCATTGCGCCGGGAGTACTTGTTTTTATAAACGGTGAAATCTACTGGGACTATCATGACTTATGACATGCTTGCTAGTACTTTCTTGTTCATGACTTTCTAGTGTATAGCCTTTATGGTTATGAAGTACATTCTTGTTAATGAAAGGTCACTTTACCTCATTATCTTGCTTGATCATTCATATTCTTCTAGTTGTATATTGTTACTTGGATTCTTATTCGTGTGTTTTATCACATTCTTTCACAATTTGAATTGTATTATAGGTGACAAGAGGAGCAATAAATAAGATATGATTGTGGATGATCATAGTTAAATCAGACATTACAATGTTCCATATAATCCATTTATTTAGTATGTTTCTGCCTTACACACATAATTTAACAAGATTAACATAACTATTAAAGCATGGAACCAAGTATAAACTGTGTGTCAAAGGCAGTCATCCTAGAGCCGGTAGCCTGGGTTAAGCGGTCCATCACGAGGCCGCTTTCAGGCATGGTGTTTCAAACTCATCCACGGCCTTGGGCGGTCTGTCGCGCAGTCGCTAGGTCCAGAAGCGGTCAGGAACTAGCCACGACCCAATCCCTTGCGGTCTATCGCGGGGCCGCTCACATGTAATGGGTTTCAAAACAATAAACAGGGAAACAGTCAGTCATGAGACCGCCAAGGTCTGGGGCTGTTCCTGTTACAACCGCAACTCGTTCGCCGCTTTCGGTCTCCGGTGAACACCGATAGACCTCTGTTGCAACAAGGAAATCATGCAGTACAGTGCATAAAAATTACGTAAAATTATATTACTAGAAAGAGGACAAAAAGGCACACGATATAGCATGATCAATTAAGGTTTAAGCCTGCTTAAGCCTAACATTCAATCGATATAAAAGGGAGTAACAAGATCGGTGCCCTAGTTTGACATGCTTGTACTAAAATACAAAATACAATCTCTATATTCGATGAAAATTGGGGCTTCTGGTACCAAATTAAATGGAACTCAGAGGCACTTTCAATGATATAATTTAACTGCGGTTGGGTTTGCTAGAACCTACCTTAATTGAAGAACAAAGGGGACAATGACACTCGGAACTGCACGAGCTCCGTACTCCAAAACTGGACGATTCCTCCCCCGATCGCGTTCCTCGCCAGCCGCCGTAGCAAGCAGGGTTTCTAGGTCGATCGAGGGTTTGATTTATGGGGGCAATTGGATCTGGGGGCATTGATAGGGGTGGATGCCAAGGGCGTGGGTTTAGTGGTTGCTCTCACCTCACTCCGCAGTTGCCACTCAAATGATGGAAATTTGGAACGGGCGCTCGCTCACTGTCCGACGAAGCTAGAAAGCAATACTAAATAAGAAATAGCAAAACCAGCAAAGGATGTGGCCCGGAGCTCACCTGATCGGTGTGAATACACCAATCCCGGTCGGAGACGAGACATGCGATGAATTACCATAGAACATGGACACTTATCAGTCACATTGGGGCTAAGACCGGGCGTTTCTTTGTAGTTCCAAGCAAAGCAGTCTCAGAACTCTTGCAGCAGCTTTACATGTTGTACACTCTCCTGTGGGGGTATGAGGGCACTCAGAAAGGTTGGCCTGGGGTCACCTTCCGTGCCGAGGTTGATTTCAATAAGCTCGTCGATGGTAGCCTGACCGCCGTCTTCAACTTTCGGGGGTGCCGGCAGCAAGTCAACAAAATCTTGATCTTCGCCATCCTCGGCCTAGAAGATGCCATATGCCTCTTCTTGTTCTGCCTCGCTGGGTGTAGAGGCCACATTTGCTTCGCATCCACCTGGGGTTGCAGTCGGCGGGCCCGAGGGGCTCCCTGGTGCAGAGAGGTAGAGGGCCACTTCGGGCTCCTCTATGTAGTCATCATAGATGGCTTCGACTAGGGCCGAAGTGGTTGTTGGTCATGCTCGGGGTTGCTCCGCCACTGACGGCCCGGGTTGCTCATTTTCTACTGCATCTTCTGGAGCCTGGTACTGGACTGATATTGTATATATTCCCCTCTTGGGGCTGCTCATGACATGGGGGCGTGGCGGGGCCACCACGTAGTCTCCCATTCTGAGCTCATCCCTGTCAGTTAGGTCCTAAGTGATATCTTTGAAGATGTAATAGTCTTCGATAGGGTGACCTAATATCTAATGATAGGGGCAGAACAAGGGTTCATCACTTCTTCGGAGCTCATGGGGCCTCTTGGACTTCGGGAGGGAGACTTTGACATAATGATAGGCCCAGTCAAAGATCCCTTGAGTCTTCTCTCTTGGGAAAGAGTAGGGCTTCTGCAGCTTCTCCTGTAGTGTGTTACCTCGTCCAGTCTGCTGTCTGGCTAAAGGGCCGGCTATATTCCTTGCCTCCCTTTTGAATGCATAGAGGTGTCGGGACTGGTGTTTCGAGACTGAGGCGTGCCTTCATCTCGTAAGCAGGGCGAGCCTTGAATCAAACTGGTCAGGAGTGCAGCCACCCGTGCCTTCAGCATCTCGATCTCCAATTGTTGCCTCTAATATAGAGCGAACATAACGGGGTCGTGTCGGGGAAAACCCAGAGCACGACCCATATCGCCGCTCCTTACTTCGCCATCGGGCGGGGGCGAGGGTGCCTTGGTGCTGTGGTCTTTTGAGGTCGACCCCTGAGTGGAGGGGGAAATTTTCCCAGTGCCCCTGCAGTGAGGAGGGTTCCAAAGGAACACTTCTTCATCTTGTGCTTCCTCAGCCGAAAGCATAAGATGTTTATTGCGGCGAGTTTCCCGTGGATCTGTAGCTTCAAGAGAGTCATCGCCAAACGGAGCCGAGACTGATATCACGTCGGCTTCGTAATGGTCCTCCATCGAGAAGCCCAGACCCGGGTGCTTGGTAATTTACAACAGCCTCCAGTCCAGGTTCAGCGGGTTTCACATTCTTTTGCACATTTCCTTCTGGGTGGAGGGTTGGTAAAGGGGGATCCCTTATTTTCTACCCAATCCAACTGCGCGGTCAGTCATGTTGGGAAGCCCCATGATCGGGACATGTGGGTCACGCTGCTCATCGGGGAGTCAGCAATCGTCATCCTCTCTGACTGGCTTTTCCCCGACTACATAGAAGATAGTGGATGGCCCTTCTAGATTAGGCACCTCGAAAGTCCTCAATGGCTCAGCCGCTTGACAATCAACTTCTGCTATGGGCTTGATGATCCTAGGTGGGACCCTGACATCCTCTAGTAGGTTCTCGAGGTAGGGTGTCCCCAGTATGGGATAAATGGCGAGGGGAGCGGCCTTGACTACCCCCCCTTCTTCTGAAATAAACGAAACATGTGGGTGAGCCACATGGCTTGGGGGTGGTGGAGGAAACCAGTTGTCAGAATCTACCTTCTTCTTCCCTTTGTCTGGAGCGACTTGGGAAAGTTGATTTGACTTCTCCAGGTACAGATTGGCATCTGATAGGTGGCACTCAAACACCTCAAAAGGGTGGAGGTCAGCAAATATTCTGGCTTCTTTTCCCTCGCAGGGGTACTTGATCCATTGATGCAGGGTGGACGTGCCTACCATGTTCTGGTGTAACCAGGGTTGGCCGAGTAGCGCCTCGTAAGAGGTGTTGGAGTTGATCACATGGAACTGAACCTTGGTCATGAAGTTGCCAAGGGAGAGGTCAAACTCTGCGACCCCCATGGGCACCTCGCACTTCTGGTTGAAGCCAGTGATCTTGACATTCCGGACTTCGACCAGGTGTACATCGAAATAATATTTCTGGTACACCTTGTAGGGAAGTATGTTCACTGCTACTCCTGGATCAATCGGGACTCTGTTGATAGGCTGCCCATTCAGCTGGCCCTTCATGTAGAGCGGCCTGTTGTGAGTGCAAGTGGGCAGAAGCATGTCATCCTTAGTAAAGGCCACGACTACTTCGGGTGACATTTCTGCCATGTAGGCCTCGAGGTACGCCGGTGTCTGGAGTGCAATGATGATGGCTTGTCATGTTTCTTCATCCAGAGATAGAATCTCCCATACGATAAACCAGGCTGGGATCTTCTTTAGGTGCTTGACTATTCGATTGGTGGCCCGAACCTTGAGCAACTTCATCTCTTCGGCTTTGCTATGTCTCCCCTCACCTTGGACCTGGGGTACTAGATCAGAGGGTGCCTCCTCCACTGGATTTGGTGCGGCTGCTTGAGCTTGCAGGGCCTCCTGGCTCTCCCCTCTTTCTTGCATAAATTCGGCTAGGTTTGGGATGTTGTCAAATCCTTCCCTTGGCTGAGGAGGGGCTGCTGCGGGTGGAGTCGAAGGGTTGCTTGCTTCTTTGGTCAGCTGGGACCCCTGGGGGCGTGACTGCCTTTCTCTTCGAATCGACAGGAACTCGGTGAATGAAGGGACACTCTGGCCACTTGGTTGCTCGGGGTAGAGACTCAATGGAGGAGGAATCTCCATGCCTTGGGCCCTAGGCTCGAGGACTTGGTACGGTTGTTCTCCTCTGAGCAGGATGTTGTTGTTGGCCTGGGGAGGGCGTCCCCATTTCCTTCCTGACTTGGTGGCATGCTGAGAAGTAGATGCCTCAGCTTGGTTCACCTCCACCGGTTCAAAGGATGGTCTTTCTTCTTCCTCTTCTAGGGAGAGGGCACTGTCGAATAATACCGAGAGGGTGTTGCTTGCAATGATGACCTCCTTCTTCCTCTTGTTTCTAGGCTTTCTCTTCTTTTCTTCTTTTCTCCGGCGGCCGGGGGTTGCTCTTGAGGAAGTTCACCCTATAAGGGAGGCTCTTCTTCTGCCTCAGCTTCTGGTTCTGGGACCAGTTCGAGGGAGTCGAACTCCTCCCAGGGGACATATTCTTTCAGCTAGACAGGTCGGATCTTGGGTTGTTCATAATCTTCGAGCCCATCAATGATGGCAGAAGGAGCCCTGGGCCTTACCCCAGGGGACAACCCTCCGATGCTTAAGTCGGCACGGGATCAAGCAGAGTAAAGAAGAGTAGATGAGAGAGGGGTTGGTAGAAGCCGCATTGTAGTTCTGGGAGAGCCGTAAGCCTTTCGGGCGAGTACTGACCATTGCCAGTGACCACTCGGGGAGTGCTCGTTGGGTAGTAAGGGTGCCCAATAGGAGATTTCTAACTCAATGAACGGTCATGATCTCTCTGTAGCAGGGAATGTAGCTCTCATGCTTGTCTCTTAGCAGGTATTTCTTGGTGGAGTTCACTGTGTCTGCTTCGTCTATCGAAGTCTCTTTTATGGGGGGTTGTCTTGGAGGGGGGCACTCATCCCTTAACAAGGAAGGGTGCCAGTCATGGGGTAATGTTCCCTGTAATGGTGTGGGACATTTTCCATTGAGGGATGGTTATCCCGGAGCCGATCGATTCTCCGGTGGGTCTTAGGGTGCCCATGGGGCGTGCTTGCCGTTAGTGGGGTAGGAACCGTTGCCGTGGCAGGTAATGTTCAGTCGTTGGAGGGTCATCTGGCAGTTGTTGCACTAGAGTCGAATCTCCATGTGCTGCCAGACCCGAGGATGATTCATCCTTGGCAGTCCATGACTGGCCACGCCTGTCGAAACCCAACATTTGCCTCGCGGACTGTGGACCCCATTGGGCTTGGTGGAAATGGGTCTCTTACGGGTCAAGCCAATTTTACCCTCCTTAACTCCTAAAGCAGAGTTATCTTAGAAGTCTTAATCATTCCAATCTTCTTCAAAAACAAAAAAAATGGGAGAGAAGGATAAACAAAGCAAAAAAAGGAGAGAAGGATAAACAAAAATTTGAAACAAAAAATGGAGAAAAAGGAAGAAAGAAAAATAAAAAAGCAAAAAATGGCTGACCGACCGGTTCCTTTCGATCGACCGAAATCGGTAAACTGGGCCAGCCAAACCCGCGTCTGAACTCCTTCTTAAGGAGGTTTTCACCCCCATTCACTCACTTTCTCATCCCCATTCAACATCCTAGCCTCCTCCTAAACCCTAGAACACCCACACACCTCCTTTCCAACCCCAAAAACCCTCTTTTTCACCTCACCGCACAAGATCCGACCTGTTCATTGTCATTCAGGATGAAATTGCTCCGACGGCGTGCGCGACCTCGAAGGCCTTTCCTTTATACTGGGTTCCTTCCGTGCTCGGGGCATGACACCTTGCTAGCATAGATATGTCAAACATTATAAGAAGTTGAACTGTTGAAAAGAAGACTAATCGGGACGGGTTTATACCCACCTTCACTCGGGCAGGCAGGTCCCCCATCTTAGGCTTTGCATGGTAGTACTGAGCCACTCGAAGCCTCATCGGCACCAACAATGCCCCGCATGATGCATGACTAGGCAGAGAGCACCCTCCCTTAGTAGTTACATCACATGGCCTTGGCGCATCCCTCAACTTTCTGGGCACACCAGGAGGCAATTATTATGCCTCAGGTAATCCCACTGATAAACCCGCTTCTACAACCAGCCGACTCGCACCCGAGTCCGATAGCTTCGCCAATAATGAACAAGCTAAAGATGTAACAAACCATTGAAACTAATCTAGCCGAGGGAGAAGTCACCGTGGCAGAACTATATATAGCTGAGTATAAGGATGGTGAGTCCACTTTGGTCTACATTCAAGGATGGAAGAATCTCAGTGCAAGATGCAGACACCCACCTGACCACAGGGATGCTATACAAATATGTAGACGCAGTTTGAAGATGGATGGCCTACTAAGGGCCATTGGCTTCGAGATCAAGTCCTTTGACCAATTAAATGATCTAGTAAATGATATTGAAGCCCTCCTGCCAAATCACTGCCCAGCTACTGCTACCCCAATTCAGGAGAATAAACTGACTGGCGAACAGCCTACACAAGAAGTGTTAAATGGTATTGATTTCAATGCTTTCGAGCAGCAAAGGCAAAAAGTAAAAGAGGTGGTTGCCCCCCCCCGCCACCAAGCCTACTGAGCAAAAATCCTCACTAAGGGGAAGAATGTAGAAGCCATACTCCTTTTTGAAGGATAAAACTAAGACTTTATTTGAGTGGGCCCATGAATATCACAAGATCATCCTCCCAGAGCCCAAAAGGCTAGTTGATGTCAGATGGAAAGTTGATCTAGTGAGGACACCAGAGCCAGAGTTCGGCTCGACTTAGTGAGCCGCCAATACCGGACCCATAGCACGACTCAGTCGATGGTGACATCTTTGTGGCTCGGGGACAGTCTGGATTCTCCACCGGAGTCGTGATATTTTAGTACGTATTTATATTTGGTACGTATTTAGTGTGTATTTGGTATGTATTTAGGTTGTATTTTGGGTTTGTATTCCGAATCCAGGGTGTTATATGACTATAACGGATCTATCCTACACCGTTATGTTAACCGCCTTACTAGGTCAATGGTCAAATGACCAGTCAATGGTCAAATGACGGACCTAGAGGAGTCCGCCACAAGGAATATAACGCACCTGGGTAGGTGCGTTAAGGGACTATAACGCACCATGGGTGGCGCATTATATCGATTGGGTTTCGCGGCTCCGGAGTTCGAAACTGAAACCCCCTCCCGATCGACCGAAATCGACGGGGGACGCGAGGAAACATGTTTTAACACTACCCTACCATGCCATACGAACGTTTAATACCTAATCATGCCACTAGAATTAAAAGACGATGCCCATGAGAATCGATTTTACTAAAAAGGAACTAAATTACTCGAACATGGATTTATGCACGAAAAATGAGGAAGAGGGCGTCAGACCACGATGCATGTGGTACCGGCGGTGTCCTAACGAGATAGGGAATCCATCCCCCTACCTGGATTGCGACGAAAACCACGACTCGATATCGATCCGGTGAGAGGGCGACATGGTACCTCCCATCCCAACTCGGCTCCACACTCCGCGGATCGAGGGAAGAAGGGCGTCAACGCGATCCTCGTGACACGACCAATCTAACGGTACCTCCCTTACGTCGATCAGCGACCGTCTGGACTAGAAACCGAGGAAGGAACGATAATCGAGAAATTAGGCCAAAATCTCCCCAAAATAAGACTGGCACAGAAAATGATGAAAATGGCGACAGATGGCGACGCATGCGGCGTCAACGGACTCCTTGCTAGACGAGGAACCCGTTCCCCTACCTCTTGCACGGCGAAGACTGCGAATCGGTGCAGATCGGGCGACGGGGGCCACGTCGTCCTCCCGCACCCACGCGTCTCCACACTCCACGAACCGCGGGATAAAGGGTACCAATGCACTCCTCGCGTCGAGCCCGTCCCAACAACGCCTCCCACATCTCGATCCAAGGCCGTCCGAGCCGAAAACCGAGAAGAAATGGGGGAGAGGAGAGAGGACGCATGAGGGAGAGAGAGAATCGAGAGAAGAGAGAGAGGCGAGAGAGTGAAATGAGAGGAGAGAGAGAGAATGTGAGATTTCTTATAAAATTTAATTTTTTTCTTTTTTAAAAAAAATTACTCCTAATTACAATAAAACATTAAAAGAAGCAAAATTGTGTAAATAGGGCCCATTTTCGCATGAGCTAATTGGGCGGCCCCTACTTGAAGTCGACTCAAATCAGCTGGGGTGACGAGGGCCTGCGGCACTAGAGAGACAGGGGTGTAAGTCAAGGGAATCTGGGTCTTCCCCTTGTCAGAAAGCTGATGGGCTGAAGTAGAAGCTTGGCCCACTTCCATGTTGGGAAATCGGAGGGTCTGGGGGTGAATCGGAGTGAGATCGATGGGCGCCACAGAGGTGGCCCCTAACCCAATGATGGGAGATGAGGTGGCGGCAGTAGACACGCCGAAAGAAAGAACTGAGGATGGGACATCAGGCCCCTACAAAGCTTGGCGAAGGATATTGAGCTGAGAGGTATCCAACTGGGCCATCATGTAAAGTACATGATCGGCTGAATTTTGTGAAGAGGAATCATAAGAGGAGGGTTGACCGCCCTCAATAGGAACAGATGGGAGGGGAGGGGTAGACCCCTCTCTCCCCTAGACAGAAATGGCCCTAGGGGGTGTAGACACCCATTTTCGGCCCATAAGTTTAGGTGGGGCGTACCCGTAAGCGGCATAGAAGGGGAAGGCCCGGTAATGGTGCTGCAACGGGGACGGAGGTGGCAACACGGAGGGGTAGAACCACGGCCCAGCAGCGCTAGCCGGCGGCGGCGTCGCCGCCGCCGCCCTGGGTGGCTGGATGGGCGCCGTTCTGGCGGGCGACGACCTGGGCCGGCGAGCTCCCACCGCGGCGAGGTTGCAGTTGGCCCGCCGGCCGCTGATGACGGGCGTGGCGTCTTCGCAGGCCTTCTTCGCCGCCTCCGCCTCCTTAAACGTCACCTGCGCCCACCACCGCACATGCCCACGAATCAGAGAAAAACAGAAGAATGATCGCTGCTTTCTTGATCTCTCTCTCTCTCATGTTCTGCTATGTTCCCTGCTCTTCTTTTGGCGAGGAAGAGGCCCTCCTCTGCGCCTCCCGGTTGGGAGATCCACGGAGAGACTTACAAATCCGTAGCCCTTTGATCTGCCAGTGGCCCTGTCGGAGATGATGACGGCCTCCACGATCTCCCCGTACTTGCCGAAGTGCTCCCTCAGCGCCTCTTTCTGCGTCTCCCACGCGAGCCCCCCGACGAACACCTTCGTTAGCGTCGTGTCCCCCACCTGCTGCCCCATGCTTACCATCCCTTCTCTCTCTCTCTCTCTCTCTCTCACATGATGGTGAGTATTGGTTGAGATTTTCATATAAAACTTGATAAGCTTGCAATATACTCACTTCATATGTTCATGCATGTTCTTCATAGAACTCTTGAGCTTATATTCAAAACTATTCATGTGAATCTTGGTGAAATTGATTCCTGGTGTGAAAAAGTGTTTTTATGTTCATTGTTCATGAGTTTTCATGAGTGTGATTCCTGCTTACTTAACTTAGATTATTGAGCTTAAGTTCTAATCATTTTTCTCCTGCTTTTATGTTTTATGCAGAGTTAGGTTGACCTGCAACATGGCTTAGGTCGACCTAAATCAACAGAACTGGCTGAACAAAATTGTTGCAGAATTCGGTCGACCAAATAGGGTCTTTAGGTCAACCAAAAATTCCAACAATCATGAAACTAGACTATTTTACAGTTCGCTCGACCGACGCCATATTTTGGTCGATCGATTCCGTGTAGGCCCTTCAGACTGGTTTGACGAATCATATCTGAAACCCATTTAACCCAACCCATTTGTGTTCTATACTTTAGCCATTTGCCCCTAGGTTATTGATAGACATATTAGGGTCATTTTGGAGGGTTAGAAGGGCTATATTGATCTTTTGCACTCTCTTTTATATACATACATTTGAGCTACGAATTTGAGAGAGAACTCTATTCTTGGGCTATTTTGCAGGTGAAGAGGTGGGAGAAGAAAGAAAAGGAGAAGAAAAGAGAGAGATTTCATCTCCTCCAAGAGATTTTTGGAGTTCGAGGAGGAAAGGAAAGCGGACCGGATTGAAGAGACATTCGTGTTGATGCCAAAATCAAGATCATCCATCTTCCCTCCGACCTATGCTTCACAGAACATGATCAACCATCCATTGGAGATAAAGGGGGATAACTTATACATCTTTTATCTATTGTTTGAGATGTGTTTCATGGTCTATATTTTGTCTTGAGCCTATTTTGGATATTTGTCGTAATTTTTCTGAACAAAGAAATTGTGTGTGTGAACCGTCTGCGTACAGTTGTGTCTCGGTTGCTGCATCTGTGCAGCGTGTGGTTTGATCGCCTGTGTGCGATCGTGTGTTATTGTTACTGTGACTGTTGCAGCGTGTGTGTGTGTGTGTGTATGTATGTGTGTGTGTGTGTGTGTGTGTGTGTGTGTGTGTGTGTGTGTGTGTGTGTGTGTGTGTGTGTGTGTGTATATCCTATTTCATTTCATTTAAACCCTAAAAATGCCTAGAAAATGCCAGAAAAAATCCTAAAAATTACCAGAAAATACCAGAATTCCTGGAATCGGACCTGCATCCAACCAATAAGAGATCCAGTAAGACACGGGTGTTACAGAAGAAGAGAGCCACAAGAGAAAAGCTGCGACTAGAGGAGAGAAGATGAAAAAAGCAGGAGAATCTGAGAGGAGAAAGAGACAGTGTGCGAGCAGAAGAATAAGAAAAAGAGAGCATGAGTTTAAGCAGAGAAGAAGAAAAGAGTGAAGAGAACTTCTATTGAAGATCAGTTCCTAGATCAGATCCAGAATTGCTTTGCTCCTGCGAGAGCTATATATGCTTTGATTTTTGATTGTTTCATTTTCTTTATTCATTTGCATTTTCATTTGTCCTTCCGATACTCTGTTTGGAGTTCGGGGTTCCCTCCTGTGTGCTTGGGAGAAGGGAGACTTGGGTCTCCGGTTGTGAGTGATTGGGTGTCACTCACAGTTTTCATCTATGGATTCAGAGGAAGAGAGGATCTGATCCTCTGGGTTTAGGTGAGCAGTGGGTTGCTGTTCACGTCCCTTCTGCGGTAGCAGAAGATGGGAGATTTATCTCAGGTTCCGCTCTGGTTTGGAGGAAGGGAGGATTGGTGCTCCGGTTCTGATCCTGCTGGGGGCAAGGTTAGGTTTCAGATCCTGTGGGTTGCAGGATTGGTGTTGAGGGATTTGTCTCCCTCAGGGCAAGCTGTTAGGCAACATTTATTTGCAGACTGAGTCTGCATCTTGCTTTGGCAAGGAATGCCTCACTCCGGTTTGGAGTGAAGGGTGGATGTAGACAGACTGGTGTCTGGCCGAACCACCTAAAATTCATGTGCACCATGGTTTGCCTTGTGTAATTGTCCTTGTCTTCTACCTCCCTCACAGGCCCTATTGTTTGTTCGGTTGAGTATAACTCGCTCGATATTATGTTTGCCTTATTCATCTATTCTGCGAAGTGTTTGATTGTTTGTGTGAATGTGCATCATCATTCACCACTAGTTCATCGGTTGTGCATTCTTCCTTTCGGAGTCTATCTCAAAGTTACCCTTTCGATATCCACAGCTGTGTAGTGTTTGTTTATAGGCTTAGTAGTATTATTGATGGCGTGTGGGGCTTAAGTATTGAAGCTCATTACTATGGTTAGATATTGTTATTTTGAATCAAATAATTTTACATATTGTGTAATTGGACAATGTAGATGTTGTGTACTTGGACACTTTTACTCTCTGTCATTTGTTTTGTGTTTAGTTTTATATGACTTGAATGTGCATATATAACATAATTTCCTTGACAGTTCTTAGATATGGCTTGTGATCCTTCTTTTGGGATGACCATGAAACACTCTAAATTATACAATGCACTCTACACTCTACACACTTTCTTGGATATGACACTTGGAACACTCACATAATTTTTTAGAGCAGCCTAGCTCAACTGTCACTGTATATGCCCTTCAGGCTGCTACACTGCACAGCCCGCGTGGTCGATGCTACACTGCACATGCTTGGACTTGTTACTTGATTTATGTTATATCTCAGTGGTCATATTTGCTATTTTGGAGTGTATCTAACATTTTTACTGCTTATCGGAATATTGTCCTTTCATAGGATGTTGGGCTATGATGATAGGAAGGAGCATTCATGTGATGAGGAGGATTGTGGGGGCATCGCATTTCATTTCCCTGTTTATAGGCCACACCTATAATAGTAGGTTGGATGACCTTAGGCCAGCCCCTACTAGGAGGTTGGATGGTGTTACTATAGGGTTTCTATGGGAAGTGACTGCAGCACTTGTCCTCCAATGAAAATCATTTATGAATATTGTCCATCTGAACCAAATAACATGACATATCAAATTTAAGTAGGTGTCTTGTACACTTACAGTAGGTGTTTATAACATATTTATTTTTCAGGATATCGAATATAAGGATTCAAAATTAATGGGGAGGTTAAATATGATCGTATTCAGTGTGAATGTGCCATAGGAGAATGTGTTATCAAGATTTCTTAGAGTAGCAAGAATCCCCAACATCCCTATTATTGCTGCCCACTTGATGTATGTTATTTCCACCATACCGTGTCTTTTTAGTTTACATATTACATATGTCATTTTGTCTTGTACATTTTCTCACAGCTTGGGAATGATAAGTCATGGCGGTTCTTCATGTGGGTGGATGAACTATTACTCTGTCCTTGTAGCAAAGGACCATGTAGAAGGCGGACCTCAAATATTAGTAAGAATAAAGGGAAAATATTTTATGTATGTCTAGAATCTAAGGTACGTGGCCAATATTTTTTATGGTTATTATTTATGCATTCATTATAAAATGTACCCCCAGAAGCATGAATGTGCACGGAAGTGGCAACACTCTCAGAAAGCAAGGAGAAACCAAAAGCCAACGAACGGAGGACACTGGTTGAAGACGGACCACGATTAAGGCATACAGAGGGGGAGAGACAAGACCCCACCGGATCAAGCGATGACAAGGGCCACCAGATCAAATGGCGGTGAGAAGGGTCACTGGATGAGGTGGTGGCAAGGCCACCGGATGAGGTTGTGGCAAGGGCCACCGTATCAGGTGGTGGCAAGGGGCCACCGTATCAAGTGGTGTTAAAGAGCCAGTGGCAAGGGCCACCGTATCAAGGGTGGTGGCAAGGGGCCACCATATCAAGTGTTGGTAAGAGCCACCGTATCAAGGGTGGTGGCAAGGGCCACCGTATCAGGTGGTGGTAAAGAGCCACCGTATCAATGGTGGTGGCAAGGGCCACCATATCAAGGGTGGTGGGGCTACCGTATCAAGTGGTGGTAAGAGCCAAGGGTGGTGGCAAGGGCCACCGTATCAAGTGGTGGTAAAGAGCCACCGTATCCAGTGGTGGTAAGAGCCACGGTATCAAGGGTGGAGATGGTAAAGGCCACTGGATCAAGACTCAGAAGAGCTAAAGGCTAGCACGGGGGAAAGTTTGCTCTCACGCAGGGGACTCTTCTTCTTTTCTAACACAGAAGAAATCTGGACCTCAGTCATGGACTGACAGGACCCGGAGGCTAAAGCTCACATGATCAACACCTCAAAGGGAACAACGATGGAATGAAACAACAGTTGTAGAAGCATCCGGACTTCTGCCATGGGTTGGCAGGGCCCTGACACTGGGGTTCAGGCGGCCAACACCCCGAAGGGAGGAATTGAAGCGGAAGAAATGAGGAGGGAGATCTGAGTGTAAGACCTTCTGGAGAGTGGGATGGTAGCATCACCAAGGGGTTTGAGAGCCCGTAGCCTTGAACATCAATCCTCAGAAGAAGGCACACTGATATTTGGGATGGGGGAAACCACGGTCCGACGGGAGCACAAGAAAGAAGTGAGAGGCATACTTCAAAACCCTTCTTTCATTCCTTGCGAAAGGAGCGTACAGAAGCCACTATGTCGAGCAAAAGAAACAGGAGGAAAGAAGAAAAAGATAAAAAAAAGAAAAGGGACCAAACACAGTGGGGGGAACGAAGCATGGGCTCCTCCCCTCCCAAGTCTTACTCCCTCTCTCAATCACCCTCCTTTTTTCTTCTCTTCTTCCCTTCACCCAAATGGCTGTTGTCGGGGTAGCAGGTGGAGTAGCCGGGGTAACAGGTGGAGTGGCAGGAGAGTAGGGAGTGGAGAGATCCTCCCCCTTCCTCTCCTCTTCTTCTCTTTCTCGCTCTCTTTTTACTGTGTGCAGGTCTTATTTATACAGCCGCTCACGGAGACGACGTCGCCAGTAAGGGGCCTAACATTTTACTAGCTTTCGACCCCTCATTGATGGACAGCACGGCTTGGTAGAGCCCAGGTGATGCAGGGCAGAAACCCCCGGTCACTCGGAATGTCCAGCAGCCTGTTTTGATTTCTCCCGCCGTTGCCACCGGATGGGTGAACAGTAACGCCACCGGATGGATGTACAGTCACTGCCACCGGTTCACATGGGTGGCAAGGCTACCATATCACTTGGCCGGGGTGCCACCGCATTAAGTTACCACCGGATGTGAGCCCATGTTAAAAGCCACCGGTTGTGCAGATGGGGCGGTGCCACGGGATCACCGTTGTGCCAAGAGGCCACCGGATCAGGAAGCTTGGGAGCCACCGGATGGGGAAAAGTCACCGGTTATGAATGAAGACGGTGAGAAGACCCCCCTGCCGTTCTCGCCGGTTAAACAGCTTGGAGCCTCTGACGGTTAAAGTTTGCATTTTCTCCGGTTGCGAGTCGCTACATAACGTCCAGGGAGCTCTGGGACCTTTTCAGTATTCCGGAGAACATGCCTCGTCGGAAATGCCGTCTCTGTCGTGCTAACATCAATGAGGAAGTCACCCATCCCACCACATAGGACAGCCCGATTTTCAATAGCACAAACACTGAAATCGCAACGAGAAGGTTCCACGACGCCTCCAACTGTTAAGTTTATCCGTGCAACAGCTTCAAGAGTGGTTAGCTCTCTCGGAAGCCTTTCCCACTGCAACCTCTTTGCTCCAGGTACAGTTTCTAATGCACGGATAATCTCATGGCCCCAAGCGTTCTAACAAACCATTCCCCAGAGATTCTCATCTTTTGAAAGCGGATAGAACTGCCTGCATACGGAACCAACTAATGCAATATCTCTAGGGGACAATCGTGATAGAATATTCTGACACAAGATCTCATCCCTTAATTGCAGGAGGTTGCAAAATTTCCTACACCAACATTAGCTTCAATAAAGGCCTGGATACCAATAGCATGAGTTATTGTAGCGTTATCATCATATATTGGCATTAATGTCAGTCTGTTCATCAATGGAGTTCCATCTTTCTTGAAATTCAAGAGTACTCCTTGAAACTCAATCCCCTCTTCAAGGCACCTTCGGATATCAGAAACCATTGCAATGGGTGCCTCCTTTGAGCAAATGGTCCTCTGCTTTGCAAGAACTGACAGTTCCTGCGAAAGACCACCCTAGCAACACGACATGTTTCTCTCATTCGTTCAATCTGCTCCAGAGCCTTGATCTCCAAAATACTCTGCAGATCACTAATTGGCTCAATCTTCGGAATTCCATCAACAGCTCTATATGGCTTTTCAATGCCATCGGGCACCAACCACGGCTTGGATATGGCATCTGGCCTTATCCAATCAAAACGTGGAAGATCCGGTGATTGACTCCGGCCTTTCTTTAGGCAATACAGTCGACCGTCTCATTCTAGCGGGGCATTTGTCCTGGACCTCCAGTGCACCAATTTATGAGAGTTCCATGATGCCTTGAAACAATCCTGTGTGCAGAATGCAGCGTCTTCACGAGGCAGCTTCAATTCTACACACTTGGGACATCGTAGGCGAGCGGGCTTGCCGCAATGAGTACAGGAGAGGGCTGACTCTGCTGTCATGCTAGGATTTCCGTCCATCAATCCCGACTTACAAAACATTGGTTAGTGCACAACAGGAGACGCGTACGCGGAGTGAGGAGGGTCTGGAGTCTGCTCGCGGCGTGTAAGCCACGGACGACGCGGGCGGCGGCGTGGCACGGGAGGACGGTCGCCGGCGTGGCTGGGAAGTGGAGCAGGGTGAGCAGCGTATGAGGGGGGGGGGGGTGAGAGCGATATACGGTGGCGAGAGGTGGAGAGAGAGTGAGAGAGAGACACGGGAAGGTTATGGACGTCCGGTGGCGCCTGAGTGTGAGGCGATCTGGTGGAAGGTGCAGGGGTTGGTGTGATCCGGTGGAGTGTGTGGGGGTGCTATCCGGTGAGAGGGTCATCCGGTCGGAGGTGGATGATTGTGTATGACTTGTATTTGTGTTTAAGGAGGTTGGTGCTAATGCCCTTAGGGTTTAGAGCTCATGCTTGGCAATCAATTCTTCACCCATTTTGGTTTCAATTACTTCAGAAATTGCACTTGATCCTTGTATTCCCCTTGATGCACATTGGTCCAAATTAAGCTTTCAGTTCTTGAATTAGAAAGTCCCATGATCAGCATTTCTTTTTTTGGTTCAGCTTGTCCTATTCCCAGCAATTTTCAGAATTGAATTTGGCCATTGCATCTTCCGAACTTCAGTTCACCATGAAGTTTTCTTTTAGTTCGCAATGAAATCTTTAGAACTGTACATCCACACTTCTTTTGATTATCTGTTATTGTTCCTCAGCTCAGTTCATCATTCTTCCTTTGACAATGTTGTTGTTTGCATCTTTAAAGGAAATTGCTCCCTAACTCCCAAATAGTCTCCAACCATTGTCTTCTTCAAACCACTAGCCTTCTTCAGGAATTAAGCCACTTCTTCTGGAGAACCTCCCATTTTCTTTGAGTCTATAAGAAGCTCAATGCCCTTAGAGGGCTTCCTATTAAACAGTGAGATACCTTTCTGCAGTTCCATTTCACATGCTTAGCGTTGCTCAAGTGTGGCCGCATCAGATGGCTCAGAGTTTACATCCGAATGTAGCTCAAAGTTCAGTCATGTTCCCCCATCTCTAGTGAATGCATTATGGTTGTCAGGTGATTGGTCAATTATTGTGCTTTTGGGAGACAACTCTCTTGTGCGCAACTATTGATCCATTCAAAAGCCCATTGTCCTGACAATACCGGCCAAACATTTGACAGATTCATGCCGGAATGTGATGTCTTGTGTAGGAGAGAGTGCAATTACCCTACTAGGTGACGTATCTGAAATAGTTTTCAGGAGGCCATTGGTAGTCCCCTAAAAAATATTAGGTGCATCAACATCACAGTCATAGCTGACGAAGGCATTTATGACAATCTGGGAATTCTGACAAACCTTTTTCAGCAACTCACTTTTCTCTGTTAATTCTTCTACTACAGAGCTTTTCATCAACAGGATGGCTTCTATCCGAGCTTTCATCTCAAGGTTTTCACCAGCAATCAATTTTCTTGATTCCCTTTCCTCAGTGAGGTTTGATTCAAGTGCCATTATCATGTTGATTTCCTCTGAAACTTATGATGCAAGCATTTGTCTGGATTTGATCCACGAGTCAGAACACTCTAACTCTTCTCACTCTCACTTCTTCTCTTTTCTCTCTTCCTCTGGGCACTCTTCTTATTTTCTCGAACTGGCTCGTTCTTCTTCTCAGAAGCAGATTTTTCTTCTTCAATTTCGTGCATTGGACTTGAACGATGATCGGTTGTATTTATAGTTGCTTCAGAAGAGTACTGGGAGTGTGGATGGCATGATCTTCCCCTTGGCGCCTTCTGGAACACGTGTACCTCTGATACACATGGCAGAGGGTTGCAACCTCGAATCACGTGAGCTTGTCATTGAAGGAATGTCTTCGACAGAACAGAAGGTACCTGGCATTCTATCGAACAGTTAGATTGATAGAAATAGTTTAATTAAGGATTATGTGCTCGAGACATCATATTAGAAAACGAGAAACTTGCACAAAGACATTTCATCAATCACACAAGCAAACATGCACGCAGTAGGTACAATAAGTGTAGGCACTGTGAAAGCAGAATGGGGTTTGGAGCTGTAATAGCTGCACAAAGAATAACGGCCATAGGAAAATGCACGAGGTGAAAATAGAAATATTGTGCAAGAAGTATAACTGTGCCAGAAAGACTCGAGGTATTAAATTCAAGAAGACAGGATATCACGAGATAATAAAGTGGAAAAGCGGCACGAGGTTATAACATGGAAAGCAACACGAGGTCTGAAAATGAAGAATCAACACGAAACGTGGCCTCGTTAACAAAAACTGCATGAGTTATGAACATTGTTCATACTTGAGCTTCGCATGGTCAAGCATGACTTATGAAGTTGAAACCTGCACGAGGTATGAAGTTGGAACCTACACGAGGTATGAATGTTGTAAAGGCGACACGGGGTATCTCCTCATTAGTGAAAAAACTGCACGAAGTGTGAAACT
This sequence comes from Amorphophallus titanum, assembly GCA_024336825.1. Taxonomy (NCBI): domain Eukaryota; kingdom Viridiplantae; phylum Streptophyta; class Magnoliopsida; order Alismatales; family Araceae; genus Amorphophallus; species Amorphophallus titanum. The sequence continues at coordinate 112,972 of JANBPO010006786.1, forward strand.
TGAAGAGGTGACACGAGATATGTTGAAAGATGCACGAGGTAGTTCTTTTGATAGAATGGCCCGAGGTGTGGAAAAGTTGGAAAAGCAGCTTGAAGTATGGGCACTATTCATACTCGAATTATGAAGGATAAAAGCTGCACGAAGTATGAGACTTGATAAGTAGCACGAGGTATGAACAGTTAGGAAGCTGCATAAAGTATGAAGCAAGAAGAACAACACGAGATAAACTTTTCAAAAGTACTTCTCAGGGTAAGAGAGCAGAAAACCTGCCCGAGACGGGCATTAACCCCTTGTTAGCCATTCCTAACAGATCTCTCTAAATCACGAGGTTTCTAAATAAAATAGAGCCGAGGCCATATACCAATTATTGGCCCGGTTAGGAAAGCAATCGAGAGGGGGGGTGAATTGATTGTGCCCCCTTTACACAAAATTAAAATTACTTCGGAGAGATGATAGAGGAGCAATGAAACTTTCTCAATAAAATGCAGAGATATAGATATGAAGAGATGAAGCATTCTAAATTCAGGTTAATGTGAGATGATTAAATAAAAGTCGAACAGCCACTCACCACTCTCCAACACTGATTGATGATCACTCTGATGGAAATAAGGGAGCGAACAAATTGAGTAAGCTCTCAGCTCACCGGATCACACTTGTAAAATGAATAGATAGAATATAGCAACAATCTCACAAATAGCAACCCACGACACAATAATTTTTAGGTGGTTCAGACGCACCCAAGTGCCGTCCTACGTCCACCCCTCTCAACTCGAGAGGATTCCACTAGGAACGCTGCACGACGGCAGCAAACAACCATACACATGGGCTCGACGACCCAACACACGTGGGTTCTCGTACGATGATGAGAAATCACACAAACGGAGATAAAGCTCTAAGATCATCTGTGAAAGAAGAATATATGAAAATATAATGCCCAGTTCAAAGGATGATGAACTATGCTCAAATGAAACTAAGAAGATGAAATAGCTAGGTTCTCCCTTTTAATCTTCAATACAACTCGGAGATAGGTGGAAGGATGCATTGGAATGATAAGACCGTGAGAGGATGAAGCCGCCCCTTGAAGAAATCCGCCCAAGCAAGCCACGATGGAGAGCAATGGCGGGTCGCCTCCAGCTTCGAGCTCAGGGACATGAGACACGGTCCCTGGCAGCATGTTATTCCTTCTCCAGTAGATGCAAGCCTTTCTCCTCCTCTTCTTGCAAGATGAGAAAACGTTTAGCCCTCAAAGATAACTCCCGATTGGACAAGATGCGACTGTATATACTAAGGAGAAAGTAAGTCAATATGACCATAATACCCCTGTAAAATCTCTTCAAATCACACAAAATCAATGATAGAAACCCTAAGGCTAATGTGGTAAAGAGCCAAGCGAATTGGACCTAAAATCATTAGGTTCGCATCCAAAATCGGCAAGCCCGATCAGAATGCCCGGAACAAGTGTCGACTTCTACAAGAAATTTGGCCACTTGGTCGAGGAATGCTGGAAGCGCCTCGGTGCCTGTCTGCATTGTGGAAGTCGGGAGCATCGTTTGCTCAATTGCCCTCTTATGAAGGAACTGAAAAGGCAACTTCAGGCGTTACTAGACAAGGACTTTATTCGACCCAGCACATCCCCTTGGGGTGCACCGGTTCTATTTGTCAAGAAGAAAGATGGTCTCTTAGGTTATGCATCGACTACCGGCGACTCAATCAACTCACCATCAAGAACAAATATTCGTTGCCACGTATCGATGAGCTATTTGATCAGCTTTCTGGGGCAGAGTATTTTTCCAAGACCGACCTCAGGTCAGGTTATCATCAACTAAGGATCAAAGAAGAACACATCTACAAGTCTGCATTCCAAAGCAGATATGGGCATTATGAGTTCGTAGTCATGCTGTTCGGGTTAACCAATGCCCCTACAGCATTCATGCAACTCATGAACAATATTTTCAGGTCGTATCTCGACCGATTTGTGGTTGTATTTATTGATGATATTCTTATCAATTCGAAAACAAAGGTTGAATATGAAGAACATTTAAGGATTATTTTACAAACTCTAAGAAAGTACCAACTCTATGCAAAGCTTAGCAAGTGCGAGTTCTGGCTTAATGGGGTCTCTTTCCTTGGCCATGTTATTTCAAAGGAAGGTATCGCTGTTGATCCTTCAAAAGTAGAAGCTGTCAAGAATTGGAACCGGCCAATGACTATCTTTGAAGTTAGAAGCTTTATCGGTTTGGCTGGCTATTATAGGCGATTCATTAGAGACTTCTCCAAAATTGCCGCCCCTTTGACTAGACTTACAAGAAATAAAAATCCTTTTATATGGACGAAAGATTGTGACAAGAGTTTCCAAACACTTAAAGAACATCTCACCACTGCTCCAGTCCTAGCACTTCCTATTGAAGGAGGTGGATTTGAAGTTTACACAGATGCATCTAGCATTGGCCTCGGGTGTGTTCTTATGCAACATGGCAAGGTGATTTGTTATGCCTCAATGCAATTGAAGCAGCATGAGGAAAACTACCCTGTTCATGATCTAGAATTGACTATTGTTATTATTGGTGCAAAGATCTAGCGACATTACCTTTATGGGGAGAAGTTCACTATATTTTCGGACCACAAAAGTCTGAAATATCTTTTCACCCAAAAGGCACGCTTCATAGAATATAATGGTGGGGTCGACAGGATGAGCCACCCCCGGTATTTTGCGGGGTTCGACTGTTGAATTGTCAAGGCTCGCAATTGGCTTGATGAGCCCTTCAGGGACCTTGGTGTGCCCGTAGACCTCCTGAACCTTAGCTTCATTCATCTTTGGGTAGATGACGGGAGGTGCAGCCCTACTAATGTCGCCTATGCTGGCAATATGTGATACAGCTCGAGGGCTTGTATATCCAGGTGACGACAGTGGAAACCAGTTATCACTCGAGGATCCCATTGTTGACTTGGCAGTAGCCTTCAGCTTGACGGGCTTCTGTGACTGTTCCATATAGAGAGAGGCATCTAGTAGATGGCACTCAAATACCTCAAATGGGTGGAGGTCAGCAAATATTGTCTCCTCCTTCTCGTTCTGGCTGTACTTTATGCACTGATGTAATGTGGATGGCACCACCAGGTTCCCATGCAGCCATGGGTGGCCAAGCAGTGCCTTGTATGAGGTGCTGGAATTAATGACGTGAAACTGCACCTTTGTAGTGAAGTAAGCCATTGTGAGTGTTAATTCAGCCACCTCCAATGGGACCTCGAACTTCTGGTTGAAGCTGACGATCTGCATGTCCCCGACTTTGGTGAGGTGAACATCAAAGTAATACTTCTAATAAACCCTGTAAGGGAGAATATTGACAGCTGCCCCCAGATCTACTAGAATTTTGTTTATTAACTGGCCGTTTAGCTACCCTCTCATATACAGGGGCCTATTCTAGCTGACCGAAGGGAGTAGCATGTCTTCCTCAGTGAATGTCACATTTGCTTCGGGTAGTACTTCGGCCAAGCAATTCTTGTACTGAGTAGGGGTTTGCAGGGCTGTGATGATAGCCTGACGGTCTCCTCGCTTAGAGAGAGGATCTCCCAAATAGTAAACCCTGCCAGGAGCTTCTTCAATAGATTCATGATCCTGCTTCCTACCCGAACATTGGAGAGCTTCATCTCTTCTGTCCACCTAGGCTTAGGGGGGGTCTCTGATGACCCGGCCTCATCGGACTTTGGCTCCGCCTGCTGTTGGCCCTTGGGGCATGGAGTGGGGCTGGTCTCATCTTCACTTTGACAATCCACAAATTGGGGAGGGTGCTAGCCATTGCCCCTGTTGGGTCCAGGAATATGGCAATCAAGAGGGGAGGGGTGAATCCGCCCAGCACCCCACACCCCTAGTCGTCCCCCTGCCCCTCTCCCACACCTCTCCCACACCCTCCCTCCTTCTGGAGGTGCCCCATCTCCCCTCACAACCCCCATTCAAACCCCATCTCTTCCGATTGTAATTCTACCTACTGCAGGTCTGCTCTTACGTGCAGATAACTTCTAAAGCAACGCCACTTTCTCTGCACATGAGGACACTTCGCCACCAACTCCAGGCCACTCTTGAATTCCCAAGGGTCCCTTGGGTTAGGCCCCTTTGGCCCCAGTGCACTCCGGTCCCCTCCATCCTCTCCCTTCTTTGAGGACATTCTCTACACCCACTCTGCCTACAGACTGCGTCCCCTGAAGCTACACGCTCCGCCAGCGCCATCAGCAACCTCGAACGATAGCGCCACCCCTCTTGGGTGTTAGGGACATAGTCCACACCTTCCCTGCCGAAGGTCATGATCAAATACTTCCACGACTCACTGTACCTCCCTAGAGAGTCATGTTCACGTAGTTCTATCTTTGCAGAATCAGCTATGACTAGTCAGGTTCTCTCGAGGTGTCACCGACATTTCGGCCACCGCCTTGGTAGACCGTTCGACTGCTGAACTCCCAAGACATCCTCATTCGACTCCACCAAGTATCATTGGTATCCGGCGTCATCTCGAGCCCTGTCCAGCACGTTCTCTGCAACCCTGTCCCTGTCTCTCTGTTCTACTCGCCAGTCAAAGGGTCTGCATTTCGTGCCACCACTGATACGACCTTGCTTCGACGATCCCGCCCTGATAGAATAGGTGATCCACTCTAATTCCAAGTGTTAAGATTGGAGCGTGCATGGCTAAGATCCAGAGGGGGGGTGAATGGATCCCAGTAAAAACTTTTACGGAATTAAAAATGTAAACTACTCTCACTGATCTAATGAGAAAGCAACACTTTCTCGCAGAGTGATCTCTTCACATAAACCAATATCAGTCACTCAGTATACATATAGATTCCAGCATGTGTCATTCAAATGAGAAGAGCAACCAATAACCAAGTATAAGGCGGAGGTTCGATCTAGGATCTCCTCACGCAAGAGATGACATTCAAGATAGGCCTAACCTATCTTTCCTAGCATACCTTTTTATATACTTGATGGTTGAAGGCTTACACAACTCAATCAAATGGAAATGCAATTAGAATCTAATGCTAACTGGTTTATGATTTCTAAAAATTCTCTCAGATCCGAAATTAGTTCTATCTGCCATTGTCTAGATCCGACCATCCATCCGTAGAAAATACTTTTGCCTAACCAAATCTCCACCAAACCTTTCACAAAAAATATCTCCGTCTTTCTCTCTCTTCCCTCTACAACTTCCACGAAGAGCTCAACACCTGGATCGGAGGTCTACATTGCAGTCAATGCCAACTCTAAGGAAATTTCACTTCTACCTGGCCAGATCTGAAATCGGGGCCAGTTCGGTTCTAAAATTCCCCATCAGAAGTACGGCCGTAACAAATTTTCTGGAGTCATAGAGGGTCGAAGAATTTCAAGAGATATTTCCAACGACGCTAGTTTCACATCGATCCGACGTCGTGGCAGATCACAGCGATGGTTCTTGCCGGACTGCGCGCTGAAAAATAGAAACTTCCGGTCTGGGGCAGCAAGCTCCAACGCTTGGCGATCGGAGCCGCCCGGCCTCTGACCTGTGTTTCAGCCTGGTCGTCATCGAAGGAAGTGAGCCACCAGGTGCCTACATTATAGCAGGACCCACCCTGTCAGGTTTGGAGGAGTGATCTGCACGTGGGCCCCATGGACCTGCAGATCGCGCCATCCGGACAGCACCAAAATGCGAGTTTCGGCACCGACGGAGCGACATCAAGATACTGCCCGTCAACCCACATCCCGTTACTCCCGGGCCCTACATGTGATCTGTTACCTCCCTGTGTGGAGTGGGTCGAAACATTTGTAACGCTGTAATCTCTGTTAACTGGGAGTACGGATTTGGCCGTGGTCGTCTTTCCCACGCCGGGAGCGTGGAGGTAACGGCCTAACTTCTTGGCGTTATTTTGCCTTGCTAGTATATGGTCATATGCCGCTGTGAGTGCGATAAGATCCTAACCTGTGAGTCCATGTCACCACTGTGAGTGAGAGAGTGACCCGTCAACCACCCTTAACTCTGTCGGTTCATCAATAGTGCGGATCCACACTATCCCTCGCTTGGGACGACGAGTGAGCTTGCATTTCTATTAACGACATATAGTCCATAGGAACTCTTAGTGCCAGGGCAAGGCATCTCTAGTGTCCAAGTGTTACTGGTCGCGTCTCCATCTAGAGTCTGAGATTCGCATCACCTAGAGTCGGCCCCTCAGTTCGTCCTGCATCAGTTTGGTATCAGAGCGAAAGAGGCAATAAGAAAATGAAAAATTGACAAATACAAAAAAAATAACAATAACAAACAATTGATGATGATAGTAATAATAATAATAATAAGCAGAATGGTGTGGCTTTCGTCTCCCTCGCACCCTAGGTCCGGCAATATCAATGATGCTTGCATAGGTCGGGCTTTTCCCTCGGGAGTTACACCCTGCCATGGTTATTACCCGACCTTACTGAGAGCCAATATCTCACCGAAGTCACCCCTTTACCATCAGGATCTGATCCCATCCTCTTATCAAAATTCCTGTCTCTTGGCAGACATTTGCACGGGTTTATTTTCGTCTCCCGTCTTACCCTCAATATGGGCCCTCACCCAAACATAAATTGGTCCGTGAATGATCGACAAATCTGGATGTTTGTATCTCGATGCGGGATCTTAGCGTAGTTCATCCTTCTCTATCTCCCTACAATTAGTATCACCACTTTTAGGTCGCAGGGCCCCTTAATTCTGGTAATTAATCAAGGGTGTTCCCTCGTATGGGGGATGTAAATAACGTTGTGGCCTTTATGGCACGGTAAGATTTGGTCCCGACACGAACCACACAATTATCTGAACAAGTCAAATCGAGTACACCATGGGCTTCTATGAAATCCGAATAAATCGTCACTCTGTGACTGGCATGCCCACGAACTTAATAAACCAATAAACCCATCCCAACAAATCAATCGACAAATAAACCATGATTTTAAATATGAAGTGTGTCCACAAGTCTGGCACGCCCGGTGGGACCAATCCACCCTTCATCTATTTGCCAGAATTAAGGGTCCTACAGCCTCCTTCTTGTAATACAAATTGCTCTATTTTTTACAAATGCAGGAAAATCACACTTCAGCGTCAAGAATGGCGGTAACCTTCGGTCCCCAAGTCGTCGAGAGCCACATTAGGGATGGCTACCTCAGCGTCCCGCTCTACTTCAGAAGTTTCCCTCCCATCATGGGCTTCCCCAACTTTCTTGGGGTGGCCTTCGTGAACTTGCTGGATGATGCTCTCGGCACCCGTCGTTTAAAAATGCCGTGCCACACAATTTTAAAATTTATAAAATCTCACTCACTCACTTAAATAGCAATGAAAATTCAAGTAAAGCGGTGAATAGTGGGTTGATCTCACGAGGAGGAAATATTTTCATTTAAACATGAGATGAAAAATTCTATATTGTGGACTTTCCTTTCAGTTGTGGGACTTGTGCTCTTGTTAATTCTGGACTATTGTATATATTGTTAACACGCTATTGGTTTATTTTGCTTCTGCACTTAATTATTAATTATTATTTAAATTAATTTACGCATTGTAATCCCAATTCGTTATACTACTCCTCGACAAACTCCACTAACCCTTCAGGGGCCTCATCAGCCTCTTGGGTGGTATCCCCAGTTCTTGGTAGTGGTAATTCGATATTATCGGGTTATCGGTACCCTGAACTCTGGGTCGTTATTTGTACCTTCTTCCCCCTAGTCTTTGTTGCTGCCATGTCTCAGCCATCTCCCAAGTCCACAGTGGAAGGAGGGCCCTCAAAGGTCCCTGGTGCCCCTGTAGTTGTTCTATAGGGGATGAACGCTCCTCCTGCTGGGCAGTTGGTGGAAGCTTCAGCGACTCCGGCTCTGCCGGTGGTTGCTGGGCCGGCCGGTGGTGCTGCCGCTAAGTCTGCTCCGACCCCAGCGTCTTCCCATAAACCGTTCGATCTAGACAGCGATTTTGAGTGGGGTCGGATGGCTGGCTTTATTGATGGTCTCAACGCCTAGTGTGCCCAATTCATTTCCCCGATTCTCCACACTGGTCAAGCAAATATGTAGACAGCGACTGAGGGCTTGGTATTTAATAAAAGCATGATGTTCTTCTTCCACTATGCTCTTGCCTTTTTCTTTTCACGTTCTTGGGGCCGTTACACGAATGTTGTGTGGACTTTGGCAAAATCCTCCATGTGTGGAGTGTTCGTGAGAGTAGGTAGACGCACCGTCAAATCCACCTTTAGCGCATGTGAGCTAGGTGTACGTCTTGCTTCCTGGGAAGACCAGGACTCTTACCCGCCCTGAGGGGCTGCCAGGTCATGCTATCTTTGAACAATCATAGACAAGCGTATGTCATATTTCCCAAAGAGGAGAGGATTCTCGCTTGCCTTTGGCCAAGTGTACGTCCTGCTTCCTGAGAAGGCCCAGACTCTTACCTGCCCTTAGGGGCTTAAAAGTCACCTTTGAACAATTACAGAGGAGCGTACGTCCTTCCTGGAGAGGAGAGGATTGTTGCTCACTCTAGGGACTTAAGGGTCACCCCTGACTGTATGGAGGTGAGCATACATCATTCTTCCTAAAGAGGAGAGAATCCTTGCTTGTTCTAGGGGACTTAGGAGTCACCCTTAGTTTCTGAGGGAAGTATGTGTGCTCGCCTCTTGAGAGCTCGAAAGCAACCATCATTTTTGAGAAGAGCATGAGTGCTCGTCCCTTGAAACCTTGAAAGATACAATCGTTTCTAATAGGAGCATGAGTGCTCGCCTCTTGGAAGCTCAGAAGCTACCATCATTTCTGAGGGGAGCATGAGTACTCGCCTCTTGGAAGCTTGGAATCTATCATCATTGGGCTCAGTGGGTGACTGACAATGATTCCCTAGTCTGGGTCTTGAAACGACGCGAAGAAGTAATAATTTACCGATAAAATGTTCTGAGATTTACAAAGTTCCAAGTTCTTGGTACTTCTCACCCATCCAGCGTCTTCAGCCTATATGCCCCTTTGCCGAGCACTTCTGTCACTCAATAAGGGCCTTCCCAATTTGGAGCCAGTTTCCCCATAGCCATTCTGGGGTCCGCCATGCTAGTTTGTCGTAGCACAAGGTCTCCAGGGAGAAAGTGGCGTTATCTGATGCAAGCATTATAGTATTGCGCCAGTCTCTGTTGATAGGCCACGAGTCTCAACTAGGCACGTTCCCTATTTTTTCTAAGCAGGTCTAGGTTTTCTTGCATCGCCTGATTGTTTCTGGCCTTGTCAAACTAGCTAACCCGTAACGACGGGTTGGATATCTCGACTGGAACAACTACTTCTATTCCATATGTGAGGTGGAAAGTCGTTTCCCCCGTGGTGGTCCGAGCAGTAGTCTGGTGTGCTCATAGGACACTCGGGATGAAATCAACCTAAGATTCACTAGCATGCTCCAAGCGGGTCTTGATGCCATGAAGAAGCATTTTGTTGGCATTTTCTACTAGGCCATTCGCTTGGGGGTGACCTACATATGTGTAGTGATTCCAAATCCCCAGCTCTGAGCACTTTTCCTAGAAGAAGGTGTTCATGAATTGCTTGCCATTGTCGGTTGTAAGGATGTATGGGATCCCAAACCAGCAGATTATGCTCCTCAGGACAAATTTTCATGCTACCTCACTTGTGATTCCTCCCAGTGGTTCTGTCTCAACCCATTTGGTGAAGTAATCGATGGCAACGATGAGAAACTTCTTTCTCCCCTTAGCCTCCGGGAAGGGGCCCAGTATATCTACCCCCACTGAGTAAATGGGTGAGGCTCCATTAGCGCGTGCAACTGTGTCGCTGGTTGGTGATGCAGGTTTGCAAACTTCTGGCACTGGGGGCAACTTCGAACGTAGTCAAGGCAATCTTGCTATAGCGTTGTCCACCAGCATTCTTCTCAGATGAGGCTCCTCGCAAGTGCTCGCCGACCAATATGGCTTCCGCAGAGTCTCTCGTGGACTTCTTGAATCGCCTGCTTGGCCTCCGTGGGGAACAAGCACTTCAATAGTGGAGCCAAGATTGATCATTTGAACAGACGACCATCGATGACCATGAAATGTGCCGCACGTGCTTGCGTACGGCGGGCATCAGCATGGTCGTTGGGGAGTTGTTGTCGTAGGAGGAAATCCAAGATCAGATCCATCCATGATGGCTCATAATCAATGGCGTTCACTTGGGGACTCAGCTTCCCGATGCTTGGCACCATTAATTCCTCTATCATGATAGCTCTCGAGTTAGAGGCAGTCATTGATGATGCCAAGCGGGAGAGAACGTCTACTCGGATGTTCTCTTCCCTCGAGATATGTACCATTTCGAAGAGGGAGAGCGTTGACGTGGCTTCCTTGGCCTTCTCTAGGTACTTCACCATTGCCAGATCCCGAGCTTCGAACTCTCCCTTGACTTGGCTGGCGATGAGCAGGGAGTCATTGTAGACTCACAAGTTGGTCGCCCCAAGGTGCTTCGCCATTTGTAGGCCCAAAAGTAGTGCTTCGTACTCGGCCACATTATTGGTGGCTGGAAAATTAAAGCGAATGACATTTTGTAGCTCCACCCCTTCTGGGGACAATAGGACTAAGCCTGCTCCATTGCCAGCGGCGCAGGATGAACCATCCACATAGAGCTCCCACATTGGCCCTAAGGATTCCTCGGATGATTCCTCCTTTGGTAGCATGCATTCAACGACGAAATCGACGAGGGCCTAAGCTTTGATGGCAGTTCTTGGGCAAAACTTGATGTCAAACTCCCCTAGCTCGATACCCCACATTGTGATGTCCCGGACCCTTCGGATCCTTCTTTTTGGGTCTCGAACTTACTTTCTTAGATTATTTGTGCCAGTTCTGTCTGGAATTATCTTTTTTATTTTTTTAATTTTTTCTATAAATACCCAACCCTTTTTCTTTTTCCTTTTCACCCTTTCTTCTTCTTCTTCTTCTTCTCAACCATTGGAGAGCGCCCTCCCCATCTGCAGCCATTCTTCCTCCCCGAACGACCAAGGTGCTGCCCTCTCACTCCGGCAACGGCGTGGCGGCGACAGCGGTGATGAGGCGGATGCGGGGACGTGCTTTTCACGGCCGGAGGTAGGCGAACCGAGGGTTTAAAAGCTTCTTCCTTGCGATCGGTGGTGTTTCGGCGGAGCTTGAGCTCCAATGAGGTAGGGGGATGAATTCCCATGCTCATCCCATCGTTCCCGGTGATTTGTAGGCCGTGGAGAGGCCGAGAGGGGCTTATTTCATGCCGGGAGGATAAAAACCATGTTTAGGGAGTTGAGTGTCGATCTATCGTTTCACCACATTTCAGACTGATTTGAGGTTGTAGATGCCTGCTAGGGGGGTTGGCGGAGCTTCCCCCTTATTTTCCCCATCATCCGTGGATGATTGGGGCGTGGAATGGGTTTTTGGGCATTTTCCCGTCGGCCTATTCTCAGGTTGGTGTGACAGTCCTTCCAGAGACCGCCAGAGGCCCTGGTGGCCCAAGGTAGGAGCACCAGAGGCCATGGCGGCCCAAGTTGGGTGCGTCACTTATTACTTTTTTATCGGCAGGGCGTCCGTCGGCCTGGCGGCCACACGATAAACCACCAGAGCGTGTAGCGCTCTATGGTCCAACTGCCAGAGGGGTGAGTTGATCGTTGATTTCCGACCATTGGGTATTTGACCGTTGGGATCATGTACCTCTAGCAGCCGTAGGTACGGGCGCTAGAGCACTGTGGCGGCCTGAGATCGGGGCACCAGAGTTAACGTGATCTGTCTTCTAGTGCACCAGGGTTGGTCTGCTAGAGGCTGTGGTGGCCTGAGGTAGGTGCTCTAGAGCTAGTGTGACCTTTTCTTTTAGCGCTCCTGGGTTGGACCGCTAGAGTCTTATGGCAGACCAGAGTAGGACCACCAGAGCCTGTGGTGCTCCAGAGTTAGACCGCCAGGCGCTGGGCTATACCGAGTGGGATGCAGTTCCATTTGCTTCGATCCGTGATTTCTGTGAGTCAGTTCTTACCTCTGGTGACCCATCCACTAGTCGTAGCTTCCACGGCACATGTGTGTCGGCCCACTGGGGCAAGAATGTGGCGATTGACAGTTTTCGAGCTCTTCATTGGGTTCTCTAACTCCACCCCTATATGAAGATGGACACAGCTGATGCCCATGCCTTATCCTTCTTCTACCCAATTAAGGTTTGTTGTATCGGCTATTCATATGAACACGGGTCTGTTCAGATAACAATGCAATACTATTTGACTCGATCGTATAGACTCACGTCTCGCTCAAAAATAGACTCGGACACTCAGACCGAGTTGATCATCTCAGTCTAATTTAGATACAATGTTATACACCTGACTCGGTGCAATTCACACTGAGACGGCAAACCATACTTCTGTTTCCTTTAATCTCGCCCTTACTCTTCAAAGCATGGCAGACATCAGTTGCTACGAGATATCAATTTCAAATGAAGGAAAATTTTATTTGCCTCATGCAGAGAAGATTAAAGACAGGAGCAGCGGGAATGTCGCCGTAGACGCCTATCATCGATACAAGGTATATAAGCCTGCTCGTATCTTTCGTGACCATTGGTTTTTTTTTGCATTACATTAATGGTTGTGCGTCATTGAGAGACCAAGTGTGTGATTTGCAGGAAGATGTAAACATCATGAAGGAAATGGGTATGGATGCGTACAGGTTCTCAATCTCCTGGTCAAGAATACTACCAAGTAAGCAGCATTCGCGAACAATTTACTGCCGAAAACATGATTTCACAGAAACCCATTTTGGGACACTGCGATGTGCTGATGAGAAACCTCTCCACTTTCCCTGACCACCCAAGGGATCCCGTCTAGGAGCCATAACTCATTCATTTCACCTGTTTCAATTTGTCCCAATTCTTCATATTAATGTAGTGCCTGCTGCTCTATATATAATTAATGATTAAAAATTTACACATAAAATAGTAAACGGGCTGTATATTATCCTTATCATTGCTTCTTTATGGTTATTGTTTGTATGGGGAAAGCACTGTAATTGAGTTTGAGTTCCGGGGCTGTTTGTTTTAACATAAAATGCGGTAAAATGCCGGAAAACACCATTTATTTACATGACGACATTTGAGAGTGTTAATTTTGGGATGTTTTACAACTCTTCAATCCTAAAGCCCCTAATCTCTCAAACCATCAAACGGCCATCACAGCTATATATTAACCAACGCTTATTCATGTTGGAGGAATGCAGATGGAAGCTTAAGCGGGGGAGTCACTGTCGGCATTCAGCCCGATAGATGTTTGAAAATATTCAAAGATGTTCAAGATGTTTAACCGCCGGCGTTCAGCCCGACAAATGTCTAAAGATGTTCAAGGATACTCAAGATGTCCAACCGTCGGTGGCCATACCGATAGATATCCTGAGCTACTCAAATATTCATCTATCGGCGCTTAGCCCGACAAATGTTCAAAGAGACTCAAAAGATGTTAAACAATTGGCGCTCGCATCGACAGATGTTCTGATGATGATGAGGATGTTAAAGATGTTAAACCATTAGCGCTCGCACTGACAGATGTTTTGATGATGATGAAGATGTTACTCCATTGGCACTCGCACCGATAGATGTTCTAATGACGATGAAGATGTTAAAGATGTTAGACCATTGGCGCTCGCACTGATAGATGTTCTGATGATGATGAAGATGTTGAAGATGCTACTCCATTGACGCTCGCACCGACAAATGTTCTAATGATGATGAAGATGTTAAAGATGTTAAACCATTGGCGCTTGCACCGACAGATGTTCTGATGATGATGAAGATGTTAAAAATTTTAAACCATTGGCGCTCACGCCGATAGATGTTCTGATGATGATGAAGATGTTAGACCATTGGTGATCACGCTAATAGATGTTCGAGGATGGTAAAGATGATTCGAAGCTGATTCGATGATGTTTGAAAATGATTCGATGATATTCGAAGATGTTCGATGATGATGATGATGTTCGAAGACATTTGATGATGGGAAAGATGATTCGAAGCTGATTCGATGATGTTCGAGGTTGATTCGATGATATTTCAAGATATTAGATGATGATAATGATGTTCGAAGATGTTCAATGATGGTGAAGATGATTCGATAATGTTCGAAGTTGATTCGATGATATTTGAAGATATTCGATGATGATGATGATGATGATGATGATGTTCTTCAAAGATGTTTGATGATGATAAAGATGATTCGAAGCTGATTCGATGATGTTCGAAGTTGATTCGACGATATTCGAAGATATTCGATGATAATGATGATGTTCGAAGATGTTCGATGATGATAAAGATGATTTGAAGATATTCGAAGCTAATTTGATGATATTCGAAGGTATTCGAGGATGATAGAGATGCTCGATAACATTCGGAGTTGATTCGATGATGTTCAATGAGGGTCAATGATGATCGAGATATCAAATGAAATTTTAAATACCACTGTTTAGACGACTATTTTAAGCCATATATTGAGCGTTTGAGGCGGCAAACATTTTGCTCTACACCTTTAGCCTCAAAATCTTCTGACTGGAGCATGTAAATCTCCTCATCTAGTTCTCCATTGAGAAATGCGATTTTCACATCCATTTAGAACAATTCCAAATCAAGATACGCGACTATAGCCAGAACCAGGTGAATAGATGAAAATCTCACGACTGGTGAGAATATTTCATCATAGTCTATACCCTCTTTTTGGGTATAACCTTTTGCCACCAATCACGCTTTATATTTTTCTACAGCCCCATCAGCCTTGCGCTTAAGTTTGAAAATCCACTTATTTCCAACAGCTTTGCGCCCAGGTGGGAGTTCCACCAACTCCCAGACTTCATTCTGCGCCATAGACTTAATTTCATCTTACATGGCAGTTTTCCACTCTTTCCTAAATAAAGATGCAAGAACTTCCTAAACAGATCTGGGCTCTTCATCATCCATGGGCTCACAAATAATTACCTCATCTTCAATTCTGAAGAGTCGACGCGGCACAAGCCCACGTTTATTGTGACTGAATGAGTCTTGATTTTCTAGTGGTTCTATTGGTGCACTCCTACTAGACGCACTCCCACTAACCCGATCATCCCTAATGTCCTTAGCAGACACAGGTTTGGGAACACATTCCCTCCCTGTGTTGGGAGATGGTGGGGGATTGGGTGATTCTTCCAACTCATGGAGATCAAGTCTCTTTCCACTGTCGCCAATACTAGGAAATTCTTTTTCTAAGAAAACAACATCTCGGACCTCTCGTTCTGTCAGTCCTCCTTCTGGATGTTGTCCATACATGACATAACCCACAGAGTTCTCTGGATATCTAATGAAGATAAGTTTTTGAGCTCTAGGGCCAAGTTTCCCAAACTTATTAGACATATCATGGACATATCTCGCTGACCCCCAAAGTCGCAAATTATCTAAATTAGGCTTGTGGCCATGTCACAACTCATATGGGGTGGAAGGAACTGATTGTGAAGGCACACGATTCAAAATATAGGCAGCAGTTAACAAAGCATCTCCCCAAAAGGAGATGGGAAGGTTTGCTTGCTCCATCATTGATCGAACCATATCTAACAACGTTCTATTCCTTCGCTCAGCAACACCATTTTGTTGTGGCGTATAAGGAAGATGACTTTAAGTAAATTACATGTTGTATGAATGCAAGTATAGTTATACATGTTCACATGAAATGACACTAGAGAGAGTATAACAAGAGGTAACTGAGTGAACTAGCAAGTCTTTCCAAGAATTCATGTCAAAATGTATCATGATGAACAAGCATGTACATTTATCAAGTCATGTCAAGTATTTTACTATCATGTTATCAAGCAAGTATTACCCTTTTTCGGTCACACAAGTCATGTCATGTCAAGTCAAGTCAAGTACGAGTACAAGATTATGGAATGTCATTTATCTAGAACGATGAGTACTTCGGTGCAATGCCACACCGTGATCAATAATGACTCCCATGGACACAAGTACTTTCGGGTGCTCCTCCCAGGACCAGATCGAACCCTCTATGCACAGACATTGGGTCATGTATTTTCAACATCCACTATAGTTATAGAGAATATAGAATTCTAAAGAAAAGCTCTTTGTAGGAATTTAAGGTAGATCTTTGTGGAATAGAACCTCAAGGATAGAACTTGTAGGGACATACGATGACCAACACGATATAATCACGATACTCACCGCAAACTAGATAGATTTGGCTCCCTTAGTAGGTGCCATGAGATCGAGAATGAGCACTCATATGTACATGATTGCTCATTCTTTGTACATGATAAGGTAGAAAGAATCGGTGTCTACATAGAGGCATACAATCCTTGTTTAATAACAATGGTATGGCTTCCCATTCCATTAACTCAAGAACATACTCAAGGTATCCAAATAGCATACCATGAGGGCCAGTACTATGTTTCTTTAGAGTGACATGGTAATCAAAAAGTGTCATGGGTTTTAGTGGTACAACTTGCTCGGCGGCCTTGAGGGAATCCAAGGCTTTGCGTAGACTTACGAAGGTCTCTATGATAAACTCACTAGTCCGAAGGAAGAAATATCCCGTGGAGAGCTCATCTATCACCGAGAAATAGTGTGGCTAACCGATAAAACACCGAGAAACATGGGACTATACTCACGAATGGGAATATAGTGCCAAATAGTAACCCACTGTAAAAGGGATCACAGGAAACTTTCAAAAAATAACTACTCAGGAAAATGGCGCCTGTATACAGGGCCATTACTTCTTTAAATCCATTCTGGTAATTAAGGCAAACTGATTCAAGATTTCATCAATTCAGCGTTTACTTCTCATGGGTTCGTCCCTGTGTGGTGCTGTGTGTAGCACCGTGAGGACTGTCCTCGTGAGGAGTTGTTCATCGTGTCAAGCTGTGTGACAGCGGTTGTAGGGGACTTGTTCCCATTGTTGCATTTGCAGCCTTGTGAAGCCTCACCGGGTTTGGTGAGGGGTGGACGTAGGTCTACGGGTTGCAGATTGAACCACCTTAAAAATCCCTTGTGCAGTGGTTTGTTATTGTGTGATTGATCCTTCTCCTCTGTCCCCATTCACAGGGAATCGTGTTGCAGATTCACACACACTTTGTTATGTCTGCACACTGGACACACTCATTCTAATATGTTCGGTCCTTACACGCACTTTAGTGTGTGGTGGTTGTCCCTAGTAGGAAAAGTCTTTGAGCTCCAATGTGTTCAGCACTGTGATCACATGCACAACTTGGCTTGAGCTTTCTTCTAAACAGTGTGTTGTGATCTTTCATTCTGAAGGACTGTCTTAGTCCGGTTCAGCACAGCTTGTTGTGAACATTAGTGTTCTCTTATTCTGCATTTCATTAAGTGACTGATTTAGTTTTAAATCGGGCATTATTCAGTAAAGGGATCTATTCACCCCCCTTATAGATCCTATTGGCGCACCCAACACAAGCCACCTTCATCCTTAAGAAGACGTACATCAGTGCATGAGATGACTGAGAGGATTAGTGTTGTTTTGCTAGAGGACCCAACAATTGAGTAGTTGAAGCAAGTTTATGTGTGACACGCCACGGGGAAAAGGATTGCTTTCAAAAGTGAAGGAAAAATTCACATCAAAAGAAAAAAAAGCAGAGTCAAAGGCTAGAAGGCGATTGGTTTCTTATGATTTTGATGATGATGATGATGATGATACTCCGAGTGATATCTCAGTGTAGCTACAGGTGCTACTATTGGCGGTGGCATGTATGCAGCTACTTCCTCCTTCCACGCTGACATGGGCTGAGGATATAGTCATAGTAAATGAGGATATGATTCACGGATTCAATATGGACATCCATCAATGTATGGAGGTGGCCAACACGAAGCAAGAATGTATGTGTGGGGTCATCAACCAGAATTTTAATTCTATCCAGTTCCAGCCAGTAGTGATTATGGGTCAGCATCCTCTTCTAATCCTCAAGGTTCTGCTTCTCATGCTGATTTTAGATTCCAATCAAGTCAACAACTTTATACTCCGGCTCATGCAGTCTTCTTTTTGTTTTCTTCTCACTTTCTTCTCGTTATGCTCTTCACTCGGATCCAGATCATCTTATAAAGATCGAGGTAGAGAATATTTTCACAGGGGCCCACGTGATCAGGTTGTTGGAGTGGAGAATCATTTTTCCTCCAAAAGGCATCTTCTAGAAGGTAATTCCTCATACACCAGGCTCCAAATGATTGGGCCTCAGATCATGGACCAAAGGTGGGACCCACACTACTGGATCAAAATCTCGCCATGAAAGGTGTGTCGATGCATTGTACTACGCTACGTCGACTCAACATACTTGTTGTAGAATGAGATGTTATTTGACTTTATGATTGCACCGACTCCATTGTGTTATTGCGTCGACACATCTCCCTTATGACGTAGCTACTGGCTGATGGATTTTGATGTTGTGTCGACGCTACAGGTTTGTTGCGTTAACTCATCTCTCTTGTGACTTAGTTGCTGGTTGATGGATTCTGATGTTGGGTCGATGCCACAAGTTTGTTTCGTCGACCCATCTCTTACCGCTTGAAGGTAACTTCTATGGATTTTTGATTTCTTCCTTTGCTGTGTCGACTCATTGAGACTTTGTGTTGACTCAATTCTTCATGTTTTGCTTCTATCTTCTTCTACTGCGTCAGCGCAATGAGACTTTGCATTGACTCAACTTTTCATGCTTTGCTTTTCTTTTCTTCTACTGTGTTGATGCCGTGATACTCTTGCGTCGACCCATTCATTCATAAAGCCTTGTTAATGCAAGCTTTGATGGATTTCTTGTCCTGTTGAACTAGTGTGGGTCGACACACTATCCTTGAACATGTTGTACCAACTTTCTTCCTGAAAAGGATATTTAGTCAATTTCTACATGCTTAAACAATCAATAAAGAATTTCATTCATGTGTTTTTCGAATTGACATGCTAATGACTCATAATTTGGACATCATCAAATCATCATACACAATATTCTCCCCCTTTTTGATAATGGCAACTGTGAGTCATTTATGCCCATGTTTGTGAGAGTTATGAAATTTGAACCAGAGATGAGTAAGGCAAAGATTTAGGTAGTCTTGAGACAAACTTCCCTTTGGAGTAGATGATAAAAATGAAACGCAAAGGGGTGATCTTAAGGTGATAAACTGACTCAGACTGGCACAAACTGACTGAAGGATAATGAATGAAAGTATGTGTGACTTTTATACACTAGGGGTATGCCCTTGGAATTCCATGTAATGGAATGGAATGGACAACTTTTGGATATGGAGGTCATCTCTTCAGTGTACTTTCTTTAGTTTGGTTGACGTCGTCGTTCCCTTTTTATCTATTTCAACCACACTTAAAAGGGAAAACAGTTAGTGTAATTTGATTTTAGCACCCTGCCCGAAAGAAAATGGACCTTCCTCGATGCAGGGTCAGAGGGCTAAATCTTATTAACAAGATTGTAATGAAAAGTAAACTTGGAATGCACATGCAAGCAAACGAGATGTAGATAGAAAGTAAACGGATCATGTAATGTTCAGACGGATGCAAAACTTTTGTTTTATTTTTTGTGATTTTTATGTTTTGATTTTTGATTTTTGTTGTTTTGTTGTTTTCCTTTTTTCTTTTTTCTTTTTTGATTTATGTTTTTTTTATTTTTTTGGTTTGTATTTTTTTGTTTTGCTTGCCACCGCCTGGCATCTGTCCATATGACACCCAACCTGAATGAAGGTAAGGGTCTCCTAACAACCTCTCAGGTATCTTGAGCGCACATCTAGGTTGATTTGGGACTCCAGACTCCTCAAATGATAGTCCTGCTGGTTAAGACTTATCCTGATGATAATATTGCCATACCACACTTAGGCTCCCAGTTGTTTCCAACCGTAAGGATACACCCAAAAAGTGTTCGAGATAAATGATTTACCCAACCCGGGTCTATTTCCTCACACCACTAGATGGTATATGATGGAACACCTTGGAATCCTAATGGTCAACCGCATGATGCTGACCCAAAATCAGACATCGTCGCACCTATAGGTGACGCGCTTGCATTGACCTAAGCTCGAGATTAAAAGGGGAAAACATCAATTGTCAAGGTAAATGAGGGTCTTGGTCCACTAGAAATGCTAAGACTCCTTCACCGTGAGAGCTTCTACCTCTCAAAGTAGGACAACCATTTATGTATTTTCATAAAATGGGGTTACATGCACCCTTCTGGGCTTCTGTCGAGCCATTGTCTTTGGGGAGAGATAGAAGAATGTAGGGGATAAACCTTCCAATAGGACTGGCAAAACCATTACCTAGGCAAGCTAACAAGCTTTCTTACTCAGCTCCTCCCTTTCAGGCGACTTCGGACCATTCCTCGAGTGTTTTGATTTTGCCCCTTGTCGGGATGTTTGCAGTTCATTCAAAGATTTATATCTCAACATTCTCAGAGGTGCCGTCCATTCTACGAACTGCTCAAGGCGGGGTTAAGTTTGAATGGAATGAAGAATGTCAGAAGGCCTATGATAATCTGAAGGTTTATTTGTCTAATCCCCCAGTTTTGCAACCTCCTGTCCCTAGGAAACCCCTGATCTTGTACATTTCTGTTATTGAGGACTCCCTCGTAGCTGTCCTGGCGCAAGTGGACGATGAAGGTAAGGAGAGGGCAGCCTATTATCTCTCCAGGTTGCTCAATCCTGTAGAAGCTAAGTACACTACTATGGAGAAGACCTGTGCAGCACTGGTTTGGGTAGCTCAAAAGTTGAAACACTATTTCCTTGCCCATGAAGTTAGGTTGATTTTTAGAATGGACCCAATTCACTATCTCTTAGAAAAACATGTCCTTTCTAGTAGACTGGCTAGCTGGCAGAGTTTTCTCTCCCAATTCAATATTACCTTCGTCATTCAGAAAGTAATCAAGGGATATGCTATTACTAAACATCTTGCTCATTTACCTGTCCCTTGTATGGATTCTATCCAGGAAGAGTTCCCTGATGAACACCTTGTCGTGCTCACTCATCACCCTTTTTGATCCTTGCACTTTGATGGTGCTCTTAATTCTCAGGGCCGAGGGATCGGCGTTGTTCTCCTCACTCCGGAGGGAGTGACTATCCCCGATGCATACTAGCTCACTTTTCCTGCTACCAACAACATAGCCAAGTATGAGGCTCTCCTTGCTGGATTAAAACATGCCTATGTTCTAGGCGCGTGATACTTAAACATTATAGGAGATTCTTAGTTGGTGCTACGTTAGGTTCTCTCTACCAATCGCACCCATGACCCTAAGCTCAATCCCTATCAAGATCTGGTCACTCTCTTGGCTAAGTAATTCTGCAAACTTATACATATTCACACACCTTGATCCCAGAACATTCTTGTTGATGCACTTGCATTGCTCGCTTCTTCCCTCTCCTTTCCTCTTAGTCGCTCCACTAAGACCATTGTCGTCCAGCGGTTAGACGCTCCTTCCCTTCAGGATCCCTGGCTTGATAACCTTAGGAAGTCCATGGAGAAGAAGGCCGAGAAGGGGGATTTGAAAGAAGTATCCTTAGCTGAGCTCGAAGAGATCTTAGAGGAAGAGGAGTTGCCTTGGTACTGACACATTTAATGGAGCATTTAATGAGGTAGGAGGTTAACCCACCTTAACCCACCCCTGGGTGTGGGTTTCAAAATCTCGGGATATCCCTGGGTTAACCCTTAACCTAACCCGACTAACACTAACTCCCTAACAAAGCACAAAAAAATTTATCTCGGAGTTAACTTAGAGCTAACCCCGGGATAACTCCATACCAAAGAGAGGCTATGAATTCCGCCCTTGGTCCCCCCCTTCCTTGAAGACTGTGATTGCACTGCTCCTATCAGGCCCTCGTCCTTCCTGTAGAAACGTATATTTTACCTTTTTTTCTCTTTTCCTCTACGCTCTCCTCACACACAGGTGATCACTTATCTTCTTCCCTTCCTCTGAAACCCCCATCCATCATTCGATCGTCCTCCTCTCGACCTATAGACGATGATCCCTCCCGATCGCAGCAGTGTTCGTCACCCTCCTCGATCATGAGAGTGGAAGGAGGCCATGTGCGATGCTGTAGAGCTTGTTCTTCACCTTCGGCTGTCAATTTTTCTCAGGCATACGAGGTGCGGGATTTCTGCTGCATCTTTGCAGTGTGCCATCTCTTCCGCCAGCTACGCATTGGCAGTCACAGGGACACGAGCTCAACCTTCTCCCATGAGTGAACATCAACCCTTCTCTCTCCTTTTAAGCACCATCACAGTCGTCCTTGGCCTCTTCGCATCCACGGTGGCCCTCATCCCCCTTCATAGTGAATGTTTACCCTAGTCCCCCGTTCTCCTTCTCCTTTGGGCCCTTAGTTACGTGCGTGACATTGGTGGTGCCGTCATTCTCCTTGCCAATCGGTGTCCCCTGTGTATGGTTTGTCGATGGGTGGTTTCAGGGTTAGCCAGTTGGTCGATCCTCCCTATGTAAACTCTTCACGCGTAAGATTTTCCCCCTCTTTGCTAGGTTCACTATGTTGATAAAAACATGCTCTACTTCTTGCAAGAAATAATACAATGGTAGGTGAACATGTTTGTTAACTCATCAATTTAGAAACATACCTTTCTTGCAAAAAAATAAACATTGGGTTCTTTCCTCTATTTTTTATGTTTATAAGCATGATTTGACGTATTTCCAAGTACTTTACCTTATCTTGAATGCAACAGTCTGTTGTTAACATTGCATCCTCCAAACTGAGCTTTGTGGTTGTTAGTGAAAATAACCGTCTGTATCATCCTATGTATTTGGGATCAGGATCTATAGAGATGGATCAAATAGGATGCTAGGCTTGTCCCAATCAATGTACATAGATTCCATTGTCAAAAGATTTGGCATGGAAAACTCCAAGAGAGATCTCATACCGATGAGACATGGAGTTTACCTCTCTAAGGAAATGCCCCCTAAGACTCTTGAAGAGAGGGGGCGCATGTGTAGGGTACCTTATGCTTCTGCCATAGGGTCCATCATGTATGCCATGTTATGTACAAGACCTGGTGTTACAAATACTCTAAGTGTTACGAGTAGGTTTCAAGTAAATCCAGGTGAGTAACACTGGATAGGTGTGAAGTGTATCCTTAAGTACTTGCGAAGGACTAAGGATATGTTTCTGGTTTATGGAGGAGAGGACTTGAATCTTTGAGGTTACAGTGACTCGAGTTTTTAGTCTGATAAAGATGATAGCAAGTCAACTTCGGGATATGTGTTTACCCTGAATGGTGGGATAGTGAGTTGGAAAAGTTTCAAACAAGACACCATGTTGATTCTATGACCGAAGCTGAGTACATTGTTGTTACTGAGGCGGCCAAAGAAGCGGTCTGGATGAAGAAGTTCATCGAAGAGCTTGGAGTTGTCCTGAGCATCTCTAATCTGATCCCCTTATTATGTGATAATAATGGGGTGATTGCACAAGCAAGGGAGCCGAGGTCTCATCAAAAATCAAATAATATTCTACGACGTTACCACCTGATCAGAGAGATTATAGCTAGAGGAGATGTTATAATTGATAGAGTGTCTTCCAGTGATAACATTGTAGATCTACTGACTAAGCCCTTGACTCAAACTATTTTTAAGCATCACCTAGGGCTGACGGGGATCAAGCATGTGGGTGATTGGCTTTAGTGCAAGTGGGAGATTGATAGAAATGTATGACCTATAAGTCAATCACATGAGATGTGATGGTGACATTTCTTATAATATCTTATTCATATTTATATTAATGACATTTATTCATTGCATTTAATTTTTGTTAATGATTCAAATGTGATGAAGTCCCTGAACCTGTGTGATGATGGCTGGATCATAATGAGATTATGATAATGAGATCAGTCATCCAGATGCACTTGCTCTAAATGTTCCCAGTCGTAGGATCTTCGAGAAGGGACATTGAAGATCCGGATAGACTAGCACACATGATACTTACTCATATGATGGGTGTGATTGTTCTCATAGTCATTAGTGTGGTGACACTAAAGTATGTGTGTGGGTGCTTATTAGCAGAATGAGTTCACTGAACTGACCCGATCTAGAATCCCCGAATGGTAATCATACTGACTGTCAATCAGGGTATTCTATGTCTCAGTGGCACAGTTGGATCTTGGACCTGAGTCACTAAAGATGTCTTGCATAAGGGATACTGAGAATTTGATTACTGACTTATGGACTTCTATTAAGTGGTCTTGTATAGTTAGTTATTCAGACTCAGTGAAACTCGTGCGAATGTAATTAGTTTGACAACAAGGGATAGTTCACTCTCAGTATGATATATGAGAGAGAATGCCCTACGGATCTGTACTTGGGAAATCCCCTGGCCAGGGTACGAAAGTTCATTATGAAAAATGAGTTTTTCTAATGAACCAGTTTGGAGTACAGGATTCAGTTGAGCCAGTGTGGACGACAAAATTTGCTATGCAGTATGTACGTCTCGGCACTCGGGAGAGCAAGTCGAAGACGAAAATATCGAATAAACTCCATACCTCGCCCGATTGGGACGATAACGTGCTTGGTGGTTCGCTACCCGGCACGGAAAGCCCCTCAAGCAGAAGGCATGGCCACGGCTCTCCAACAGGCTATGCCTACGCCCAAATGAAGAGAAAACCCAAGAGTTCAGACACGGGTTCGACATGTGCTAAAATCATCTGAAATTCTAAACCGGGGCTCAAAGGCTTCAAACCAAACACTGCGGAGGCAATGCATTGAAACCGGAGCATTCTGGGAATACATACGGCCATCTGGATGGCCAAAACATCGAGATAAAGCCCAAATCAGTGCGCCCCTTAAATCGACGTGCCCTAAACTAGTGCGTCCTAAACCGGCGCCCCCCCTTCCCTTTGGCATTAATCTGGCGTGCCCCCTTCCCAAGCATCAATTCCAGCGCGCCCTTCTTCACCCACTGGCCATTCCCCTTGCAATGTGTTAATCCGGCACGCCCCTTACCAAACTCCTTAATACGGCGCGCTCATATGGCATTTGCAAAGTGACTAATCCGGCGCCACTAATAACAGCGCGCTCCTGTGGCCATTTTTGTGCTTGCATTATTAATCCGGCGTGCCCCAATGTCCCTTGCAAGGTCTTAATACGGCACGTATCTATATGGCCCTTGTAAACCTCCTAATATGGCGCAACTTAAAACGATGCGCATCCATTGGCCATTCCCCCTTGGCAAGTGTTAATATGGCGTGTAAAATATGGCGCCATTTCAACCTGTGCCGCCCCATCCTGCTTTTGGTGCCTTGTCTCTCGCGTGCAATTTGATCGTGAATGGCGTGAAGTAGGAAGTCTCCCGACAGCAGCCCAACACTTCATCGGTGATGCCATGGAAGTCAGGAATGCTCGCTACCAGCTCTGGATAATCCACAAGTCATGCTCTTCGGTCGGGGAGAAATCAAATGAGAAGTTTCTGGGAGTTTTCTTCCCCAGAAAGCACCCTCCCTGGATCCTCTACGGGGGAAAGCAGAAGAATAAAAAGGGAAAATAAAAAGAAGAAGGAGAGGAGAGGTCACTCGGACGAGGCTGCGAGGCTCTACAGGGTTTGTTGTGGGTTCTGCAGAGAGCAAAGAGAGAAGAGCAAGCAGAGAGCAACGGAGAAGGAGAAGAGAGGTGAGAGTGAGAGGAGAGCTCGGGAGAGGAAGAGCTTGTGCTCTGTCCCCTTCTCCCCCATCCTTGTACATCTCTTCCCCCTTTGTATTTTGATCTCCCCCCTTCCTAGTGGATGAATAAAAGGAGATTCATTGTCTTACTTCGTAAGCCCCCTCATCCAATCTTCCATTCATCCAGGGCCCTTGGAAGCCTGCCCCTCCATGGCAGGGCCTTCTGAGGAGCCCGTGTGAAGGATGAACAGCTGTGCAATCATCACCCGTGAGTTGTGGTGGCTCTTGAAGGCTAGCCCTCAAGCTCTCCACACTTACATATGGGTTATCGTACTATTGTGAGGCCACTCTGACTTTTGAGGATCACCCCGGAATACTCCGTTTGGTGATTCTCTATTATCTCTAGCAAGCCTCAGTCTGGGGGAGATGCTGCTTTATTTTCGCCAAGGGCTAAGAACACTCAAGAACAACGAACAAACCACCTTTTGAGGGCAAGCATGGCATGTGTCTAAAGCCTCTGGAATAAATTGAACCTCCAATTTCCCACATAGTGAACTCTGCGAATCAAACCGGAAATTGAGAGGCTGTTGTACCCGGACAATTTCCTAGTGAAATACTCAGGAATAAGGGTTCGAGAATTTTCTCGAACACCTTCAAGGCATGGGCTACTCAGCCCTTCCTATAACCCAGCGGGCTCAACCCAGGCCCTAACCAGTTAGTCGTGACATACGGCTGCGCCAGCAATTAATCGGGACCACTCCCGACCGCTTAGTTTCGGGCTTTGCCTGCACTTTACATGTCCACCTGGGCCAACCCGGGGGCGCTCCGACTACAAGACACAACGAGGTCGGGGCCTACCCCAAGACTCCACCTTTTAACCTTCCAAGGTCAAAGAGAGACTAAATTAAGTCAACCACAGGCTTTGGAGGCCCACGACACGCGTATACGGCTCACGCACGTGTGTCGGGCATTTCCCTAAACACCTTGTGGGTGTATACACTCCAACCCTTTTACAACAAACCGCGGGTCAACCCATGGCTCCAGCACACCAGCAAGGTCCTACAATGACCCTCTAGCAAGTCGAGGCCACCCCTGACCCTCAGACACGTGGTGATGAGCCACTAGTCTTTAGCTCTCGGGCCAACCTGAGGCTACCCTGTCAACTAGCCGTGCAAGGTGACACACGCCTCGAGGTCAAGCCCACGTGCCCCAAGTGCCTCCCCTCAGCTACTACCAGCCCAAATCCTCAACCCAAGGCCCATTCCTAGGCCCCTCAGCCAGTTATCCAGGCCATTCGATGACTCAGGGTGTGTCAGATATTTACCGAAACACCTTGCGAGCGGCAGCTATGACGCAACAACAACAAGCCCCCATGGGCTAATCCCAGCATTTCCAAGCACCCCATCCTTCAAAGGACACCCCTAGACAATAAGAGAAGACCCCTGAGGGCCATCCCTCGGGGTTGCGGTGCACTTGGGGGAAGTTCACCCCAGGGCGTGGCCGCACCCCCTAGGAGGGCGAACCCCTCTGGGGGCCGTGCCCTCCTCCCAGCCCGGAGGCCCTACGGCCCTCTCCAGTCCTAGTTCATCCAAATTTCTAGTCTCGCGGTGCAAGGTTCGCACAAGGATTCGTTCACCGTACCCATCCATGGAAGGAGCCACGAAGAACACCCACGATGAAGCACGTGGGTCAACCCTCAGTCAACACACACAAGCGTCTCAGTCCGCGCACAAGCGTCCACATATCCTCCTAGAAGCCTTAAAGGCATGATGTTATTTACATCCCCCATACGAGGGAACACCCTTGATTAATTGTCGGGATCCATTCCCACTGGTTTCCTGCTGAGTGCATCGGCTACAACATTTGCCTTGCCCGAATGATACTGGATGGCGAAGTTGAAGTCCTTAAGATACTCCAACCATCATCTTTGTCAGATGTTTAGCTCCTTTTGAGAAAAGAGATACTTCAGACTTTTGTGGCCTGAATATACCGTGAACTTCTCTCCATAAAGATAGTGTCGCCAAATCTTTAGAGCAAATATAACGATAGCTAGTTCCAGATCATGAGCTGGATAATTCTCTTCGTGCTGCTTCAATTGTCTCGAGGCAAAAAAAATTACCTTACCATTTTGCATAAGAACGCGCCCAAGGCCAATGCCTGATGCATTTGTATATACCTCAAATTCGTCGCCTTCACTAGGCAGTGTTAGAATAGGTGCAATGGTGAGATGTTCCTTGAGGGTCAAGAAACTCTCCTCGCACTCTGAGGTCCATACAAATGGATTCTCCTTCCTGGTGAGTCTTGTTAGAGATACAGCAATTTTAGAAAAATTCTTGATGAATGGCCTATAATAACCAGCCAGACCAAGGAAACTTCTAATTTCAGAAATAGTCATCAGTCTGCTCCAGTTCTTGATAGCTTCCACTTTAGCGGCATCCACCACAATTTCTTCTTTAGAAATGACATGGCCAAGGAAAGAGACCTCCTTTAGCCAAAACTCACATTTACTTAATTTTGTATATAGTTGGTGTTCCCTTAAGATTTGTAAAGCAATCCTCAGATGTTCCTCATGTTCTTCTTTCATCTTGGAGTAGACAAGGATATCATCAATGAACACGACCACAAAGTGGTCGAGATACACACTGAAGACATTGTTCATGAGTTGCATAAATACTGCGGGGGCATTGGCTAACTCGAACGGCATAACCACAAACTCGTAATGTCCGTATCTACTACGGAAAGTCATCTTGTGAATATCCTCTTCCTTAATCCTCAATTGGTAATAGCCAGACTTGAGGTCAATCTTAGAGAAATACTCTACACTGGAGATCTGGTCAAGCAACTCATCAATACGCAGTAGTGGGTACTTGCTTTTGATAGTGAGTTGATTTAACTATCGGTAGTCGATACATAATCTGAGGGATCCATCCTTCTTCCTGAAAAATAGAAGAGATCGACGCGATGTGACAGAGCGACACTACAGGACGCGCAGAGTTGCTCGGGACTTGCAGACTTTCTTGTGACTTGGAGATGGCATGGAGAGTTAGTCAGGAGCTTGGAGCTTTTATTCCCTTCATTCTGAATTTTTTGTAGGCCAATTTGAGGCCATTTGGACTTACATGGGTCATATGTGTGTTTAGGGAGCTTATTAGTGGGGGTAATGGGTCAAATTAGTCATGTAAGGCCCAAGAAGGGTATTTGGCTGACCACCCTTGGCTGGGCCCAACCCATGGCTGCCCTCCCTCTCTCTCCTAGGCCCACTTGTGCTGGGAAGGAGGGTGCCCCCCTCCGTTCCCACTCCTTCTAGGAATGGGTCCCTTATCCCCTCCCCTTATCTCCATATCCCCTCACCCCCTTTCTTGAGAACTCTAGATAGGGTAATAATTGTGGAAAAATAAGATTCTTATTAGGATTTCTTTTGTAATTGACTAGGGCTTTTTCCCTCCCCTATATACTTTGTATTTTTTTCGGAGGAAGTTAATGAATATTTTTTTGTGAAACCCTTGAGGAGGCTGCGCCCTCCTCTCTTGCTCTCTCTCTTGTGGGTGTGACTCCCACCTCCTCTCTTCTTCTCTTCTCCTTGGGTACGACGCCCAAGGCATCTACCCCGGAGTTCCTGCTGCCCATGCTACTGGGAGGCGACCTCCTCGATGTTAAGCAGAGCCCTGAGTTCCCCGTTGTGGTTGTGCTGCAGCGTGGAGGCTTCTTGGTACCTTGCTATCCCAGGTGCGCCCTGTGTGTTGGCCTCCAGGATAGAAATGTGGCATATAGGTTAGTCCGCCCTCTTTCCCATCTCAGTTTGCCCTGAAATTTTTACGGTGTCTTCCCCAACGTCTCTCCTCATCCCAGATCAAATTTCACACCCAAATTCCATCTGTGTCTGAAGTTCCCTTTAGAGCTTATTTTTCCACGTAGATGTAGACACCCTGTTTTGACCGATAAGTCGAGTTATTTTCTTGTTCTCCCGGTGATGCCCAATTTAGTCCTTGATTGGTAAATTTGTCATATTTTTGGCCATTGAGCTCGATTTTGTTCCATTGGACCTAAATTCCGTGATTCGCGAAGAATTTCAGTTCGGTTGCTCGTTTGCTCAATCATAATCATTTGAGATGGTATTCCAATCATCATTTTCTCATAGTTTTCTGAAACTAATTACATAAAAATTAAGAAAAAATTATGTGGGTTTCAAATATATATATATCCATAACCTTTTATGTATGATTAAATGGTTAAAAAATATTGTTAGCATATGATCTTTATTTAACAAATTAACAAAAATCATGTAAATCATCAGAAAACTTATGATCATTTAACTATTTAACTAACGTCCTTTTTAAGGGTTTAGTCTGGGGAGAGAAGACCTACCTTTTAATGAGGATTCGGTTGATGAACAGTTGAAGAAAGATCTGTTAACCGTAGGACGAAGAACAGGTTGAAAGGGAAGAAGAAGGGGCTTTGTCCCGTGCGATTGTTCCTGTTGCCAGCCACCGTCAAGGCGAGGTAGTGGAAGAAGGAGCCCCTCCCACGATCTCTTCTTGGTTGCAGCACAGGTAGGAGGAAGATTGGAGGAAGGGGATGCAGGCTACTCCACGTTCTGCAGCACGGCGGCAGCAACAGCAACAAGATGACGACGCAGCAAGGGTCATGCCACGTTCGACGGGGATAAGTTTTTATAAGAATGTTTGGAGTTATAGAGGGTTCGATCGTTCGGAATGGCAAAGTTTTACTGGCCTCTCCGGGCGTTACCCCATTTATTCATCTCCATTCTAAAGCCATTGCCGATCACTCCACGGATTGCTTGCCCCTACCCAGTTTCCGGCCGCCTGCCCTTTTTAGCTCCCAAAACCCCAAAGTCGTTCAAGAGCATGCACGTTACGGTCAGTTTTAAGAGGACTCACGTGAGTTCTCTACATGGGTTGGTCAATGGGGTCCTGCACATGGGTGTGGGTAGCGCACGGTTTGGGCTTTGGGTTTGGGTGAGAAACTCACGTGGTTCTCATGTGAACATGGGTTTATGTTTATTGTATAAGTGACTTTGGGTTGAAGATATCTACATATATGGGCTTGTGCGTGGTTTACGGTAAGGGTTACAGTGGGGTGTTGGGTTGGGTTTGTTCGATGGGGGGTCTTGTGCATTTGGGCGAAGGACCATTTATATAGGGTGTATTTATTGGTTTAGAAGAAAGGGTTTTAGTGTATACTTGTATGGACTTTGGACTTTAGTTTTAAGTGGGTGGCATATGATGTTAAACCTCACGGTTTAAGACCCATTTATGTATATATATATATACACTGGTTTTAATATTTTGGGTTAAGATTCAATAGTTTTCCACCACAGACCTACACGGTCAGCCTTGGACCGTGGAGAACGTACACGGTCCCTCTTGGGACCGCTCAGACAGTGAATGGCCTCCCACGGACCGTCCAACTTCTAGACTGAGCGAGAAACCACACGGTCATCCTCAGACCGTTCAGAACATAAACGGTCTGACGACAGGCCGCTTGAGGATCTTAACTGTCACCATTGGGGTAGTCCAGTCACCCAACTGCACAAAATCCAAACGGTCCTCTTGGGATCATTGACGACTCAAATGGTCCAGCTTGGGACCGTTCAAAGGAACTAAAAGGCCATACCCTAATCGTGTAGCCCCAACACTATGCGACGGTCAAAACCCAACGGTCACAAACACCTCAGGGGTCACGCTGGCCCTACAGGGTAAACGGTTGGCCTATGGGCCGCCCAAGGGTGAAACGGTTGAACGATAGCCGCTAAACCTGCCGATAATATAGTGACCAAAATGGCGGTCTCTAGATGGCCGTTCAACCCCTAGGAGGTCTGCCTATGGCCGCCCAGCCACCTGGAACGGTCTGGCTCAGACCGCTTCACAAAGGTAGCGGTCTATAGCCAGACCGCCAACCTAAAAATGGCTCCTGTTAGGGCCATTTTCATTCTGGAAAATCGAGAATGGCGGGAAAGCCCCAAAAATGCCATTCCCCTCCCCGTTCACCCCCAGGTGAAGGGGAAGCAAAGGGGAAACTCATCCCCAAACCCCAGAGCATCGTTTCATGCTGACAAACAACGAAATCACACGTTAAAATGCTAGATCTGGCTCACTCTCCAAAATCATGGTTTTTCCTCAAATCGCTCAAATAAGCCCGCTCTGCTTACCACGACCTACCAAAATCGCAGGAAAGGAAGTACAAGAGTCAAGGATCCATCCCCCTACCTCCACCGAAGATTCCGCGCACTGTGGATGCCGATCCACGAAGAAAACGCCATACGAATCACCGCGGCGCCCCAATCTCGCGGTCGAGCTCACCGCGCCAGCACTGCCTCGATGCTCGCCCCGTCCTGGTGCTCCTCACCCTCACGCCATCCTTGCCTCGCCCACCATCGCCCCCGTCGGCCGCCAGGAGGAGAGGGGGAGAGAAAGAGAAGAGAGAGTGTGAGAATGAGAGAATGAGAGAAAGAGAGAGGGAGGGGGTTATTTATAGAAAAACCCAAAAATTCTAAAAGTTGCATTCCATGATAATTGGTAATTTACTTAAAGCATGCTAGTACTTGAGACCTAGTACCTACTAAGCTTTCGCTCATATAGTTTTTCCCCTCTTTTTTCAGGTAAGTCCGATGGGGATGAAACGAATATAGATGGGAAGGAGCAAGAGTGAAGTCATAGAACCATCCAAGTGTCTAGAGTTCCATAGTCATGTCTACTCTTATATTTCTTGAGTCAATATTGTAAATTTTCTTCTTATTTGGGTCATACTATTTGAAAAATGTAATAAGGATGATTATGATTGAATAAAGGATTGGGTTTATTGCTATATTGCGCACTTTATCTTTGTGCCGAATGCACTACGCTCTGATTGACATGAATGATATAGACTCGTCGCGTTACCCCCGTGTAATCTTCCGCGCTCGGGGCGTGACAGTCTTTGGTGGTATCAAAGCCTAGGATAATCAATTCCTAGGAAACCCAAGTCCAAGGACAGGTTTAACCTTTTACCTTGTAAGAGTGGGTAGAACCAAGGGCTAAGTTAATATAATCCTTAGAAAATAATAGTAAACTAATAGTTATTAATTATTGTAGGTCAATGGCCACAGAACGTGCTCAATGGCGCGATATGTAGAGGACCGTTCAGGGCCTCACCCAAGCACTACAACAAGTTGCCCAAGGAGGTGCACAACGTGGAGCGGGGAATCTCCACCAGAGTTTTAGGAACATGAACCCTCCTAAATTCATGGGGTCGACTGACCCAGATGATGCCGAGCACTGGCTCAGGGAAACGGAACATACTTTTAGAGTGATGTAGTGCACAAACCAAGAAAAAGTTTTGTTAGCCACATTCCAGTTGGAAAGAGATGCCCGATGCTGGTGGGAGTCAGTGGAAGCTACCTTAGGCCAGGCTCGGGTCACATGGGAAGAGTTTGTTGAACATTTCAATAATAGGTATTTTTCTGATCGAGTTCAGGAGTGGAAAGCCTCCGAATGTGCCACACTTAAACAATGATCCCTGTCAGTGGCAGAGTACGACGCGCAGTTCTTAAGATTATCTCGGTATGCTAAACACCTAGTTAGCACCGAGAAGATGAAATCTAAAAGATTTCTTATTGGGCTCATGCCCCAGTACATTACCCAACTAGCTCCGCTTGATATATAAGTTTATTCTGAGATGGTAAGGCGAGCGCGGCTGCTTGAGGATGCCCAAGAGGAATCTCTTCCTCAAGGACTCCTAGAAGATCTTTCTAGGGTCATCTCCTTCCCATTAGGGGAAGGGTCTACTCCTCCTCCGTCCTCCATCCCTCTGGAGGGCGCCCAGGCCACTCCATCCTTTTTCCCTCCTTCCGCCAATTCCATCCTCCAGATGATGGCCCAGTTGGACCCAGCCCAACTTCAAGCTGTCTATCAGGCCATGCAGGGGCCCAATACCCCACCTTCCATGATTACGCAAGGCCTATCTAACACCGTCATCCAGCATACCCCGATCAATCTTACTCCGGTCTAGCCTAGGACCATTGCCTTCTCCAACCTCGAAACAGGCCAATCCTCGGCATCGGCCCAACCATCTTTTGATAAGGGAAAGTCCGCTCTCCTTCCCTCTTTTCAGTTGGATCACCACACCTCTAGCCCATCAGCACCACAAGTCCTTGTGGGCCCATCTGATTTCTGGCGCCCTCAGCAAGGGGCGGCCCAAGTCCACCCAAATTTGGGTCATCCCCTGTCCCAATATCCCTCTTATGGGCTTCCTCCCACTCAGGCTACTTACCCTTCGGCATCATCTTACGGGCCACTCCCTTCAGCTGCTTTGCCTTCTGCTCCTCAGGTCCAACCTTCTCCTTTTACTACCCCTGCTCCGTCGAGGGAACAAGAGCTTCTCGATAAATGGGCCACCATGCAACAACAACTCGACTTCTTGCAAAAGCGGGTTGGCCCACAGTCCTTGGCCGACATGCCCGTTCCTAGCTTCCAAAATATCCATTTTCCTCTGCAATCTGAGCTCCTTAATTACCAGAAGTACGATGGGAATGGTAATCCCTTCATTCATGTGAGGGACTTTCTATATGAGTCGACACAATTCCAATATGATGATCGCCTCATGGAGTATTTGTTCCGCCGGTCATTAGATGGAGTTGCATTGGAATGGTTTTACTCTCTACCATTGGAAGATGCCGAGAGCTTTAAAGTGGTCAAGAACAAATTTATTCAGCGATTTCAAGGTAGAGTGGGCCCAGAATATTCATTCACAGATTTAGTGGCCGAGAAAATAAAGGCTGATGAGGAGTTTGCAACATATGCCGGCAGATGGAGGCAGATGGCCGCCAGGGTGCCCAGCCATATTCCGGAGGAAGAGAAGGTCAAGCTGTTAATCTCCAATGCTACCCCGACCTTCCGCTTTGGATAAAATGTCCCTCCAATTAACCACCATCTAAAAAGTAGAATATTTTGGGGAATATTTTTTCTCCTCGCCGTTAGTTTTTTTCTATTCCCGACAATAAACAAGACTCGTGACCACAATGCCCACCTTGTCGCCACCCCTGCCCACGTCGGTCATCATCGTCGTTGCAGGTCCAACCCGCTGGGTAACTGCTACCACGACGCCCATACTAGTCCACCATCGCCTTCACTGAATGCTACCAACCCCTATGGCGTCTCTTGAGTTGCTTTGCTGCCTACAGCCACCCAGGCACCACCGTACGTCCACGACCAGCCGCCGCAGCAACTTTGTCGAGGTCGCCAATGCCCAACTCCACTTGTAGTCACCAACCCTGGTCTCCTACCTGACCACATGTAAACTTTTCTTGCCAGACACCGAGGTCAAAGGTTGGGTCAGAGAGGAGGAGAACTCTCTTCTCTCTCTCTCTCTCCCTCTCTCTGCATCAAGAAGACTACGCCCCCTGCGTCTCTCTCTCACTCGCCATTCTATCACAAGTCGGCCCCCTCTCTCATAGCCTCCCCTCCTCCCGTTCTCTACAAGGGACACCACCACTGGCCAGAGCGTGTGGGAGTTAGACTGCGTCTTTGCCTACATCGCCAAATCATGCACCCTGATGTTTACACAGGCCGGAACAACCTCCACCCTCTCCCTTAACATCTGCTCCCCCACCCACCCCTTCACAGCCCTCCACCCAGCCACCTTCATCTCCCTCATCTTCCTCGGCCCGCCACCAGCAAGCTTAACTGGCTGCTTTGGCTTCATATGTAGTAGATCCGGCTTCCCTCCATGTCCACAACCCCCTAACCCACCCATTTCTTGCAGTCATCTTTTTTTTCGACAGTCGTTGTTCGTGATCTGTTGTCATCAACTATGTCCAACCACAAGTGCCCTGCAAGTTTGGCAACCCATGAATCTGTGTAGCCGTGCGCCTGCATCTTCCCTCTCGCAGCATACCTCTGGATACTCAGCACCTTCTTCCTTTGTAGGTTATGCTATATAGAAGACCTTGCTCGCTGATAAGGCCCCTCTGACTATTGTAGATCCCCTTGCCACCTCCATCATGAACACTTCAGCAAGCGGGCCGCCTCTCAACGGCATGCACATAAAGCTATCTTATGCACCAGAGCACGAATTCACGCTCTACCCCAGTCATCTTTGGTGTCATCCTGAACAGTTCAATTGATCTCTCTCATTTCTTTTGCTGATGGCAAAGGGGGAGAGAAACATATTTTGATGGATATTTTTGATGGAGAGAAACATAGATGGAGAGAAACATTGGAGGGAGAGAAACATAGATGGAGAGAAACATTGGAGGGAGAGAAACATAGATGGAGAGAAACATACGGGGAGAGTCAAATGCAAAGGCAAAGGGGGAGAGACCGCATAGAATAAAAGGGGACGAGATATCAATTAACATGGTGTCTAAGTGTCCGTCTTTCTGCATGTGTCTATCTGCCTATGTATCTTTTTGAGATATCATACTACTGGCTAAGGGGTAGAGTCTCTGACTATTTGACATTCCATGTGTTGCCATCAAAAGTTTAAGTGTGTTGCCATCATCAAAAAGGGGGAGAATGTTGTGTCTCCACTGGATTTGATGATGGGTTTTGATACTGACAACAGTTTGTGTTTTCATGCAGTAACAGTCATTTAATATCTTGAATCCTCTCCTAAGTCAGTTTGAGTCTCTAGCTATTTACAGCTCGATGTATGTTCATTCTAGTGCATTAAAAGGTCGATGCACATTCATACATTGTGATAGGCAGGTCGGTGCACATGTCAACACTTAGCCTAGAAGGTCAATGCATATGCATTTCTATTGAGTTATAAGGTCGATGCATCCTCCACTTCCCTGAACTATTAGGTCAATGCATGTATATGACATTGATTCTAGAAGGTCGATGCACATATGTGTTACCAACCGGGAAGGTTGATGCACATATGTCGCTGACTGTAGAATGTCGATGCACATATGTGTTACAAACCAAGAAGGTCGATGCACATATATCACTGAGACTAGAAGGTTGATGCACATATGCATTGTTCATCTAAAAGGTCGATCCACTTTGTACACAGAATGCATAGTCAGGTCGATGCACATTCCATATAGTACACACTATAAGGTCGATGCATGTTTTGAAAGGTCGATGCTAGTTTGTTAGCCTTTGCAGCATTAGGTCAGTGCAATAGAAGTCATATCTACCAAGGTCGATGCACCTTGTGTACTCACTATAAAAACAAGTCGATGCACATTCTTTGGGATCTACCTGTGTTACAATTAGAGGTCGATGCTTCTATTCAGACACATTGCATTGGTTAGTTTTACAGGCTAATGCATCTCACTTATGCATTGATGCATCTACGTGTGTATACTTTTGACATGGCCAAAATCTAATTGAAATACTTAGGATTGAAATTGTTCTTAAACTTATCATTTACTTTATGACTAATACTCTTTCTATTTTGATAACCCAGATTCACATTCGAACACCTGGGTTACATGAAGGCTGATCGCACGTGAGACTTAAGTGAAGCTAATGAGTGGCACGTGATCCAAGGTGAGAAGTTGTTCTAGAAAAACTTGCCACGTGGATCATCGTACCTTTTGCTTGTAACACGTGGATTCACGAAATGCACGGGAACGTGCTTTCCACATGCCCAATTCGTGAGCTCGTGGGACCCTAGGACTTGCCCTATATAAAAAGCTCTCCAGTGCTCGAAATCAAGAGAACCAGAGAAATAGAAGAAGAAAATCAGAGAGCAGATTAGCAGATGAGGAAGAAGAGAGCAAGAGAGCGAGAAGGGTTTGAAGAAGTGAAGGCGCCAGTTGCTGAGAGGAAGGAGAAAAATAGAGCACCATGAGTAGGTCTGATAGAGAGAAGTGAGATTGAGAGATTAAGCTCTGTACTGACTTCTGGATCAGATCCAGAGTCAGACCGCTCCAGTGGAGCAACATTTTTCAATTCTGTCATTATTTTCCTTGTTTCTTCATTTTATCTTTCAAACTCTTTATAAGGTGTGTATCAGTGGAGCAAACTGTGATGCTCAGCAGGCGAGGTGTGAACCTCGGACAGCAAGCTGTGAAGCTCAACGGGTTGTAGGGATTTTATCCCCAAAGCTATAGATCAGCCGTTTCAAGCTGTCTGGTAGCGGAAGCCTTACTCAATTGAGTAAGGGGTGGACGTAGATCTCAAGCTCGAGATCGAACCACCTAAAAACTTATTGCCTCCTGTGTGATTGCATTTCTATTCTGCTCTCGATTAGATGAATGCTTAGGATCGCTTATGGCAAAGCATGCGTTTAATTGTCTGATACATTCATCTGCTATACGTATGCCCAAGTCCTTCATCTAGTAGGTATATAAAAAGGCGTGGCTGAAAGATAGGTTACGCCTATCTATAAATCCACCTCTTGCATGAGCAGATCTCTGATCGAACCTCTGCTGAGTACCAAACCTGGATGTATGACCGATTCCTCAATTTGAATTGTGATAGTTTGTTATAGATTGTTGTTACTGAGAATTGTTCTGAAATACTCTCATCCTGTGCTTGCGTTGTGATCAATTCTTTCAGTGGTATATAAAAAGGCTCAGTCAGAATGATAGGTCACGCCTATCTGGAAAGATGACCCTTGTGTGAGGAGATCTTTGATCAAACCTCCGCCAGGTACCGTACTGGATTAGTTGATCTTTACATTTGGAGCTCTCAGTTTTTGTCTGCCATTCCTTATCAAATATTCTGATAGATATTTCATACTGTCATGGCAGTGTCTATTCTTAACAGTTTTCTTATTTTCGCACTTAATTTCATCTGCTATAGAAATCTTTTAATTTGGGGTTGATCTATTCACCCCCCCTCTAGATCCTCGTTCCTCCATTTTCACTCACATCGCTTGGTATCAAAGCCTACCTCTCCCTTAGGGCTTTACATCCCACAGAGTTTTTAGAAAATAGATGCTAGAGGTTGAACCGCTGAGGGCCATTCCACCAGTAAGCCACCTTTCTTTGATGGATCCAATTATGCTTGTTGGAAAAACCGTTTGCAAGTCTTCCTTAGAGCCAAGGACTATGAAATTCGGAAGGTAGTAAGTAAAGGTCCATTTGAATTACCTGAGGATGAGGAGGTTTGGACCAAAGAGCAGATCCATAGGTCCACCTTGAACTGGAGCGCTGTAAATGCCATGCAGTGTGCTCTTCATCCCACCAAATTCTCTAGCGTTTCCTCCTGTTTCACAGCTAAGAAAATGTGGGACAAGCTAGAGGTGATATATGAAGGGACGTCTCAGGTTAGGGAGACTAAAGTAAATATACTAGTCTCAGAGTATGAGACTTTCAAGATGAAACCTGAAGAGTCTATCTGTAAGATGTATGCTTGTCTTATGGTACTCACGAATAGCTAGAGAAGTCTAGGTAAAATTTACAGTGAGTCAGAGCGGGTTAGAAAAATTCTTAGGTCCCTGACACCTATTTGGCACACCAAGGCTACTGTTATGGAGGAGTCCAGGAACCTAGCTACCACATCTATAGATGAACTCATTAGCTCTCTAATGACATATGAGTTGAACCTTAAGAACGAGTGAATGGAGAGAGAAGAAGGGAAATGGAGAGAGAAAAATGGGGGAGGAAAATGGAGAGAGAAAAATGGGGTTGGGGAGAGAGATAACTCATTCCAACTTTTTGTTGGAACGAGTTATCCCTGAATTAACCTCATTTTTGAGGTTAAATTTATTCTCTTTAACTCGGGATATTCTCATTATTTTTTAACTCATCAAATAGAGAATAGGGATAAAGCAGGGATAACCCCGGCCGCCTTAACCCGATACCAAACATGCCCTCAGTGTTCCAGGGGGAAGATAGCACAAAAGTATGTTAAATTGCATTTTCTTTTGTCATTATGGAGTGCTGATGAAATGGGACAATTTAAGATCGTTTTTAAAATATTGGAAAAGTTACACTTCAGCCATGATTTTTGATCTTGCATCAGAAAATAGTATTATTTCATCATTTCTCGGTGGATAGGAAATTGCTATATATGCAAGGTTTTGAAATTTGGATCTTCCAAGCAGTGAGGATAACCTCTCTTCTTTTTTCCCCTCTTATCGATTATGCCAGGTAATTGCAGTTGATTTTGACAGATCGGCCTATGAGATAGGGCTGCCATTCATCCAAAAAGCAGGGGTGGAGAACAAGATCAATTTTATAGTGTCAGAAGCACTCCCTTTCATTGACAAACTGAGTAAAGAGGTAAGACATTCAGCCATAACGTCGTCTAAAACCCTTCAGTAAAAGAAAATCTTTGATTCAAAGTTTGAACTTTTGTTGAAATTTAGACATAGTCTCTGGGTATAGTCTCGTATCGATTAAATAGGGTGTGGTTCATATGCTTATGATCCCGAGTGTATCTCAACATCGTGATTTTGTAGATTTCAATATGGTATCAGAGCATGATCTTGAGTCCAACTCCATATATTTCTTATCTTGTCACCTCCACCCAATTAATCTCCACGGCCCATCTTGACCGTGAGGGGTTGTGTTGGAGTCCTTAGGCAGAGTCTCATATCGGTTAAATAGGTTGT
Source organism: Amorphophallus titanum (assembly GCA_024336825.1). Classification (NCBI taxonomy): domain Eukaryota; kingdom Viridiplantae; phylum Streptophyta; class Magnoliopsida; order Alismatales; family Araceae; genus Amorphophallus; species Amorphophallus titanum. The sequence continues at coordinate 153,060 of JANBPO010006786.1, forward strand.
GATTCATGTGCTTTTGACTCTGGGCCTTTGTATCTCAACACCGTGATTTCTTCGACAGAGTCTCATATCGATTAAATGGGTTGTGGTTCATGTGCTTATGACTCTGAGCCTTTGTATCTCAACACCGTAATTTTGTGGATTTCAACAAACTCGAGGACTACAGAGGTCCATTCTAAGAGCGTTAAGGACGCTGAATCAAAAATGATTTTTTAATATTTAACAGAAAATAGCATCTGTGAGGAAGGACGCAGATAACAGAAATATTAGAAATGAAAATATGAATAACATCCTCCAAGAAAGGCGCAGATCATGCAAAATCCCAATGACAATATATGGTAAACTAAATGGCGTCTTTTGGGGAAGACGCTAAAAGGAATGAGCATCTGTGTTACGAGACGTCAACTCCTCAATGACAATGAAACACACAATCAACCAAACAAATGATCAAGCAAAGAGTTCAGAGATCAGACAATCAAGGTGAAGTGCACGTGGTGCACAAAGGGAATAAGGGAAAGAGATTGCCACGTGGGGCAAATGGGGAGTGGCACATGTGGGTGCCAATGAAAAGGGTAATCAAAAAAGAAGGAACACCAAGTGTCCCACCGTGATCGCCAATCTGTGAGCACCATCACTTGACGTTTGTTTGAAAGAAAGAGTGTAATTGAAGATATGCCGGGTAATACGGAGATGTGATCTAATATATGAAAAGAAGGAGCACATGGTGTTCAATGGAATGTGGTGAGCACGTGGTGCTCTAAGTGATCGTGATCGCCAAAGGAGGTAGAACTCCTTAAAATGAGAGAAGGGATCACGTAGATTACCTACGTAAGGAGTGACGTGATGTCCTTTGCTTCCTCTGCAATTAGCCGGCCAACCGAACATCGCTCCTTTTGCTTTGATTACCCTGAAATAGAAATAAACAAGAACAAGAGCACTGAATTAGTTTTGAACGCAATGTAGTAACTACTCACTCAAAATGTCAAACATAGAAATAAGAGGCTGAACACACCTGGTGGCGTTTTAAACCCCTTAAGATGTTAAGGGAGGGGGATGCATGTAATAATTAATGAAGTGTTGTGAGCACAAAAGGAGTGGTGCTAAATATGAGTGCACAGTGAATGACGTAGTGACTGTGAAGACTAATGATGCAGGGATTGAAAGAAATAAAGTTAATGGAAGAGAACGGAGGGGATCTCCCTCCACCTGGCAGCGCTACAGGCGGACGACGTGAAGGGATGGAGAAAGAATCCTCTGGCAGGGAGAAGTGGAGAAAAATCAGAACCAACAAGCGTTATTTTGACTCCTTGCCCAAATGCCCTTGTATGCTCTCTGTGATCTCTCTCTGATGACTCCCCTGATATCTCTCTGTGCCCAAATGATATCCTTATATATTCCTAGACAAAGGAGGAACACGAGGAACATCTAAGGGTTACTTTGCGAACCTTACAGGAGCACCAACTCTATTCTAAGTTAAATAAATGTGAGTTTTTACTTAAGGAGGTTTCTTTCCTTGGCCACATCATTTCTAAAGAAGGTATCGCGATGGATCCTTCTAAGGTTGAGGCTGTCAAGAATTGGAGCCGACCGAACAGAGTATCTGAAGTTCGGAGTTTCATTGGCTTGGCTGGTTACTATAGGTGGTTTATCAAAGATTTCTCTAAAATCGCCACTCCTTTAACAAGACTCACTAGGAAAGAAAATCCTTTCGAGTGGACAAGAGAATGTGAAGAAAATTTCTTGGCTCTTAAGGAGCACCTCACTTTGGCACCTATACTGGCATTGCCTATTGAAGGTGGTGGATTTGAAGTTTATACCGATGCATCTGGCGTTGGTCTTGGTTGTGTACTTATGCAAAATGGTAAGGTGATTTGTTATGCTTCAAGATAATTAATGCGGCATGAGGAGAATTATCCTGTTCATGACCTAGAGCTGGCTGCTGTCATATTTGCCTTGAAGATTTGGCGTCACTATCTTTATGGATAGAAATTTACGGTCTATTCGGACCACAAGAGCTTGAAGTATCTATTCTCTCAAAAGGGGCTAAATATGAGGCAAAGGCGATGGCTGGAGTATCTTAAAGACTTTGATTTTGCTATTCAATACCATCCTGGCAAGGCGAATGCTGTTGCCAACGCGCTCAGCAAGAAACCAATAGGAAAGCTATCAAGTCTTATGGAAGGTATAACTAATCTTATTTCTAAATTTGCCCAACTGAATTTAGATATTTATGTGAAGGAGAAAGATTGGTTTATAGCCAGTATCTGGACTCTGCCAACATTGATAAAAGATCTAGTCAAACTGCAAGAGAATGATCCTGTATTATTGGAGATCAAGGCCAACATGGAACAATGACCAGATTTCTCTATTGTAAATGATGGAAGATTGTTATTCAGGGGACAAATTTGTATACCGGATCATGCTGATACTAAGAAGATGGTCTTAGAAGAAGCTCATAAATCTAAGTATACTGTTCACCTTGGTACTACCAAGATGTATCAAGACCTTAAAAGAAATTATTGGTTGCCCAATATGACGAGAGAGATAGTGAACTAAGTGTCATGTTCTCATGAGTGCACATTAGTGCATATTTATATATATACATTATAATTATATATCTATTCCTAATAACAAAAGAAAACTCACACTAGGCTCACATAACATATATCATTTCATGTGGCCCATTAACATAAAACACTTAGAAATAGCAAATATAGTTTGATAGTTGTCGGCACCGCTTTGATGATCATCCGCTGCCGCTTGTCAATCCTGTGACAATCCTGTCATCCATTGTCTTGGAAGCTACTGTCCTTCTTGATTTCCTTGGTCCTCAATTTTCAATCTTTCTCTATGATTATGTTGTTCTTGTGATGTTTTCGGTGCATCTTCTTCACCATTTTCTTCATCTTCATCCTAGATAGGTTGTTCTCGTTCAGCATTGTCCGAGCCATCTCAACAAGAGTTCTATTCTTCCTCTCAACAATGTCATTCTATTATGGAGTTTTTGGTGTTGAAAATGTATGCGTGTACCCGTGTTTTCTGCAAAAGTCATCAAACTCACTATTTTCAAACTCCTTACCATGACTTTGGATTCTTTTGATGAAGTATCCTTTCTCATTATGAACTTTCCTACAAAAATCTTCAAATTCTGTTATCGCATCATTTTTGTGTGACAAAAAATAAAGCCCACAAAATCTTAAGAAGTCATCTACAATGACAAACCCATATAACTTTCCACCGAGACTGAGTTCTACTAGGTCCGAATAGATCAATATGAAGTACTTCAAGGGGCCTAGTGGTTGTTACATCATTCTTACATTTAAAGGAGGTTCTAGTTTGCTTACCTTTACTGCATGCCTCAGATATCTTGTTTGCTTCAAATTTTAACTTTGGCATTCCAATAACTAAATCATTTCTAGACAATTTTGTCAGAATATTAAAACTGGCATGCCCAATATGATGATGCCACAACCAAACATTATCTAAATTATTTGTAACTAAACAAAAATTATTGTGTAATGTATCATGTAAGTCTATCATATATACATTGTTCTGTCTAATTCCTATGAATTTTATTTCATGAGTATCTTTATTTACAACAGTGTAGTATGTGGAGTCAAAAATCACATTGCACCCTTTATCGTATAACTGACTAATACTAAGTAAGTTACAATTGAGTCCCTTGACTAACAAAATATTTTTCATGCTATGAGTTGAGTCCTTTCCTATCATACCTTTGTCAATGATTTTTTCCTCTTTAGAATATTTTGACCAGTTAAAAATGCATCAAGGATCAATTCAGAATAAGTTACCTTGGATTTAATGTATATGAATGATAAACCATCATTGAGTAAGAGGTTGGACAATTATAGTCAAACGTCCTCTTGAAGAGGGATAATTTAGTGATTTCCCTACGTGAAGTAAATATAATAGATTCAAGGAGTTGAGAACATCTCTTGATCATACACGTGAGAGTAGAAAGATAGTTTGGAAGAGAATGACAGACTCAGAATTGTGTGGAGAGAAATGAAGTAGGACACTGACTAAAGGCATGGAATGAATGCATCGAGGCACAAGGGTAGCAGCCAAACAGATAGACAACTTTATATGTGCTGCTCAGACTTTCATCCTTAATGCTCCGACCTTCCAAGCTTAAGTAAGCAACATAGTATAACTAGCCTTGCCAGATGCGTCGAGGCATCGACCTATCAAGATCAACTGAACGACCAATACCAGCTATGTCGAGGCATTGAACTAATGCATCGACCTATCAAAGTTATATCTTTTCAGCACATTCTGAGAGACAACCACTGGCATAGCTAATGAAACACAGTGCAGCAATTAGACACACAGATCAGTCATCAGCAACAGACCTCTTACATATCCTTGGACAGAAATTCTTGGTCTCATGAATAAATGTTCTGGACTCCCCCGCAGACATACCTTAACTGCTCTTTATCAACGGACCAGTGTTAAGCTCTCCCTTACTCAATCAACTGACTATTCTAGTAGACCATACAATAAACTGAACTCCCCTTCACTCAATTCACTTGAATACCAACATTGACAAAAATGAAGTGTAGGGATCAACAGATATATACTCCTGGACGTCTAAATTATGCTACATGTAGTTTGACCCATGGTACTTGACGGAGAACACAGGTCCAAAGACCACCATCACGTATGAGGATAGTTTCCTGACAGGCCTGACCTGACCTTCCACATATCGCCATTTGATATACCATAGGGTGATGCATGAACGTGCAACAATCAATGCAATTTCAGTTGATATGCATAGCAATGCCTAAGGATAATATATGCAGTAGTTTCCCAGAATTCATCAAGAACACACAATTGCCAATTCACAAAATGTTCAAAATCAACAACCAAGTCAATCAAGCACTATAAGTAAACATCATAAATTCAACTTCAAGAAATTAAATGGGCGTCCCCAGTTCATGGTGGCGATAATTCGATACTTGTATCGGGTTATCGGTACCCTGAGCTCTGGGTCATTACAGGACTGACCTATCTTTCCTACCACGCCTTTTTATATACTGCTTGGTTGACGACACACTCAGATCATATGAATGGAAATGCATTCAGAATCATATGCCAATTGATAGCGGTCCTAATCATACATCTAAACGGAACAATAAACAGATAGGCAATCACACCAGACACATGAATTTTTAGGTGGTTTGGTCTCAACCTTGAGACCTACGTCCACCCCACACTCAAACCTGAGTGTGGCTTCCGCTGACACACAGCTTAATCGCTGATCCACAGCTTTAGTGATGAATCCCCACAATCGCTGACTAACAGCTTGAACCGCTAAGCCTCACAGTGTAGATTATGGAAAATCCACTTAGAGAAAAGAATTAACAATATGGACTAATAAGGGGAGAAGAAGGGGAAAGAGAAAGAAAGAGGGGAGCAAAAGAGCATGTGTGGATGCTAATGGAGTGTGATCGCCAAAGGGATCATCTCAAAAGAATATAACAATAAAGCAAAGGAGGATTGTGAATAAATACTTTGAAGTGCGGGGGAGATTGTGAATGCACCTTCCCTTCCTATCGGCCGACCGATGAAGAGAGTTCTTCTTTGACTTGATTACCCTTACAAAACAAAGAAAACACCAATAAGAAAAAGATATTGATTAGAAAATAATAGTGTGTAGCATCAAGTTCTTAAGATAAATAATATGAAAAGTATGAGTATGAACACACCTTGGTGTTGGCCCTTAAACCCCTATGCAAAGGGTAGGAAAAGATGATGTATGATGAAAAATAGGGAGATGTGCAAGTGTTGCACAATTGGGCGGTGTGCTAGAGTGCACAATCTAGAGATCTCAATATTGAGATGAAAAGATGAAAGAAAGAGATAGAATAATGATGCATGCAATGCTAGATTAAAATAAAAGAAGAAAGAAGGAAAGGCTAATTGATTTAATCCTCCAAGAGAGGAAGACGCTCGAAGGATGGGGTATACCAGTCCTCATGACATGCTATGTGGATGTCCTGAGAATATTCTTGAATTCTTGAATTAATGGAATGGGAAACCATACTATTAATTTTTCTCAAGAGTTATGTGTCATACTTGTGGATACAAATTCTATCAACCTTATCATGTGAGTGCTAGAATAGGTGAAGTGGTGAGATGCTCCTTGAGAGTCAAGAATTCCTCACAATCCTTTGACCATACAAATAGATTTTCTTTTCTAGTATGTCTTGTTAGAGGGATGGTGATTTTGAAAAAATTCTTGATAAATCGTCGATAATAACCAATCAGACTAAGGAAACTTCTAATTTCAGATATAGTCGTTGGTTGGCTCTAGTTCTTGACAGGTTCTACCTTAGAAGGATCCACGGCAATACCTTCTTTGGAGATAACATGACCAAGGAAGGAGACTTCCTTTAACCAGAACTTACATTTATTTAACTGTGCATATAGTTGATGTTCCCTTAATGTTTGAAAGGTAATTCTTAAATGTTCTTCATCTTCTTCCTTTGTCTTGGAATATATAAGGATGTCATCAATGAATATGATCACAAATCGGTCAAGATATGACTTGAAAATATTATTCATGAGTTGCATAAATATTGTAGGGGCATTGGTTACCCAGAACGGTAGAACCACAAACTTATAATGTCCGCATCTACTACAGAAAGCTGTCTTGTGACTATCCTCCTCCTTGATCTTCAATTGATGATAGCCAGACCTGAGGTCAATCTTGGAGAAATACTCTGTACCAGAGATCTTGTCGAACAGCTCATCAATACGCGACAGTGGGTACTTATTTTTTATGGTGAGTTGATTTAACTATCGATAATCAATGCATAGCCTCAGAGATCCATCCTTCTTCCTGACAAATAAGATCGGCATATTCCAGGGGGATGTGCTTGGTCGAATGAAGCCTTTCTCCAATAACTCTTGAAGTTGCTTCTTCAATTCCTTGACCTACATGGGGGACATCCTGTAAGGGGCCTTTGACACAGGTGCTGCTCTGAGTGTGAGTTCAATAGAAAAGTTTACTTCCCTTTTGGGCGGTAAACCAAGTAAGTCGAAGGGGAAAACATCAAGGAATTTTTTTAGGATGGGAATTTCTTCTATAAGGATTTTCTTAGACTCAATAATGATGACAGAAGCAAGAAAAGTTTCACAGCCTTGCGAGATAAGTTTACAGGAGTGAAGAGAGGAAATAAGAGTAGGATATTTTTTGTATTTAATTCCAAGAAAAGAGAATCTTGGAAGATCAGGTTTATGGAAATAAAATCTCCTATTGCGACTATTGATCTTGACATAGTGTTCGATAAGCCAATGTGCGTTCGGACCACCCAAAGGACAAGCATATGATGGGCTTTATTAGGCGCTTCAACTTGTATGGCACATGCCGTGAGCATATCTTCTGTCACCTAATTTATTCTTTCAGTTTGGCCATCTATTTGTGGATGAAAAGTAGTGCTAAATTTGAGTCGGGTTCCAAATGAATGTTGTAGACCCTTCCAAAAACATGATATGAACCGAGGGTCTTGATCTGAAATAATAGTGACAGGAACTCCGTGTAGTCTAACAATTTTCTTCATATACAAAGCTGCTAATATATCCACAGACCATTGACTTTTGATGGCTAGAAAGTGTGCAGATTTAGTCAATCGGTCTATGATCACCCATGCACCATCATGTCTGCCTCTTGTCTTAGGCAAATCCATGATGAAATCTATCCGTATACTCTCCCATTTTCACTCAAGAATTTCTAAGGGATGTAACTTTCCAACGGACTTTAAGTGTTCTGTCTTAACTTGTTGACAAGTGAGGCAGCGTGATACGAAGTTTGCTACTTTTCTCTCCATGTTGGGCCACCAAAAAGTCCTCTTTAGATCTTGATACATCTTGATAGCACCAAGGTGAATAGCATATTTTGATTTGTGAGCTTCTTCCATAATCAACTTCTTAGTGTCTGCATGATCCAGCACATAGATTCATCCTTTAAATAATAATCTTCCATCAGTTAAGATGGAAAAATCTGATCATTGATCAATATTGTTCTTGATCTTCTCCCCTTTTTTGATGATGACAAAAGAAGCAATGTGTGTGAAAATTTTAATTCATGTGTGAACACATTTGTTTGTGCATGATATGAATGATGAACAATGATTATGCTATGAACTTTGAGTTCATGATTTGAAAGACTGTGCAGTATAAAGTGTATATGATTGAATGCTATATGATTGAACGCACATTATGCTCCCCCCTTTTGTCATCAACAAAAATCGACAGACAATGGGGTTATTAAATCTATTATGTACATGTATGATCTAGACATTTTTATGAATGAAAGTATGAAACGATCCAAATTATTCATTCAAGTAAGCAAGCAAGCATGAAGGACAATCAAGCATGTAATTATCTATAGCTCCCCCTCTATGTGGTAATAGGATAGCAAGTGAATAGTGGATTCAAACCAAAATGTGAGACATGAAGCATAATCAAAAAAGGTAGTACATGAATTCACCCTGCACAAAGTTTCGAAGGTTCGTCAGGAAAAAACATGCGTAAACCACAAAACGTTCTCCGGGACCCCCGAAAGTGATCCGAAACTCACGAATCATGATCCAAAAAATATCCAAAAAAATTCAGGGCATTACAGCAGCTATGACACTGCCATGGCCTTAGTTTGTCCCACTTACTTCCATAACCTCGTACGTTGGCCGCGTGAGGGCGTTGTATTGGAATTCGACGTTTTGTCTTACGAATAAAAGTGGGAATTTTTTGATCCATGCTTGTGTATGTGTTTTTGGTGAGTAACATCTATGTGTGGCGAGTTTATGGGTGTACATAGGTCCGTCGTTCAAATTCATCCCCGTCGTGTGCACATGTCTGGCTGTCGGAAGAGCAAGACCAGGGCTCTTACTTGTCTTAGGTCAACGATGCGTTTCGTCTCTTGTGACGATTGGGACTTCTCTTGCCTTTGAAGACTTATGCACTACTCATGATTAGCTTTGGGGGAGAGTGTACGTCTTCTCTTGGTGGGACAAGGCTGTTGCTCGTTGTTTCTAAGGGAGTGAGAATACTCGCCCCTTGGGAGCTTGAATGCTACCATTGTTCTCAAAGGAGCATGAGTGCTTGCTTCTTAGGAGCTTGAAAGCTACCATGATTTTTAAGGGAGCTGGAATGCTCGCCTCTTGGAAGCTCAGAAGCTAACATTATTTCTGAGGGAGCATGAGTGCTTCCCTCTTGGAGACTCAGAAGTCACCATGATTTATGAGGGAACATGAGTGCTCGCCTCTTGGAAGCTCAGAAGCCACCATGATTTCTGAGGGAGCATGAGTGCTCACCTCTTGGAAGCTCGGAAGTCACCATGATTTCTGAAGGAACATGAGTGCTCACCTCTTGGAGGCTCGGAAGCCACCATGATTGAGCTCAGCTGGCGACGCTTTTGTTAGACTGGCAAGGAAATATGTCGAAAATGGTTTATTGATAAAAACCCTAAACTTTATAGAATTCCATGCCCTCGGTACCTCTTACCCCTCCAGCGTCGTTAGCTTGTATGCTCCCTTGCCGAGCACTTCCGTTACCCTATACGGGCCTTCCCAGTTTTGTGCTAGTTTTTCCATGGCTACTCTAGGGCCTGCCACGCTAGCCTGTCGCAGCACCAGGTATCTCCGAAGGAAGTGGTGTTCTCTAACATGAGCATTATAGTATTGGGCCAATTTTAGTTGGTAGGCTACGAGTCTCAACTGGGCGCACTCTCTATCTTCCTTGAGCAGGTCCAGATTTTCTCGCATTCTGGTTATTTCTGGCCTCATCGAACTGACCGACTCGTAGTGATGGGTTAGATATCTCGACCGGAATGACTATCTTTGCTCCATATGTGAGGTGAAACGATGTTTCTCTTGTGGTAGCTCTGGCAGTGGTCCTGTGTGCCCATAGGATATTTGGAATGGAGTCTATCCACGAGTCACTAGCCTGTTCTAAGCGGGTCTTGATGCCATGAAGAAGTGTTATGTTGGCATTCTCAACTAAGTCGTTCGCCTGGGGATGTCCCACTGACGTGTAATAGTTCCAAATCCTCAGCTCCAAGCACTTTTCCTGGAAGACGACGCTTGCGAATTGCCTACCATTGTTGGTTGTGAGGATGCGTGGGATCCCAAATCGACAGATTATGCTTCGTAGCATGAACTTCCATGTTGCTTCGCTTGTGATCTTCTGTTGGCATCCGAAATATAACTGAATGGCAGGCATGCCTGAACAATAAAGAAGTGTGGCTTGCTGAGCCACGGAGCCAAAAAGAACTTATGAACAAGGTTCACTCAGACTGCTGAAGCCAGAGGACATCGGATGGAAGACCAGGGACCTCTAATCTATCCCCTGGCAACTCGACAATGCTGTTCGGATAGTCGAAGTTAACAAACTGGTATCGACCCGCTCGTATCAAACAAACCCCATATCCTGTCCGTTAAGGACAAAAACATCTCTGGTGGTTCACCACCTGAAGAAAGCACCTTCCGAGACAAAGAGGCACCCTTGGTCCCACAGCATGGGATTCGGAAGGCTTTGTCAGTTGCAGAAGCCAAATAACCTGATTAAACACGGCTCACACCAAAAAGGCCACTTAGTTGGAAGCCCGAAAGACTTCAAAAGAATGTCTCTAATAGCTCAACTGGTCGAGAATAGTCTCGGGCCTAAGATATTCCCCCATGGGCCAACTTAAAGCCCATAAAGTGGTCAAAGCCTAGCAAGCCAGCGTGGAGAAATCGTGAACCGACGTAGACGATGAACTGGTGCGCAACACCACGAGAATGATGAATCGACGTTGGAAGATGAGGTGAACCAGCGTGCTCTGCTAGACTTTGAACTGGCGTGAGAAGGGATGTGTGGGCTAGTGATCCGGTGCACATGATCCCACGTCGTATCACTGCCCCTATCTCAGTTCATCGATAAGAAGCCCTATTCGATCAGATTGCAAAAAAGAAGAAGCAAATTGGAGAAGAAATCCCTAGGGAAAAGAGGAGAAGACTTCGAGCAGGCGGCCGCCATCCCTAGCTTTCTAAAAGAGTGGAGGAGCAGAGTGTTATTTCAGATTTTTCGATACTCTGTTTTCCCTGTCCCTTAGGTAGGCTCCTATTATGATAAGAAAGAAATGTGAGAGAGGGTTGGCTCTCCTTCCTTCCCTGCTCATTGTATCCCTTCCATTTTCCCTATAATAGCATGGTTGTGATTGTGATTGTGATTTTGATATTGGTTCAGCAAATATGCATAAGTCTTCCTGGGCAATGTCGCTTCCCTCTATTCCTATTGATTGTGTCTGTCGAAACTGTGATATTCTGAATCGTTTAAACTTGAATCTTATTTTCAGTCCCTTGAGCTTTTGCAACCCTTTTCCCCTTTCCCATCGTTGCAACATCCTCTAAATTAGAGGAGGCCCATTGAGGCTACAGAAGTCCCTGATCCCCTGTGTATCTGTGTAGCGTTAACATGGTACTCTGGGTGTGATATTCGATGATCACCCTCACGCCCTCGTGGGCAACATGAATTCTCCCCCCTACCTTGATGGGCCCATCTTTCCCGTTACATCGCGAGTTTCTCTAATGGTAATTCTATAGATTTGGTGAGAAGGTGAGCAACTATGTCCTCGTCATACGAGAGACAATTTGGCGTGGAGATCATCGTTCATCCTCTCACTCGCACTTGTGAGTTGTGGGGACGTCGGCACCCTCCCAATCTTGTTAAGACCCATCCAGTTTGTGTTCATAAGGCGTGGTCATTGATTCTTCGTCATGATCGTCATGGGTTTTTGGTCAGTCATACATATGCATCTTTCTCATTTGACATAATGGCTATGAGTCCTCTTTTATCCTCTGGGAATCTTTAGCACATAAGCCGTCACCTTCCCCTGTACACTAATCAGCGGTGTGATCCCAGAGCCATCTTCCGTTATAGGCCGACATCCCTTTAATCACCACGAAGTTTGCCATGAATATAACAGTTTTAGGAGGGGCACCGAGGGTGACAGGCAGGCTTAGGGCTCCCTCGGGATAGGTTGCCTGGCCATTGAACCCACAGAGGGGGATTCGAATCAGGCAGAGCCTAGATGGGTCTTCACTCATCTTCAAGAAACATTCATACGCCAGAATATCAGGGGCACTGTTATTGACCACTAATATCCTATCTACGTTACAATGGTTTATAGTGGCTGACATTACAAGGGCGTCATCATACGGGGTGGCGACCTCTTCTAGGTCTTGGTCGGAGAAGACCAGGGCTTGCTGTTCGCTTGTCGGAGGAGCTTTGGGGGGCTCAGAAGCCCGATTAGCTCAGTCGGCGTGACACTTCCTTTCTCGGCTACTGTCTCCTCCTGAGGCTGATCCCCCTGAGATGGTGGTGATGTGAATTCCTCGGGGGCGATTGTCAATTTCTTCTAAGGGAACCCCCCCGATTGTCTCGTTGCTCGGCCACGTACTCAGTGAGATGTCCTTGGCGGATGAGGCTCTCGATCTCATCCTTGAGTTGTTAACAATCACTAGTGTGATGACCGTGGTCGTTGTGGAATTGGCAGTGTTTCTGACGAATGTGACGTCTTGGGACGATTTTCATTGGCTCGGGTCGGTGGAGCAAACCAGAATCCTTGATTTCTTGATATATCTCGTACACGGGGGTAGAATTTGCGCGGGGGCTCCCTACGGTCGCCCTCTTGATTCCTCGTTTTCCCCTGGCCTGAGACTTGTTCGGACGACCGCTTCTTCTCCCCCTCCCGTCTCGAACTCGCCGAGTCTCGGCAGGCATTGAGGACTTCCTTACACTCCACATGGCGCAGAGCTAGAGTCACTAGGTCGGCGAGATAGGAGGGGGGTGGAGCATCAGTTCTCTCCGGAGGCCTTCGTCGCATGTAATGCCCCAGGTGTTTCGGATATTTTTTGGATATTTACGTGTATTTTTTTTCTGATGAGCCTTCGGAATACTGTGCAAAGTGAACCGTTGCGTTCTCCAACTCCGGGACGTTACCAGCGTGTTGTGCTCTTCCTGAGGATCGCAGAGGTAATTTTTTCATATTTTTCATATTTTTCAGAATTTCTAGATTTTCTATAAATAATCTCCACCCCCTCTCTTTCTCCCCCTCTCACCACAAAGTCTCATAGCACGTGCAAGGGGTTGACTCCTTGTAGGGATGGGTCGACTCCACAAATCATAAGACCGTATAGAATTTAGCAATTCCTTCACATATATTCTGAGACATATGGAACATGGCAATGATCAAGAATGTACACAATCATCAAAATCATATGCAAGCAGACATACGGTTTAGTTATCATAAAAAATGTAAACATGTGTAAGGGACACAATAATCTCCCCCTTTTGATGATGACAAACTTTATGACTTTATGATTGACATGACAATATGATTTATTATAATCCTTTTCTTCATTTGACACAAACATAAATCTTTCTCCCCCTTTGACACTATCATAAAGTGGGAGGAAGGTAATGAAGTTCAAATTTTAGCATGACATATTTATGAATCAATAAAAGCTCATAACAAGATGTTTCATGGAATGTCATTGACACATTGTTTACGTGCGCGGGGGAAATTCCCCTTCTTGTTCTTTTCCCTTGTGGCGGGGACGCACACTCACCTTTTACGGAAGGCCGAGATAGGTCGATTTGACACGTGAGGATTCCGGGGGTATTGAAAGGACGGTGGAAAGAACAATAGGAATGCACTGGAGGGAGTGGCGTATGGTTAATCGTTCTAGAAGACTAGAACAGAGATGGCCGGATGGAATGCGGGCGTGCCAGTCGATTTCTCGACGATCACCTGTGGAACCAAATGTTTAACTGGGGATGTGCCCCCAGGGCACGGCACGTGAGCATGGAAGGTTATGCATCACGTGGAGAGAAGGAGGTTCCGTAGGTACGAGTGTAGATGATTGTGGGGGTTCGTGTACTGGTCATCTTCCCCACCAATCACAAGCGATCAGTGTTTATTTTACATTGGGCGGAGCCCAAACACCTTTATTTCTACTGTCGAAGAGAGAGTTAGGGACCCTGGTGTGGACGGACGTCACGCGGTTAAGGTCCCAGTAGAGATGAGGTGAGGGAAACGTGCACTCAAGGAGAACACGTGGAAAGATTCTCGGAGAGGATTGTCTCTACCGGGTTTGAATGGGGAAACACACGAGACGGGAAAACACACAGAATGAAAATATACAACAAAGTGAAACCACCGCGAGAACTTGTTCTGCACGGGATTTGAGCAACAATAAGAACAACAGGAATAAAATGACAAAATGAGAGTTACAGAATGAAACCTCCATGGGCTTAAAAATGAAAGCCCTAACTTTTATTACATGCTGACAGCAGCTTTCCTCAGCATATCTTAGGGACGATAAGCACAAGGAAGATAGAATTGGCAGCATGGGATTAAGTAGATGGGGAAGAAACATGTGACTTTCAAGTCCGTTCATGTTTCAAAGGCTACATGCGAAAATATTATTTGTTGTAAGTTAAATTAAACTTCACCATCGTATAATGAATGCAATTTCATTGTACATGATAATATGATAAAATTCTCCCGTGCATTCGCACAATTTTCATGTTTTTTGGTCTCTTCATATAAGATTAGCTACCATATGTACTACGTGACAAGCCCTTTGTGCTTTTGGCATAGACATAGGAGAGGGAGTATATATTAAGTCCTACTTAATATTGCATAATTAGGCATAGACATAGGAGGGAGGTGTTAATTAAGTCCTTCACTCTAATATTGTATTAGTGAGTTAATTATTAGTGCATAAGATAGTCTTTTTGCATTAATTAACTAGCTCATGACCCAGCAGCATAAAGTCCTTTTTTTCTCATAAGAGTGGTCATGCGTTCAAATTCTACCTCACTCCATTGTAAATTAATTAACTCACGGCTTACTTTGACAAAGAATCGTGACTTTTCGTTCATAAGGGACATTATGGGCCACTTTGGTAACGAGTTAAGTTGGGTTAGGGTGAGTTAACCGGGGTCGGGTGGATTGTTCCTTATTTGATAATTTTTTTCTTAACCCAGATCGGATATGGTTAAAATGGATTAACTCATTCCTAAGAAATAGATGGAATGAGTTAATCCACTCTGATTAGGGGTGAGGTGAGTTAACCCGGATAAGCCACCCGCCCCTAATCTAACTCTTTTACCAAAGTGGCCCTATGTGTGTATCCTCACTGTAAGAGTTTTTTTCCTGTAAACATGTCAACAAATTATATATTCTGAAAACAACAACTACAAAAGTGCCATTGTCTCTTAATATAGTAAGAATATATGAAGATAGAATGGAGATATCTTGATCTTTTTATCAAACTAATAAGGGCACATTGGTCGATAGTGATCTTTTTTTATTTATTTACAAAGATATTGAGTACATGCAAAATAGTACACATGTAATACAATTATTTTTATAACGACAAATCTAATCGGGTGGTGCGAGGAGCTGAGCGATCACTGGATCACCCGGGTTGTGGTCTTGAGAAGAAAAGAGATAGAAGAATTAAAAGAGCTGAGAAAGTGTATACAGAATCCTTGTGAAGGGAAGCGTGACTCATAGAAGCTTCGATAGTATGAAGTGGAAGGAGACGCTAGAGTGTAGGGGTTCTGACGGTAAAAGGAAATGTACATAAAAGTGAGCAGAAGAAAGAAATTTGGTACGGCTAGGACCAACCTAATTGATCATGATTCTCCTACTGACGTGACCAGCCATCTCAGTAATCTTAGACAGAGATGTCCTAAGCTTCTTCCTCGGGTGTTGAATCAAGTAACCCATGAGCAAAGTTACAGAAAGCACTTGAGGGATGCCAACGAAGAAACTACGTAAGAAGGCAGGGGTTGGTTTTGTGCGTTGCAGAATGAGGAGGGAGGCTCCTGGAGTGTTAAATCATAGAAGTTTGGAGGGTTTCCTCATAGGAAAGATGACTTTATAGGGAAATCCCTAGAAAATAGCAAGGTTTGGGGGCTCTAGGAGTTATTTTTGGGAAGGTTGCTAAGTGTCGACATTATCAAAGAATCCGCGTCCAGATATCCGGATGCAGTTTCAATGAGCATCTGTTTATATGGATGCTATTTCTAGATTTCCCTATTTTGATTTTTTGAAAATGTGGGGAATAAGCGTCTCCCATTCTAGACGCTATTTCTTATTTTGTTTGATTATTGGCTGATTAATTATAAGAATTCACATTCATCATGACAGACGCCATTTTTAATTGGCGACCAATGAGTTTGACGCCATTTGTCTATGGGTACTTGGTTGGCTATGCATTGCTATGCCTGAATATTTGTCTATTTTACTAATCAAATTGTGAGCGTAGGAGGACAAATTTCTACAGATCTTGAGGCACTCGTGCAACACCTTGGTAACACCACTCCATCTCTGAATGCATTTTACTATATGATATTTACATTATTATATTATATCAAGGACCTAGTGGTTCGGGTGAACCTGAAATTTGAGTTTCCCTTCATCAAAAATAGTGATAATTCCAAGGGAGCCTTAATCACATGGATAGGCCGTTAAATCATCCAAGACTTGGGACGATGGTTCCAATTTCTAAGTTGATGCATGGATAAATGAGCTCCGGCTTAGTGTCAACTTAGAGATTTGGTCTCTTGACTAGGTCTGGATAGTTTAGCAATATTATCCTTGATTATTTTCTAGGCAGCTTGCGTCGATGTGCTTGGAAGAAACTCTATATCCAGGTATAGAAGTCAAAACTTCGTGCTGTGAGGTGTGTGCACTTGTTTGTGTCTACTGCATATCTCATGTCTACCTATGTATGACAAGAAATGGTGAAATATTAACATGTCCACTCTTCCTTTAACCCTTTTAAGCAAGTATATCAGAACTTAATAGAGAGATGAGAAAACTTTCGTTCAGTAGGAAGATCCTTACATGACTCCGGGATCAGATGCATATATGCATACCTTAGTCAGTAATAAAAAGGCAGAAGGGACTCGTTCATGCTGTAGAGTACATGAGTTTCATCAGAGAATAATGGCCTGTATCTTAACAAGCTGGTCTCGAGTTATCACTTGACTTTATCCTTATACGGTAAACTAAATCTATGACAACTTGATCTGAAAACTATTTTATGGTCTATTCTCATATTCCAATCGGTGTCTTGGTTTCATCATGTCCTCGTCTTGATACCTTGGCATCTGGACTGCTTGTGCTATTGCCATTTTCTCTAAGTACTGTGTTTCTTCTTCAACATGGGGATAACTAAGTGATATTTTCCTTTTATTCAATTCAGATGATGTGGTCAACTTTGCTTATGCATTTCCTTGAAAGCATCTTTTTTCTTTTTCTGCACTTGAGTTTTCCCCCCTCTTTGTTTGATTGGCCTAAAGACATGGATATGCATATGTATACAGGCATGAAGTTTTCCAAAGTGAGAAATGGATGGACAGAGTATTTGGATCTATTTCAAAGTTATGCAGTAATTTTATTCAAAGTTATGCAGTAATTTTAGAGGAATACCTTCAAAGCACCATAATATGAGAGTTATTGGGCCTGTTCAATGGTCTTGGGACACTTTCAATGTGATTTCCTTGCCTTGTTGAGTTGGGAAAAATTGAACCACTAGTAACTGTAGCCTTTTATGTTATGCTTCTATAACATGCATGCTAATCAGCTAATGCTTCTCTTGTGGCAGACACTCAACTTTCTTTTTTTTTGGACAGCGTGATCGAGAAGATATGGTTCACTTTATTAGGAACAGCCCCACAGAGTTTAAAGAGTACTATGTCCAAATGCAGGCAGCTAAAAGAAGCCAAGCACCCCTTCCTTCACAAGTATAGAAGCTCTCATATTGCATCTTTGTTTCCAGAAGATCTTACGGTCTGATTTCACCTTGCCCAATTGGACTAATGGGAAATTAGTAGAATAATTTTGTTTATCCAGAGAAAATTTCGGAGGCTCTGTTATATAAAACCTCTCCAAAGCCCTGAAGAGAGCCTACTGCCGCCTTCGAAGAAAAAGGAAGCCCATCTAAGAAGAAGGAGAAAGTCAGTCGGTGAGCCATAGAAAAAGGGAGAGAGAGCTAAAGAAGAAATAGAGTGAGCTGCAACAAGAAAGAGCTGTGAAGTTCGAAGAAGAAATGGAGAGAAAGAATCAGAGAGAAGATCTGAGAGAGAAGCTGTGAGAGGAAAAAGGAGAAGAGAAAGAGAGAGCTTGAGAGAGCCCAGTTCATGAGAGAAGTGTCAGTGTGCATTCGAAGCAATTGGAGATCTGTGGTGTTAATTAGTTCGTGGATCAAATCCAGAACTACATTGTTTCTGTGGAGCTACATTCCGTTTGTCTTTCTTTTTGTGTTTGCTTGTTATTTTCCATTTCCTTCTTGTAATTCCGATACTCTTGTTTGGGGATCGGGGAAGTTGTGTAGCAGCGGGTTGTTCCCTCTAAGGTTTCGGAGGAGGAGAGGATCACATCCTCTGGGCTTTGTGAGCAGTGGGTTGCTGTTCACGGTTCCTTCTGTGTTTGCAAAAGAAGGGAGGACTTGTTCCTCCGGTCACTGCTTGTGGCAGTGGGTCTGGTCTTGCTGGGTGCGAGATCAGGGTGAGGGATTTGTTTCCCTCGGGTCAAGCTGTTAGGCAGCGTTTGTAGTGGAGGTTCTCCACGGTCTTGCATTTGCAAGGGGAAGCCTCACTCGGTTTGAGTGAGGGGTGGACGTAGGTCTGTGGGTAGCAGACCGAACCACCTAAAAATCTTTGTCCACTGTGGTTTGCTTTGTGCGTTCATTCCTTATCCTCTACCTCCTTCGCAGGTTGGTGTGTGAGTTAGTTTTGCTTTGTGATTTCATCGTGTGCTGGGTTGATACTTATTCAATGTGAATTGCTATATGCTTTTCTGTGTTGCACTTGAATCTTTAATCCGTTCAGTACACTGCTTGGTAAGTCAAGTTGTTCTCAATTGGTAGCATACTGCAGTTCGAGTATATCTGTGGGAAGTCTTTGTTTACTAGTGTGCTAAGACCTGATCTGTGAGTAGATTGCTGAGTCTGCAATGTTACTTATTAGTTTCCATCAAAATTTGAAAAGATTAATTCAAACCCTTTGAAGGGCCAAATGGGCCTTAGGGGCTAGGTAAAGAAATATTATCTATGGAACTCTTTTTGGTTTAAACCCTACCGTACAGGCAAAAAGGCCTTTATATGAATACGTATAATGGGCCTTTAGCCCATAATTCTTTCCACGCCAGAAGGTGCATGGGATATATATATAATATATATATTGTGAAGAGTTGTTTTATAAAACCCAAACCTTTCACACGTTCGAAACTGAATGGAGATTAGGGTTTTTGATTAAATGAAGAAAGCGACTATAGATATGGATAGAAGGAGATTACATGGGGAAACATTAAAATAATTAGGATTGCTATGTGGGAAAATTAATTCCCATTTGGATTCTAAAACCTCTGTTAAGATTCCTTCTCTATAAATACCCTGCACCGTCTAACGATCGAAGGCTACTACAGCTGATCGCCCTGTTCGTGCCGTCGACGTCCTCTGTTTCTCCCTACTGTCATGAGAGAAGAGACTTTGCTTCCTCTTCTCATGGTTCTTCTGTTGTTACTGATAGAGCACGGGGAGCCATTGGGAGCATCTATTTTCCCCTCTATTTCCTCTGTTCTCCATGCTTGAAGGAGAAGGGATGAGCCCGTGTCCTCTTTTTTCTATTGTCGTGAAGAAGCGACTGCTTCTTCTTCGTCTTCATGTCTAGATAGTATTACCACTGCTACTGCCGCAGTCTCTTATGCTATCTGTTCACCTCCTGCTACTACTATTGCTAAGAAGTTACTGCTGTAGTGTTGTTCTACTACATATTCTTCGTTCTTACATATATCTCTCCATTCTGTCATCTTAACCAAACCAAAGAGGTAGGTTTTCTCAAGAACTATAGCATAAGATCGTAATAATAGGTGTTGCATGCATAATAATCATGTCATCCTGCTTAATATTCTATTACCATGTTCTCTATTTCAAAGTTTACGTATATTTGTTCACCTACTGTTCATGTGAAAAGAGTGACCAGAATAGTGGCCGTTGATTAATGAGCACCCACCTGGAAAGGTGCCAACACTAAATTGGCGACCGTCTCCTGGCTGCTTATTAGTTGATGACCAAATCCCTATCGCTATTTCTTCGAGAGAATTTAATAATTAACGCATGATAAAATTTTAATCACTATGGAACCTGACTCTGTTAACTTTGCATGAATACATTCTGAAGGCTCTGGGTAAGCAAATTCAGGAGAGTGACTTAGTTAGAAAAATCCTAAGGTCCCTAACCCCGGTGTGGCACACAAAGGTCACTGTATTAGAAGAATCTAGGGACCTATCCACAATGACAGTCACAAAGCTGATAGGATTCCCGATGGCGTACGAGATCAACCTTAAGAGGAATATAGAAGAGAATAAGAAAGGAAAAATCATAGCTCTTAAATTATCTCAAAGCGGTGGTGAGAGTAGTGAGGAAGATGAGAATTTCTAAGACCTCAATGATGAACAACATGCTATGTTGACCCGGTAGTTCCAGAAATTCCCAAGGACCAGAGATAAAACATTCAGGAGAAGGAAACCACAATAGACTAGAAAGAACTCCAATTTTAAATTTGATAAGAGTAGAAGTTCTAACAAGATTACATGTTTTCACTATAAAAAGTCAGGACATATGAAAGGTGAATGCCCGGAGATGATGAAGAAGAATGTCAAAGTGTAGGAGAAAAAATCTCAGGCCATGGTCTGCACATGGAGCAATGAAGAAGAAGACCTTGAGAGTGGATCTTCAGAAGCAGAAGAGCAAGGGTTGTGTCTTATGGCCGACAGTGATAATGAGGTAAGCAATCCCTTTGAAAATTATTCAATTGATGAGTGGGAGGATGCTTATGCTGACTTATTAGACAAACTTAACTGTCAAACCAAAGACTACAAGGCTATGAAGAGAAAACTGAATAATGTTCTTAGTGATAAAGTTTCTATGGATAAAGAA
Source organism: Amorphophallus titanum (assembly GCA_024336825.1). NCBI lineage: Eukaryota > Viridiplantae > Streptophyta > Magnoliopsida > Alismatales > Araceae > Amorphophallus > Amorphophallus titanum. The sequence goes on from JANBPO010006786.1 coordinate 174,080, forward strand.
ATTGAAGACCTTAAGAAACAGATTGAGGAGATGAACTCACTGAAAACTGAGAATGAAAACCTCAAAATAGAAAAGGAAGAAATCAGGAACAATCTGGATGAATTTAAGACAAAGTTTCAAGAAATTTAGAAAGAAAAAGAGTTAATGAAAGAGAAATATGAAGCTGTGAAAAATGTAAATTCTGAAATCTTGAAACAATGTGAAAAACTTCAGAAGGACTTAGATGATAAACAGTAAATGTTGGAGAAGTTTGTGCAAGGGAAGATCAACCTAGATACCAGGCTAGGTGTAAAAATTAACTTCAACAAAGAGGGTCTAGGCTATGACCCAACAAATAAAAAACCCTTTGAGTTTAAAACTATCACATTCTGCCCAGGAAAGGGGAAAGAGAAACTAGACACCCTATCTAGTTCCAACAGGAGTCACTCGAGAGTCACAAAAGTGATCCAAAATTCTCCAAAAAGGATCCGAAATACTTAAAAAGAATTGAATAAGACCCAATAAGGATCCGAGACATTACACGCACATCCAATACGGCCATTTTTCTCTCCTCCCAAGGTGGAGGACAAAGTGACCAAGGCTGCCAACTATGATCGTTTAGGAGAGGAGGGATTTTTGAGGAGGGAGGCCCCTCCCCTCTTCTCACTCTCTTTGGTCTCTCCTCTCCCCCTCTCCCTCTCAGACTCACCCTCGATCTTCTGCCTCTCATCCTCTCCTCCTTCCAACGATAGTTGACAACTGCTAGGAGTGGAAGGATGAGTTGCAACCAGGGTGGAAACAGTGTGCTCCATGTTGGGGGATGAGGAGGCGGCAATCAACGTATGTGAGGACCCCCAATGAGTGGCATCATCATTCAGCAGGAGGGTGATGATCCCACCCATTTTTGAATTTGATAGAGTGTAGATTGGGGTTTCCCATTGTGTTTGGGGGGCGTTCCATGTTGGGGGTGTGTGAGGATTGCTATTTTTCCTTCTGATTTCTCCCTTCCTTCATTTTTTCTTTGGTTTGAATCAGAGTCCCCCTAGCAAGGGGCAAGGGTTCAAAGGGTTGCCCATCCACTCATGGTAATTTGAGGTGGTTAGAAAGTGATCCGTGGAGATGGGGCACTGTTGGGCATCCATCTGATTTCACGACACCAATACGCGTCGTGTCGTGTTTCCACACAACCAAAAGAGTCAGCACTTTTAGGGGCTTTCCAGTGGTCTTACACTCAAACATAAAATGCATTAGGTCGGGTGGTTACGATTGTCTATTTAGCGACAGGTTTGGTCATCATCGTGATTTCGGGGTCTGCGCTTGAGTTTTCTTGAAGTGTTTGAGTTATAGGTGACAATAGTGTATGTTGGGTTTTGGTGAAATGCAATGGGTCGAAGTGTCGTGATTCGTCTATCTTTTTGAAGTGTTCTGAAGTATCTGATAGGAGTCATAGAGGGGTTTCGTGTTTCTCTAAAATGCAACTAGTCGAGAGGATGCATTTCAGTGGTGCCAGGATTGTGTGTCGCATTTCAATGATATGCATCCAGCTTCACTTGTCACGTTCTCAGGTCAGTAGCCAATTATGGGCTTCTCTTGGGGCTTTGAGGTTCATCAAATTATGAGATGGTTCCCATACTGGGTCGGTGCAGGCGGGGGGAGCTGCCGCAGGGAGAGGTGGAGGTCGGCTGTGGAGGGACGACAGTGGCAGGTGTGGGGTGGTGGAGCGGCTGCAGCGGTGGAGAAGCAGGGGTAAAGAGAGAGATGGGAGGGGCTCGGCGGGATGGAGGGAGAGTGGGGGGCTCTTCCGGCGACGGACGTAGACGGTGTGGTGGCCGGAGAGGGGGGTCCCCGATGGAGGTGACAGGGGCGACGTGGGTTGGTCGACGGTGGTGGTGGCAGCGGTTAGCAGAGGGGGGAGTGCATGGGGAGGAGGGTGGTCGCGACTAGAGAGAGAGGGAGATGGTGGGGGGAGGCCGGTGCAGTGAGGGGAGCAGGAGGAGGGGTGGCTAGCAGGCGGTCAGCAGTGGGCTCGGTGGAGCGTCTGGGGCTGGGTTGCGAGAGGAGGGGAGAGGGAAGAGGTCAGCCGCAGGTTGGAGAGGGAGAGAGAGACGGTGAAGGGGAGGGGAGGTGCAGAGGAGGGGGCGGGGTCTGTGTTAGTAGTGAGAGGAGGGAGGGGTTCTGTCACCCGGGAGAGAGCTTGCGATGGGGTTGGTGTCTGGGAGACAAAAGGAGGTCGACGGGGAGGGTTAGAGAGAGAACATAAGGATAGGGAGAGGTATCTCTGCCGGCAGAGGGGTGATGGTTGGTGTCGGTGGCGGCGAGGAGGGTGGTGGCTTGCATGCGTAGGGGTTAACGGGAGGAAGAGGGGGGAGGTGGCGGTGCGCGAGTGATGGCTGCCGGAGGTGGGTGAGCAAGAGAGAGAGGGAGAGAGGGAGGTTGTCGGTGTTAGCGGAGGGTGGACTGTCGCCGTCGGTAGGCTCGCGAAGGGGGCGCAGGGCCGTGGGTGTTAGTAGGGTCATGCGAGTGGAAGGAAAGAGGGAGTGAGGAGGTGTGCGCGGTGTGCCGGCGGAGTGGTCAGCGGGGCATTTGCAGGAAGACGAGGGGAATGGTTGCGGCGTGGCTGCGGGTTCGCAGAGGTGGTGCTCGGAGAGGGGGGAGTGGGGAGGCTCGCCGACGGCGGTGTGTGAGAGGGACGTTAGCCGAGGAGGGTCGCAGTGGTCGGTGTGGAGGTGAGTGTGATGGCGTCGACGGTGAGGGGTGGTAGTAGGGGGGTCGCGGGTGGTAAGTGAGGATCGGCTGGGTTACGGCGTGAGCAGGGAGGAAGAGAGGCCGGTGGGGGGTTGTTGCGTGGGAAGGAGAGGAGATGGAGGAGAGAGTGGGGTGACGAGTGCATGCAGAGAGTGGGGTGGGGGTCGCGGTGGTGGAGCTGGGGTTGGTTAGTGAGGGGGGTGGAGGTGGCCGCGGGTGGCCCGGGTTCGCGGAGGAGAGGGCGAGATGGCATGCGGCGTCGACAGTGCCGCGTGGTGACCGGAGGGGCGCGACGGTAAGGGGTAGTGTGAGACGGCAGAGGAGGGGGAGTGAGACGAGGTGGCGTCCGGTGCGGCCGATGGGAGGTGGGTTTGGTGTGAGGGGGTGACCGCGGCGATGTGAGGAGCGAGGGTGGTAGCAGCAAGAGAGAGGTGGGGTCGCGAGGGGCTCATCGGTGGCGGTGTGTGAGATGGAGTGGGGAGGGGGAGACGGTGGTGTGTGAGAGGGAGAGGGCTACGGTGGGGCTACAGTGTGGAGGTGGTCGGAGAGGCGACCGGTGGCGGAGGTCGGCAGTGGGAGGGGAAGAGGGGCTCGCGGATTGGAAGGAGGGAGGGGGGCTGGCCTGGGGAGAGGGAGCGGCTCGCAACAGTGTGAGGGATGGAGGGGGTCGTGCGGCGGTGGCAATGGGAGGGTCACCGACGAGTTGGTGATGGGCTTGACGGTGGTGACCGGCGGGTGGCTCGCGGTGTTAGTGAGAGGGGGAGGCCGGTTGCAGGTGGAGATGGAGTTGTGGAGGAGAGAGGGTGGTCGCGAGGAGGGCGCCCGTGGCCACAGCAGGGAGAGCAGTGGTGGTTGGGTGCCGCAGGGGTGTTAGAGAGAGAGGGTGAAAGGACGTCGACGACAGTGAGGCCGCGACTGGGTTGTGGTGGTTGCGAACAGGAGAGGTTGGCAGTGGGAGGGTGGTTCGGCAGTTGGTGGTGGAGAGGAGGCTCAGGGGAGCTCGCGGGGGTGGCGTGGGGGTGTCCGCGACGGAGGTGTGGGCTGGCGGGTCTGCTGTGGGGAGAGGAGTGGAGGTGGGCTTGTGGTGCTCCAGCGGGCAGGGGGGTGGTCGCGAGGTGGAGTGAGAGGGAGGGAGGGAATGGAGGTCTGGGTGGTCATCGGCGGAGTGAGTGTGGAAGGGGAGCGAGTGTTGCTGCTAACAGGGAGAGAAGAGAGAGAGGGTGATGGGGAGGGTGGCAGTGGCGGTTGAGGTAGGTGGGCTCGGTGGCGCTTGGCAGGTGTTGGGTGCGGTTGGAGGTGGGTGAAGGAGGGGGGGTCACGGCGGCAATGGCTGTCACCGGTGGGTGCATGCAGAGGGAGTGAGGGGGAGGTGGTTCGTGGCAGAGGTGCAGTCCGGGTGAGAGAGGGGGAGATGGTTAGCCGGGAGAGGGGGGCGTCGTTGCATGGGAAGGAGAGGAGGTAGGGGAGAGAGTGGGGATGATGGGGGAGCGATGGTGGTGTAGGAGGGCGGCCACGGTGGTCGTCAGTGGAGTGAGTGTGGAAGGGGAAGTGGTGGAGGTTGGTCACCAGCGGCTGGTGGAGAGTGCAGTGGAGGGGAGGGAGGTCTATGGTAGGCTGGCAACGGCGGTGTGAGGAGGTGGGAGCGGGGTGCTCGCAGGCGACGGGGGGGTTGGTGATGGGTGGCGTGGTCGATGGCGGGATGGGCTTGGTGATGGTTTAGAGAGAGAGAGAGAGAGAGAGATCAGTGGGAGGCGGGGGGCATCGTTGCATGGGTTAGAGAGGTAAGAAGGGAGAGAGGGGGATGGCTACGGTGACCGGGTTAGAGTGAGGAGGGGAGGTGCACCGACGATGGTCTGCAGGGGGATATAGCTCGTGGGCGTGGAGGAGGTGGAGTGGTGTGCTGTGGATGATGGTAGTCAGCGACGAGAGGGAGAGAGGGTCACGTCGGTGGTCAGAGTAGGCTGTCGGAGGGAAGGTGAGTGGGAGGTCGACGGCGGTGTGCGGTGGCCGGAGAGGGAGACGCGCTGGGTGCGGTCGGGAGAGAAGTGAGAAGAGAGGGCGAGATCTCTGCCGTGGGCGTGGGAGGGAAGAGAGAGAGAAAGAAAGAGAGAGCGGGTTCTCCCGTGGGTGTGGGAGAGAAAGAAATGGAGAGAGAGAGAGAGATCCCTGCGTGGGATGGAGAGAGAGACCTAGAAGAGAGAGAGGGAGAGAGACGTGAGCCTCTATATAGGAGGTGGAGTTAAATGGGGTGGGGGGGCAAGATCCGAGAGAGAAGGTGGGAATTAATGTGGGTAAGTTAATATTTTTACTATTAATTCTTTCTTCTCAACTCTTCATTCAACAAGCTGCTTGTTACTTGACTCATTGAGACGACTCCATCTGGTGCAGAATTACTGAGAGAAACCACCAGTGTTTCCCAGCTCTCTGGCAATGAACTGAGAAGTAACAATGCCTGCAACTCATCATCAAGAGACATCTTCATAGAGGACAACTGGTTAGTTATACTCTGCATTTCATTCAAGTGTTCAGCAATAGAAGTGCCCTCTTTATACTTCAAATTTACAAGTTTTCTAATCAGGAAATTCTTATTTCCAGCTGTTTTTCTTTCATAAAGACCCTCTAACTTTTTCCATAGAGAGTGTGCAGAACTCTCAGTAAAGACATGATGAAAAACACTATCATCAAGCCATTATCGAATAAACCTGACAGTTTTCTGATCTAACATTTTCCAGTCATCGGGTGACGTTGTTCGGGCTTTCCAGTATCTCCTTGCAACGGACCATACAGATCCTTGCAACACAAGAGATCCTCCATTCTTGGTTTCTAAATCATCCAGTTGTTTCCGTTTAAACTGATCATGCGGAAAGTGTTACCGGCCTCCACGTTCATACACAAATAATCAAAATTGATCTAACAACAAGGCTCTGATACCGGTTGATGGGTTTAAATACACTGACTTATGTGTGTGAACAAATCTGGATGGACCGAATAACGCAGCGAAAAAATCAATCGGAACACAACCACATGAAACACCAAGAATTACGTGGAAAACCCCTCCAATGCGAAGGGAAAAAATCACAGGCAAGTCACAGGAGAAATTCACTAAGAATATAATGAATGTACAGATTACTCAAAGTCTCTTGCCAAGACTTGAGTTGGAATTACAAGAGAACAACTGAGATATAAACACAACTGAACTCTCCTACTCGATCACAACAGAACACACTGCAAATATGATCTTCCCTGTAGTGAGAAACCTGTTCAGCTGATGGAGATCTTCCCTACTCTTCACCTTCTCCTATGGCAGCACCTTCTTCCCCGGAGCTATAGTAACCCCTTTCCTTCACCCTTGATGGCCTCCTTGGTCTCCACCTTGTGTTTAGGGTTTTGGACCCTAATAGGATGTTTTATACCTCTAGGGTGGTCAAGGGACAACCGAAGAGCCAGATCCACCAATCCTGCCATATCCCATGGCTTTTGGATTAAACAAACCAAGAATTACACAAAATAGAACAAAATGCCGAAATATGGATGAGTTTTTAAATTAAGCTCAAGCTATTAGACTAAACTTTTTATAATAAATGCCATACCATTTGACGGAGTCAGTTACATAGGCATCATTTTATCCCACTTGATGGTTAGCTGCAGACCTCTGACACAACAGTCAACTTATACTTGGCCAACATAAGGTCAGGAAGACATTCCAGTGGCTTAAAATGGCTACCATTGAAGATTGGAAGTCACAAACGACTCGGAAAACTATAACATAAATTCTGCAAAGGAAACTTGAGCAAAGTACCTGAACAACAGAAACTTGGATGTATAACACTGCAGGGTATATTTGTCCATCTTCTAAACAGGTTAAAGAAGAGACACATACGCCCATATCCATAGATGGTGGTGAATGGGTGATTCTTGGCTTTATTATGTTAAAAGCATCCAGACGAAATCCTGCTATTGCAGGTGCACCAGGTGACAAATACTGCTCCAAGACAAGGTCATTCCCTGTTAGCCTTTCTGCTTCAACTGGAACCTGCAATAATTTGTCCAAAGAAAATGCTTAGTTAAGAACAATCACATTCAATTATCTGTAATAGGTAACAATGTTTACCCTGAATCGGCTCAATTTTGGAGCTCTCTCCAACCAAGCATTGATGTTCATGTTGTCTGATCCTTGTAGTGACAAATCACTTCTTGACTCTTTCATGACAGGGCTTCCAAATACTATAATCCGTTTGGCATGGATACATGGATCACTTCTCATAGTCCCACTGAAAGATGCACGCTGCTGAGGTTCAAAATGGGTATCATCCAGAGAAAGAAGATTATACTCTCTCTCTAAACTAATTGAACCTGATCCAGGCTTCCGAAGAGATAATGTTACCCATATGATCCGGCACCGGACAGGATTTCGAAAATTAAACTTCACATGTCTTGGAGCATCCCTATCATTACTTGCAATTTCAGGTTCAAAAAGCTCTGAATTTGCAACTACTGATTGCAGATCCCATTTTCCCATGCATGAACGTTCTTCCCTATTTATCTTATTGCCAGCCCATATCTGTACCTGTATAACAAAGCACAACATGAATCAAAGACCAACATAATAGTGCAAGTAAAACTCATAAACCAAGTAACGCGCAAGTTAGAGATCCGACATACAACCAGAGCACAAGAATGATTATAATCACTCAAATGGCGGGATGATCTCCGCCAGGGTCGTTGGTGCTTGGCGAGTCTTCTCCTGTTTAGAAGGGCGCTCCTCCCTATTTTGGTCCTCCGCATCTTCTTGGAATAGTGGTGCCAGAGACTCCTCCGGAGGTGGCAAGGGTTTATCATGTTGGCCCTCATTAGAAGGACCTGCCTGGCTCGCAGGCTCAACCCTGCTGGAGGGGCCAGCCTGCTCCGACGCCTCCTCGCGCACTGGCGGCTTGGCTGGCTCCTCTTCTTCGTCAGAAGAGGCGATTATAAAAGGGACACCACCCGATTTAGCTTCTAAGCTGGGGCTTGAACCCTCTGAGGCATTGAGGATAAAAGGGATCCTTCGAACTTGGGTTTCTGGGATGTGATCCGGTTCCTCCCCTCTGAACAATATGACCTGGTCGAGAGTCAGGGGACCGTCACGTCCACGTCCTCGGTCACGACCTCGGCTATTTTTTTTCGGGCGGCGTTGTATGTCGCCATGTGAGCCTTGCCCCCGGTGCTATCAACCGCAGGGGAGTTAATGTTGTCGGGCGACGGGATCGCCACCATGTTTTAGGAGAGCTCTTGCAGCATTTCCTCGAGCATTTTAACGGTGAGCTCTCATCTTTGTAGAATAAGGAGAGCTTCTCCGGGATTGAAAAATTCTCACCTTCTTTGAGACGGTGAACCATCTCCCAGAGCCACTGAAGAAGGCGGACTTCATGCCCAAGCTTGTCCCAGGGAATATGTTCGTCTAGAGTGACGACCCTGGTGGGACGAGGGAGAGTGTACTCCTCTAGTTCATCTATGAGCTTCTGTAATCGCTGCAGAGGAGTTGGCTCCTTAGGGGCCTCCATAGCTGCTACTTGCTTAGCTTGCTTCTTCAACCTCCTTTTCAAATTCTTCCTGCGATTATTTTCTTGCTTTTTTTGGCGTGCCGCCTCTTGAGAAGAAAGTGGACTTTGTTTTGGAGGCGAGACTGGTTTGCCCCCGGAGTTTCTACTCTGAACTGTCCTCTTAGGAGCCTTGGTGCTGCGGCTTTTTCTGGGAGTAACCTTAGTCCAGTTGGCCTCCTCCGGCTGAACTTAGAAGGTGGCATTAATCGCCTGAGTAATTATTTCGGGCGGCAACTCCAGGAACTCCGCCAGTCCACAGTTGGGCCCTTGGGGGCTTTGCAATTCCATCGATTTTGTTTTGGATCGCATCGGGTTAAGGTTCGTCATCTCGCATCATGTGTCCAGGTTGGTTGGCCTTCGTGTGCCATGAAATCCGTGTAAGACACGTTCTGTGTGTTGGCAAGGTGGTTGTCTGTGAGAAGCGTCGCCCATTCCTTGATGTGTATGGGTGTGTTCGCGCTGCTCCTGGAGGATGCGTGCCAATTGGGTGGTGTTCGCGAGAATTGTAGTTGATGTTATGTTTTTCGAGGTGTTGAGGATCGAAGCTTGCGGAGTTGCAGAGGATCGTCGGGATGGAGGATCCCAAGTTATCGTTGTGGTGGTTGCGCATGTGGATCTGAGTGTGCAGTGGAGGATCGTAGCGTCGGTTGCTACGAGTGGATTCCGAGGATGTGTTGAGCGTCGGAGGATTGGTTCCTCGGTATGAGATTGCCTCGGTTATGTGAGACTTGTTATTTTCGTGTCGTTGCTTGAGGCTTCGTGATTTGTGGCACTGGTAGGATTGAGAATCGGGGAAACGTGCTGGCGAGGTTGCCGCATGAGTACCCTATCTCTGCGTTGGGAACGATGCCTTGGATTGTAAGGGGTTGTGTCCCGAGACTCTGTAGTAAGAGCGGAATCGAGATTGGCAGGCTTCCTTTTGGATCATTTGGAGGTGAAGGATTTGATGAGACAGGACGAAGGACAGTTCCAGTGTGCAGAGGTCTCTGGTGAGATGTTAACGTTGGATGTGGTGATCCCTCGTCTATGGTCAGTAAGGGAGGATTCCCTGTAAGTCTGAGTCGAGTGACGAGAGGATTGAGGATTGTGGAATCCTATCATTTGAGTTCACCGTGCTCTCCTGAGAGGGTGGAGTTGGCGTGAAGTTCGAGATCGGTTGCGATGTCTGAGCGAGATTTGGCTTGAGATGTGGTATTGATCTGTGGGAGAATCAGCGGATGGCCTGTCGTGATTTGGAGCGTGCCTGTCGGGCCGGTGGAGGTTTCCCATTGACGTGTATCTGATGATCAGTGGATGGTCTCCCACAGACAGAAGATGCTGGTTGTACGGGTTCGAGAATGGCGTGAGCTGTGTGCCAGTGAGGCCTTGGGTGCTCGATTGTGAGGTGTGCTTTTCCCGGATTTAATCTGGGATTTGTTAGAAGTTTTCTTTTGGCAAAGTTGGTTCGGTGTTATTTTCAGCGTCCGGCTTATCGGGTGTGAGCTGGTGGAGACTAGCATGCTTTTTGACCAGAGCGAGGAGTTCCATTAGCGTCATCGAGGACTCCACTCTGAGGGTTCATCAAAGTATGGAGTCCCAAGTACCTTGCGTCAATGCTATCGTGGCGATGCTGACATCTAGGCGAGGAATGCAGAGAGCCTCCTTTCAAAAATGAGACACGAAGTCCCACAAGGACTCCTCATGCCCCTGCTTGATGGCGAGTGAGCTCACTATATATTTGGTTTCCTTCTTACAGTCGATAAAGTTCTCCTTGAATAATTTCTTCAGCTGCTGGAAGGAGGAGATGGTCCCGACGGGTAGTTACTCGAACCATGTCCGAGCATTCTCCCATAGGGTGGTGACGAATGCCAAATACTTCACAACATCCGAACCTCGGTGGAACACCAAGTTGGACTCAAAACTATACAAGTGGTCGGCGAGGTCAGTGGTGCTGTCGTATGGAGTGAACGTCGACAGCTGAAACTGCTAGGGGATCGGTGCTTCCATGATCTCCCAAGAGAATGGGGAGTGAAATTTTGATTCATCGTCGAAGAGCCCCCTGGTCCGTGCTGTCTAGAGAATGTCATCCGGATAGCGAACCTTTTCTTCAAGCTCATGCTCCACTTTATCATAGCATCATAGCCGCTGCACCATCTTTGGATTGGAGTGTAGTAGACTGTCCGGATGTTGTACATATGGATTGTGTAGGTGTTATGAGTATGCGACAGAGACCCTCAGAAGAAACTTGACGAAAAAGAAACGGGAAAGAAACTCACCGCCGCCGAGAAGAGGGAAGAGAGAGAATGATTAGGTTTAAATGAAGAGGAAGGACATCTCGGCACCTTAAATAGTGAGGCTAAGAGGAGGGTCCTCGGCACGATGGAAGGCGCGCCGAGATGCCCCCGCGTCGAGAACTACTGCGTCGAGATGCCCTCTGCGCCAAGAACTGCCGCGCCGAGATACTCCGTGCCGAGAACTCTGGGTGATGTCCACACTGAGAAATCTCGTGCCAAGAAGGTCACACCGGGAATATCAAATCAGAGAAGTTAAAGAAAAATTCCGGTGTAATGAAGCTACCGGGCCAAGAATCGAAGAAAACCAGTAATGTGGAGCTGAGAAGAATACTCACAGGTAGTGAATGATGCACCTGCAGACACCGTGCCGCTTATTCTGCGCTCACGTCATCCGCAGGTGGGGGGCGTAGAAAGATTGGTTTCGATCGACCAATGAAGCAAGGCCAGTCGACCAAATTTCCTAGAAGCATTCAATTATAGGTTTTACAGTTTTCGGTCGACCAATGCCTTTGGTTCGGTCGAAAAATTTTCCCAGAAGCTAGAGCTCTAAAAATTTACAAAGTTTAGCCGAACAATGGGCCCATTTCGGACAATTGATTTTCCCAGAGCTGAAAATGATAAAAATTCTTAGAGTTTGATTAACCGATCGACAATTTCAGTCGACCAATTACTGCTCAGCCTCTTTTATTGACTTTGTGAATTTCACAATGTGGGCAGGCCTTCCTTTTGGACTTTTGAGTGCTTAAGCCTTCTCCTACGCCAGAAAACATGGGATGCTATTTTTGAGCATTCCTTGACCACCCCAAGTGATATAAAAACACATTTTGGGCACAAGAAACCCTAATCATCCAAGAGGTCCAAGGGAGGCCATCAAGAGAAGAGGGTGAGCTACTGCAAGAACCAGAAGCACTGTGTGAACAGTACTCCATCCAGCCATCCTTCATCAAGATCTAAGCAATAGAAGATCATTTTGAAGCCAACAAAGTTTTGATCAAGTGGAGAAGCAAACCTCAGTCTGAGATTTGTATCTTTCATTTAGGGGGAACCTAGATCTGAGCTATTCATTTCCTTTTCTTGCTTTGAATTGTTTTGAGCTTCAAGTGTGCATTTTCTTAAATCTGTGAACATCAAGTGTGTGTGTGTGGATCTATTCAGATCCGTATGTGTTTGTCAGTGCCTCTGCGCCATCGTAGGAGTTCTGAACTCCATACGATTGTGTGTTTGTGTGTGTGTTGATCTTCTAATTCCTTATAAGATACTGTGTGAATCCTCACGGATCATGAGGGGTGGATGTAGGTTGCAGGTGTTGCATCCAAACCACCTAAAATCATCGCCTCTTCTATGGTTTGGCTTATTTCTTCTACATTTAATCTGTGTAATCATACGTGAATACTTCTTGTGTGTTTTGTCATTTAGATCTAGCATAATCATTCATTTCAGTAATAGATCTTTGGTATATAGAATGGTGGGTTTCAATTGAGAAGGCCACTCTTGTCAAGATGATAACACCTTGCGTGAGCAGAATCTTTTGATTCATATCTCCGCCTAGTACCGAAGGACTATTTTGTGTGACAGATCGTGAAAGATCTAACTTGACTACACGACAGTCCTTTTATCCCTTCAGGAGCTTTCCCGCTCTTGGGAGGCCTCGCGGGTTCCAAGCGGTATCAGGCGTATTCGATAGTCCTATCGGGTATATCTAGTATCCAGGATCCGAGTCGTCACAGTGTGTGTAAAGGAGAAGGGGAGAGGGAGCTGCCCGCTGGCGCGTGCGTGTGTGTGTTTTAGAGAAAGAAAGAGAGCGAGAGTCTAGGGAGTGTAGAGAGCAGTGTGGAGTGTATGTGCGTGAGTTTTAGAGAAAGGGAGAGGGTGACGAGAGAGGGAGTGTAGAGAAAGAGAGGTGTGAAGGAGGAGGGCTGGTGAGAGAGGCAAGCATGTGAGGGAGAAGAGAGGCTACGATGCCCCTGTTCCAAACAGGGGTGCCGAACCGGGGAGGAGTGATGGGAGAAGAAACAGAAGAATAGGGAAGGAGAAGGAGAAAAAGAAGAGGAGGGGGAGAGGAGGAGAAATGAGGAGCTTGGAGGAGAGAAGAGGGACAGGGCATGTGTGTGATGGTGCAAAGGAGAAGCAGGCTAGAGGGAGGAGAGGAAGATCGACCAAGGGGGAGAGGAGTGAATAAGATTGGTCCGGAGGGAGAAGAAAAGTTACCCCACGAGGGGGGGGGAGACACCAGGTTTTATAGGTGCCTGTTGTGGAGGGGACGTCATGGTGCTACGTGCGCTGCCATCGCCTACGCGCATGCCGCTGATTCCCCATGCAATCTTCACCTCTGCCATCGAAGCCTTCAAAGTCTGCTCTGCCTACCATGCATGCCAGCACAACCTTTGAACTCTGCTCATCGTCTGCACTTGCCTAGAACTCTCTGGCTCTCCCTGCCATGCAATCTTCAGCTCTGCTGTTCGTCAGTTACCCAGGTGATCCTCAGCTCTACTAATGGATCTCGTCGGCTCCCCATACGATCTGCAAGAGGGACTGCTGTTGCCTGGATGCCTGTCATATGGAGGGGAGCAGCCATGGAATTTACACACGCATGAGGGGGACGCCGCTAGCCTTGCTGCGATCACGCAAGAGAGGTGGGAGCCACTGTTCACAAGGTTGAAGGGAAATTAAAAAAATTATGTGAAGGCCCATCAAACAAATAAGTTTGCTCAATGAATACAACCTTTATCCTTTGTCCTCCCATCTTGTTTATTCAAAAGTGAATTTTGAGAAATCAAATTTGGACCCCCCCCCCCCCCCCCCCCCCCCCCCCCCCCCCCCCCCCCCCCCCCCCCCCCCCCCCCCCCCCCGCCCCCCCCCGGTATTGCATCCAAGTTAAATGCATCCCTCATCCTGGGTCTCCTTGGATGGCCTCTCTCTCTCTCTGGAAGGTATTTGGCATTATCATTTTGAGATGTATTTTTATGTAAGCATATTTTTTTCATGGGTATCCTGTTAAAATACCAAAATATATTATTCATCATTTGTTTTTCCTTTGAGCTTGCTTGCCATCGGAAAAGTGAAATATTTTTCAAACATTTGCTAAAATAGGTGGTACAGTCCACTCTCATTAAAAAAATGTAAAATTATGATTTTGCCCTTCTTTCCTTATTCTTGCCTACATCATCCCTGAAGACCATTGTAAACCATGCTCTGCCTAAACCTGGGACTTTCAGGTCACTGATAACCTAACCCGTCTCTACCATTGTGCTTATACTATTCAAACACGAGTTTCTTTGCCTTTTAAGGAACCAATTAAGATAGCACCATGTGCTAACTGCTAAGTTGCCATCAGTGCTAGTATATTGAGGTCTTGACAATTTTTTTTCTGGATCACACTATCATAATATAACTTGCATTTTATAGATAAATAGTCCTTTATTCTTTTTATTTTATGGGAAACCTAGTGTCAATGTGTGATTAAAAGCGTATCCTTTCTTCTAAAATTCGCCCTCTTCCCTAGGAACTGTATCTATTTCATGCCTTCTCATGACCTTAAAGGTGAAAGTTCTACATTTGTTACTATGTTATATGGACAGGCATATTCATGTGTATTTTGTTGTCTGAAAATCACATTATTATATAATTTTCATGCTATTCACTCTGTTTTTACCTAGGAAAGACGTGATGAGGTTTATTTGATTGGTTTCTATTAGCACATTTAGAAATTGACATTCAAATTCCGTGAAGCACCTGTGTTGCCTAGTCAACATAGGGAAGACTAGTCATGTGATTAGGGATTTGACCTTTTTGATGACCACCATTCTAGTAAGTTGCTATATTCGAAATTCCAAAAAGAAACGTAAGCTGTATGTGCGTTCACTCAATAGACAAGACAGTTAATAATGGGCATATCAGACATGTTTGCTAGATTGCTGGAGATAACGAATGGCTTGAAAGCACTCGGGAAGGACTACTCCAACCAAGAGCTTGTTCCCCAGTTCATGGTAGCGGTAATTCGGTACTTGTACCGGGTTATCGGTGCCATGGGCTCTGGGTCGTTACAGTTGGGCGCTGCCATCGTCCGTGAGCGGGGCCGCCCTGCCGCGCATGGTTGTGCCGTGCCGGCGCTACAACCCTCCGCCGTCGTCACTGACTGGCCCGCCTCCCTCCGGTTGGCCGCCCACCCTGCTACACCTCCCACGGTCGCCGTTCGCGGGTGGCCCCGCCGTGCACAGCGGTCCTGCCTCGACCCTGCGGTGACCTCCCCTGCCCCGCGATCGGCTGCTGCGAGCCACCCTGACGCTGGTTGCACCTGCGTCTGCCGCGGCCATTCGCCCCTGTGCCGGTGACGACCGCAGCCAACGCAGGAGAAGCCGCAAGCCTCCCCAACGCTGGCCATCGCGGCCAGCCACCCCGGGCCACTCCCAGTCGACACCTGCAGCCACGCGAGCACCGTTGGCCACCATTTCTTTCCCCGGGATTCCCACGTGAACAGCAACCATTGTCCACGAACATGCTTGCTCTCTCAACAGCAGTTGCAGGAGGATGAGTCCTCTCCCATTTTGGAACCAGGTGGGCAGCAAGCTTATCTCCACTCGGATTTGAACAAGAAATAAAAAACAGTCACTGACCACAGTAATTATCATTAGACCCTCATTAGTTGTTAATCTGATTTGCCGTGGGCCCTTTCAAATATTAAGCTATATGGTTAAGGTCACATCCCATGCTTTTGGCTGAGTTACGTACATGTGTGATGGAAGAGAAATAATCCCGCATTATGAGTTATTGAGCCACCTATTATTGTGAAATTATATCCTTGAAAGTTGATACCCTGTTACTCACGGTGATATTTAAGTTTGAGACATGATGCATGAGAGCTCAGATTAATTTGATAGGGTGAAATGTTTCTGTCCTGCATCACCTCCCCAACGCCCGTAAACGAGTCCCGACAGGTGCGAAGCCCGCACTAGTCCGTCCAGAACGGATTGCCCTTAGATTCGTCAGTGCACAAAGGACATGGACCTAGGCGTAATGACAGTCAGATGACCCTTTAGTGATCGAACGTTACCTCCCACAATAATGGCCTCAATCCCCCTAAGGGTGAGTACGCCTCCTCAGCGCTGTAAGACTCGTTAGAGAACCGTCTGACTCTGGAGGAGCGGACTCTCGACGGAAAACTCCCCACGATCGCAGGAGAATGTTACTACACGACTTATGTCCCTTCGTGCTAAGGGATGAGCCCTCACCGATAGGACAACTCTCTATAAATGGGATCTCGACGGATAGGTAAGGACACGGTGAACTTCACCAAGAAAGCTACATCCTACTCCAGGCAAGAGAGAGTATGACGAATTGAGCGACCAAGCCTCTACCAAACCCCGACTGTCCTCCAAGCACCCTTACCACCCAGCGAGCACCCTCTGAGCGCCCACTGGCCACGCCGAGGACCTTTCTTCCAATGCAGTCTGACTCTCCAGGCTTGCTTCGCCACCCTTCTACAACTCTCTCTCCCTCTCTCCCTCAGAATCTTTATTGGACCTCTGATTCCCGAGTGTTGACTTAAGCATCGGAGGGTTGTCCCCTAGGGTAACACCCGGAGCTCCTTCTGATGCTCTCCCATTCTGGTGCTTGTAGGCTTCCATGGGTGCCAGGCAGTCTTTCCCGACAAATAAATAGAAAAGTGCGGTACGAGGGCTAAAGATTGGATTTCAGTCTCTACACTTTTTGGCGCTGTCTGTGAGAACTCGAGCAAAAAGCCATGGCACCTAATGGAAGTCACCGCAAAGCCAGCAACTAGGGCCGCAGTTCTCACCAAGGTCCCAGTTCCAGTCGTGGATCATAAGAAGCCTCCTCCTCTACCCATCCATGCCAGGAAGTCACTGCTGACGATCTCGCCGAGAGATGCCAATAGATCCAAGCTCTAACAGGCCTGTGTCAGGATCTCCTGAATAGGCCCACGGGACCCCAGCATGTCCCGACGGAACAACCTTAGAACGGAGGGGGGGGGGGGCTCCGACCGTCACAGATTCTCGCCAAGGGAAGGAAGTTTCTCATGCCTCTACTACACAAACTCGACGATCGCACAGCTCGCACGCACCAAGTGTACGCAACCCGCTGCACTCCAATCTGGAGATGGCCCAGCGGCTCCAATGTATCGATGAGATTGAGGACAAGGTCCGTTATTTGGACGACATCCTACTTTCCACCAAGACTCGTGGCCTTATCAATGACAATCAGGAATTCCATGCTTCCTTATCCAGGAAGATCATGTAAGCCCAACCCCATTCTGCCAAAGTTCCAGTTGCCGTCCTTCACCCCCTATGACGGCACCACCGACCCAACTTACCATATGCACAGTTTCGAGTCCAACTTGGTGCTCCATCGGACCTCGGACGCTGTGAAGTGTCTGGCGTTCGTCATGACTCTCTGAGAGAATGCCCAAATGTGGTTCGAGTCCCTGCTGGCCGAGACTATTTCCTTCTTCCAACAGTTGAAAAAGCTGTTCAAGGAGAACTTCATCGGCTGCTACAAGGAAGCCAAATCTGTGGTGAGCCTAGTTGCCATCAGGCAGGGGTGAGAGGAGATCCTTTGATAATACGTGTCTTATTTTTGAGCAGAGGTGCTCTGTATCTCTTGCCTCGACATCAGCATCATCACCACCGCATTGACCTATGCTACCTGGGACTCCATCCTCCGATGATCGCTCAGAGTCGAAGCCTCAACCACCCTGATCGACCTCCTCGCCTTAGCGCAGAAGCACGTGAGGTGCGAGGAGAACATCGTGGCCCTCAATCACGTGACCGGATCAGACCGACCCGACTGCAAAAGATCTGCCGACTCGCCTCGAGAAGGGCAGAGCAAGCGGGAGCGATGGGACCGAGATCACTGTGATCGCTCAGAGAATAAAGAAAGAGGCAGCTACCACCACTACACGCCCCTCACGGCTCCACCTGACTTGATCCTTATGGAGATTAGTGAGGAATCCTTATGGAGATTGGTGAGGAACCTTACCTCAAGTGGCCCCCGAGGATGAAGTCTGACCCATGGACGAGGAGCAAGAAGAGGTACTGCTTCTTCCACTGTGACCACGGCCATGACACTGCCGATTGCATCCAGCTCAAGGATAAATTCATCACCAAGGCCGAGGAGAAGTGACAACGCAAGCGAACCCCTCCCATCGACAACTGACCCAGAGGGCAGGCTTTAGGAGGCGACAGCTCCAAGAGGCACCAGTGGTACACATTAGCAATCAATAACGTGGAGCGAGGCGACAGTAGCTGTTAAGAAACTGTCGTCCGGGAGCACCTCAAGGATCCCATCATCTTTTCAAACGAGGACCTGAAGGGAGTGACCACTCCCCATTCTGACGCTTTGGTGGTCTCAGCCACCATTAATCAATGTATCGCCAGAGGTATTCTTGTGGATAATGGAACTGATTCTGATGTTATTTCTTACGACTGCTTGGTACTCATGGGTGTTGATTTATCACGAATAACACCACTGCACACACCCTTGTATGGATTCTCTGGCACGACCATCCTCCTAGAAGGATGTATCTCGTTGCCCATCACGTTCGAGACTGCACCACGAGACGCGACCTTTCGAAGATTTCACGATAGTACGGGGAATGGCTGGGTACAATGCCATCATAGGGCAAGGTATCCTCAGAACCCTCCATGGCGTCCCCTCCTCCTATCATCAAAAATTAATGTTTCCCACTCCTCGAGGGGTGGGAGAAGTCCGAGGAGGCCAAAGAGAGTCGAGGAGGTGTTACTTGATCTCCACCCATGATAGGCAAGCCGAGGAGGCCCCGCCCGAGAAGAAGGTGCTAAAGGAAGACCCAAGTCTAGGCACGAGTACCCCAGTAGAAGACTTGTACCTCATCCAAGTGGGGGAAGTCCAAGTAGAACTCTCTGAATTGGAGCTACGTTGTCTGAGCAGCATACACGAGGTTCCTAGAAGCAAATCAGGATGCATTCACCTTGTCCGAGGATGAACTCCTCGAAATCCCACCAGAGGTGATAACCCACCAGTTGAGGCTGGACCAGAGCTGTCACCAGGTTTAGGAATGTAGGAGGCATTGCAACCCTAAGCGACAGGCCATCATCTGGGAGCAAGTGAGCGAAAATCTAATCTCGAGACTGTTGTGCCCCACCCAATATCCTGATTGGGTGGCTAACGTAGTCTTGGTTCCCAAGAGCAACGGGAAGTGACGGATTTGTGTAGACAACACCAACCTCAACAAAAGATACACCTAAGGGTAGCTTCCCCATGCCACAGATCGACCAGCTGGTCGATACCATGGCCAGGCACGAGATGCTAAGCTTCCTAGATGCGTACTCTGGATACCACCAGATTAGCATGCACGAGCCGGACCAGGACAAGACGGCCTTCATCACCGACCATGGCCTTTACTGCTATACCAGCATGCCCTTTGGGCTCAAGAACATGGGAGCCACGTATTAGTGCCTGGTCAACCACATGTTCGATGCATAGATCAGTCGTAATATGGAGGTCTATATCGACGACATGCTCATCAAGAGCCTCCGAGTAGTCGAGCACCTCGCCGACCTGGTAGAGACATTCGCCACCCTCAAAAGGTACAACAAGAAACTCAACCCGATCAAATGTGCATTCAGAGTAAAGTCAAGGAAGCTCCTCATGTTCCTTATCATGCATAGAGGAATAGAGGCAAAACCTGACCAAATTCGAGTGGTGCTAGAAATGAGGCTGCCAGTGTGGATGAGGGACGTACAGTGCCTCACCGGCCATGTCTCCACCCTAACTCGGTTCCTGTCCTGGGCAACAGAGAGATGCCTTCCTTTCTTCTGACTCCTCAAGCAAGTTAACAAAGTGCCAGAGAGAAAAGGGAAGATCGATTGGGATCAAGAATGTGAGCAAGCATTTGAAGAGTTGAAGCAGTACCTGGCATCCCCTCCTGTTCTCTCCAAGCCACAGAAGGGAGAACAACTACTCCTGTATCTGTCGGTGACTCCGAGCACGATGAGCACAGTGCTAACACAGGAGGAAGGGAAGATGATGAAGCCCATCTACTATGTGAGCCGGGCATTACAGGGGCCCAAGTTCTGGTATTCACAGACTAAGAAGTTCACGCTGGTGCTGATCACGGCCGCTGGCAAGATGCGACCATACTACTTGGCTCACCCAATCGTCATCCTCACCGATCAACTCCTGCGACAAATTATCTAGAATCCCGACGCCTCGGAAAGGTTGATCAAGTGGGCTATTGAATTGGGTGAGTTCGACATCAAGTTCCATCTAAGGACTGCGATCAAGGCCCAGGCCCTCGTGGATTTCGTCGTCAAGTGCACGATACTTGAAGAAGGATCGCCTGAATAGTCCTTAGGACCAATATGGGAGCTATACACCGATGGATCATCCTACGCCGTTGGCAGAGGGGCAGTACTGGTCCTATTGTCACCAGAGGGGTTGACTTGCAATATACCTTTCGCTTCAACTTCCTGACAATGAATAATGTGGCCGAATACGAAGCACTCCTTTTAGGGTTACGAATGGTGAAGCTCCTGGGGGCAAACTGCGTGCGGGCCTACACTGACTCCATGCTCGTCGCCAATCAAGTCAAGGGCGAGTTTGAAGCACGGGAGCCGACAATGATCAAGTATCTCGAGAAGGCTAAAGTCACTTCCACAGAGTTCTCCCATTTTGAGATGGTGCACATCCCAAGGGAGGAGAATGTTTGAGCAGATGCTCTATCTTGCCTAGAGTCTTCAACGACAACCTTCGGGTCAAGATCCATCTTGATAGAAGATCTGCCAGCGCCGAGCATGGAAGAACCGACGCCCCAGGTGAACGGCATTGACTATGAACCCTCATGGATGGATCCCCTCTTAAACTTCCTCCTACGACAACAACTTCCAAGTGACCGTGTCGAGGCCCGCCACACGCGAACATGCATAGTACACTTCACAATAGTTGATGGATGCCTGTATAGGCGATCTCTTTTAGCTCCGCTGCTAAAGTGCTTGTTCCCTACGGAAGCCAAGCAAGCCATATAGGAAGTGTAGATCTATTTAAAATCTACTTAAGAAATAAATAAAGAAATATTAGCTAAAGAATGTGGGAAAAGGAAGAAACAGGCGCATGCGTGGGATGCTAAGGGGAAAGGTGATCGCCAGAGGACACGTGGGTCTCAAATGATATAACAATAAATAGAATGAAGGGATTGCGAAATACCTGAAAGAGTGGGGAGATGTGAGTGATTTTCTTCTCTTCCTATCGACCGGCCAATGGAGAGAGTCTCTCTTTAGATTACTCTTGCAAAATCAATAAACACCAAAAAGATATGAATTAGAATCAAAGTGTAGTATCAAATCCCAAACGACATATACATGTAGCATGTAGACACAGAGATGAACACACCTATTGGGGTGTTGCCCCTTTGAACCCCTTATGTAAATGGAGGGATGTAATATGATGAATGTAAAAAGAGACGTGCAAGTGTTGCACTGAAGGGAGGCTCAATGTGGATGAGAGAGATGGAGAAAAACAAAGGAAATATGATGCATGCAGATACTAACGTATGTAGTAACGAGACACAGGGAAGGAAATAGAGGAAGGAAAAGCCTCAATTATTCTCCTGTGAGGGCCGTGGCTTTTGATAGATGATCAGGAGGAAGTTCTCAGTGGGATGAAGCCTTTTGACGTAGAGAAGCTCCCTCCTTCAGCCAGCAAATGGGCAGCACCTCCCCTCCATTATCGAAGTCGGCCTCTCTTGAGCACGAGCCACAGGGCTCTATTTATAGGGAAGAGATGAGTGAGTTTTTAATCCAAAAATAATTAAGATATCCTGATTTTAGTAGGAGATAAGTATTGGAAGGAATCCTCCCAGCCATGGAAAGTCATTAGAGTCCTTTCCGAAGTGGAAAGGGGCTCAAAACGGAGAAAGGAAGGGGCTCTGGTGTAGTTCAAAAATCTAGAGGAAATGACGACCACTCAGGTGATTGTTATTTGGAATAGCGACTTCTCGGAGCGTCGTTAAATAAAAATACGGAGGACTGCCAAAACAGACTCTCAGGAAAAGGACGCCCATCACCTGGGTGCCAATTTGAATGGGGCGCCTAGGTGATGGGCGCCATTTACAAAAAGTCAAGCGACAGGAAATGGTGAATGCCAATATGCCATTAAATTCTAATTAGCGACCTCCTATGATACCGCTATTTCTTCTCATTTTTATTATTTTTTTGGTGAATGGGCGTCTGACAGAGTTGACTCCAATTCTTATTTTTTTCATATTTTTAAGGACCCAAACAAGTCATTAAAACACCCCAGATAATGCCACTGAATTAGCTAAATGAGTATATCATAAAAAAGATTCCTAATTAAATGGGCGCAGGCGAAGTAGTCTTTGTATTCGAGCAAGAGTCGCTTGTAGTCCTATCTTTCTGCCTTGGTGAGGAGAGTGTTGACGAATGTTGGCTGGGGGGCTTCATCTTCGCCCAAGTTTATTTCCACAAGTTCGCCGATGGTTGCCTAGCCACCATCCTTCGGCTCGGGAGGAGCTGGTTGGAAATCGATGAAATCTTCATCATCCGTGTCAGTTTCATGTACTTATTGGTCTTCGAAGCCACGAGTTGAGGTTGATGGAGCTGGGATATTATTGTTGCTGAGCTCAGACTAGGATTGTTCTAGACTGCCAGCGCCTGGCTGACAGTTATCAGCTGGTGCCGTCGAAGCTTGGTTGGAGTTACCTACTAAAGCTGGCAGTGCTTCGTGGCCGTTGTTTTGAGAACCTTCATCATCGGGAAAGCTTGCTGAACTAGGCTCTTTGACTAGCTGGGAGACACTGGGAGCTTCCTCGGCCCCGATGTCCTTCCAAGCAACTCGTGAAGACTCGCTAAATGCTTGAACTAGGGTACTGGTCTTGGCGGGGAGTGAGATTAGGATTTCTTCTTCCTCATCCCCGGAACTATCGAATTTGGCATCTACGTTAGCTTGGTCACCGACTGGCTGCGCCGGGCCTACGATGTTGACCGCATAATAGACTCAAAAGTTTGGGTCTTGGCCATAGCTGAGTCCCCTGGTATCTTTGTGGGAGAACGGGGGTTGCCCCCAAACCTATGAAGGGGTCCACAACCGGTGAAAGTATTTATGCCGTGCGAAACCTTGCCATTGGGGAATATGCTACTTGAGGCACATCTCCCAGATATGTGGCGGCAGGTCGTCCAACACTTGGATGGCTTCAGGGGTGTAGTCGACTTGCTTGGACCAACCAAAGTCATCTTCCGATGAGGCTTGAAGGACCATGTCTCCTTTGTAGAAGACAATGGGCTTGTCCCTATTAGCCTTCATCTTGTTTTTGAGTTGTCGTTTATAAGTAATGACAAATGTTGTGAGCCCTCGACTTTGTGTTCCTTTGATGCATAGGGGAGCTGTATGCAGTCTGGTGGTAGGTATATGCTTTGTCACTAGCTCGGCTAATGAGATTAGCCTTGAAATCAATTTTGCGCTTCTTGGGGTAATCTGAGGTTGACTTGGAGTTAAGGTGTAGCCGATGAAGCTTGGCCTTCTCCTCGTCAACGGAGAAGAGGTCATCCTTATCTTCCCCTGAGAGCCAGTCATTGCTTTTGCTCTTGATTACGGGGTATGGACTGATTCCTCCAAAGTAAAGGGCAGCATCGACAAGGTTGCATTCCGCTAGAGTGAACGGAGATAGGTCTGCAAAGACCATGTGCTGTTCCCCACCCTTGGCATTTTTGATGCATTGGTGGAGAGTAGACGGGACGACCCCATTTTCATAGAGCCCGGGCCTACCCAGCACCACTTTGTAGGATGTGTTGGTGTCGATGATGTAGAAGGTCACATTGTCGGTGAAATCATCGAGCACTAGGTAGACATCCACCCGGTCGAGGACATCCTCAGTGTCTTGATTGAAGCCGAATATCTTGACCGCCTGAACCTTCTGGAGGTAGGGGCTTAGATATAGAGTCTTGAATGTCTTTAGCAGCATGATGTTGACAGTGACACCGGCATCCACCAGGATCCAGTTTACCTCATGCCCATTGATTTTCCCCCTCATGTAGAGAGGGCAATTATAGCACAGAGGGGAAAGCAACATGTCTTTCTCCATGAAGGTAATAGTGGCAGCGAAGGCTTCATATGTGGCGGCCTTTATTTCTGCCGCATGTGCTTCATAGACTTCTGGCTCTTGGAGTATTTTGATAAGAGTTTCTCTCAACTCTTTACTCCAAGCAATGGCTTCCCAGGTTGTGATGCTGGCGGCGAAGCACTTCATCTGGTGGAGGACTTTCCGGTCGGCTCAAGCTCGAGCATCCCCCAATGATGGTAGTATGTCAGGTTGAGCTTTCTGAGCGCTGTCGCGCTGCTCCCCATCGGGAAGTTGCACTGCCTTGCCTTTGCCATTGGGGTCGGGCTGACTTTGATTGCCCGTGGATTCCTAGAACAGGGGTGCTAATGATGGCTCTTCTGGGAGTGGCTGGAGGGCTGGCTCGTCCTTGCGAGAAGGCCCCACTTGTTCTGTAAGGGAGGAAGGAGCTGCCACTAGGATTGGGATGCTGGCAGCGATCTCCTCCATGCCAGAAGGATCGAAGATGCTTGGTCCCTTTTGAATTTCCACCTCCAAAATGGGGGCGGGTTCTTCTCCTCAGAAGAGGATAATTCGCTCTAGGTCAAAGGTGGACTGATGGAGAGGTAGCTCGGGAATCCTCTCGCGACCACTACCTCATCCTCGGCCATGACCTCGGCCGCGGCCTATGCGTTCTGGTGCTGACTGTAGCCCGAGCAGAGTAGTAGCCCTTTGCCTCGTTCGGGAGGCCACTGGATCACCTCGCCGAGAAGCGTTAATGTTGTCAGGGGGTGGAATAGCCATCATGTTGCAAGTATAGCCCTGAAGCATTTCTTCCAGGTGCTCTGTTGTGATCTCCTTGTCTTTATAGAATAAGGAGAGCTCTTCTGGGATGAGGAGCCCTTTGTTGTTATTGATTTTTTGGATCATGTCTTGGACCCAGCTTCTGAGGCGAGCTTGCTTCTGCATTTCTTCCCACGAGATAGAGCTGTTGAGTGGGACAGCGTCGGTAGGGTGAGGAGGGATGTATTCCTCGAGGTCATCGATGAGCCACTGCAACCTTGGAAGAGGTGTTGGCTCAGTTGAGGATTATAAGGCTGCTACTTGCTCAGCCTATTTCTTGAGCCATCTCTTAAGGTTCTTCCTTCTATTCCTCTCCTTTTTCTTGGCGATGGCCGCCTCTAGGGGAGTTGGAGGAAGAGGTGCTAGAGCTGGAGTCGATAAATCCTTGTTTGGATATCTTTGAGCTGATGCCTTGGCAGAGTGAGGTTGATGGCTTTTCTTTGCCCAGATTTCAATGCATGCACCTTCCGCTTGTTGTATTTGGAAGGTGGCATTGATCGCCTACTCGATGACCTCAGGTGGGAGCTCCTGGTATGCAAGGATGCTAAGACCGACATCTGGAGATGTGTTCGTAGTTTGATGCCTTACCCACGGTGGCAGAGGAGGTATCTCCTGCCGAGCTGGTACACTGGGGCCGGCGTCCAAAGATGTATGCGTGGTTTGATGCCTTACCCGCGGTGATAAGGGAGGTCTGTAGTGAGCTGGCATGCTGGTGCTGGCGCCCAAAGACGTATGCGTAGTTTGATGCCTTACCCGTGGTGGCGAGCTCTTTTGTTGAGAGGCAGACTGGGAAGCATTCTTGGCGTCTTGCTCCTTAGCCTTGTGATGCGGGAGGACGATGAGACTCGATATGTGAACACGAACCTATGACCTAGACGAACTGACACGATCGACGTATGTAGTGCAACCAACCGATGAGGGTACCCAAATTTGTCGATCTACCAGCGCCGAGCCGGCCTCAAGTTCAAATAGCGGCTGGACCGAATCAACACCGGCGTGTGTGTCAATTGAGGTGACGACGCAGTTTATTTTACTGCCGTCCGTGCAGATCGGCGGCTCAGCAGTTGAGCCTGGCGAGAATGTTCAAGTAACGCCGACGATTAATAACGAAGGTGATGGAGACAGCAGCAATAGTCAGTGGCAGTTAACGACGATGACCTATGCACCGGGAGTAGCGGTGCCAACCTACGCAAATGGCGACCCCACGGGGAGCTCTGTGCCTTGCACCTACTTTGCGACGACGAGCGCTCAGAACTGTGCAATTACCAATCAGGGTAAAGGTGGTGTTGCTGCTGGAACGAGCAACTTCACCAAAGCAAGCGGTGACGATTTGATACCTCGTCCGGAAACAGTCGGTTCCTATCCGCTCGGCACCCATGTTTGCTACGCGCTCTCGGTACAGGCTCACAGTACGACGGATCCCAACTGGATTTACTCGGCACCCATTTGCGTCATTATCGTCGCCAAACCAGAGGTACAGGTACGGGGAGGGGATCTCTTAGTTGGTCAGTCGGCGGTTGGCGATCCAACCCTGATGGGCGCCACTATTACTACTAGCCAAACGAAACTAGCGAATGGCAATGATATTGATACCTATGGCTCGTGGGGGGAGTATGGGCTATTTGCTAATGGTCTGATCACTGGTATGGCTTCGGGGGCAGCATTCAATGGCAATTCGGGGCTTGCCAACGTGGCGACCGCCTGTGACTACAGTAAACTGAGTTTCACTAGCGCCGCTCAAGCGGGCGCGACTGCGTGTGACGACAGCGCCATCGGCAATTATCAGAGTGCCCAAAACATCCCAGATGTAGCCGCGGCGTTTCCAGTGACTTCGAGCACGCCTGTTTTTGGTGATATCAGTGATGCCCAGTATAAGCGAGTCGAGAAAGCCACAGGAGATATCACGATCGGCGCAGCTACCATTCAAAAAGGCCAATGGCTGGTGATTAATGCCATCGGTCACACGGTTACGATTACAGGCGACATCACCTACACCGGCGATACACTGAGCGGGATTGGCGATATTCCACAGCTGGTTATTCTGGCCGACAATATCAATATCGCTGGGAACGTCAAAGACCAATGCCACACTCTGATCTTCATGCCATCACGCTCCAGGTTAGCTCCACGCTGTCGCCACCTCACCCAGCTCCACCACAGTCGCACGCCCGGGGGTGAGGAGAAATGAGGAGAGAGAACTGAGGGAGAGAAATGAGCAATGCGAGGGAAGGGAGAGGAGGTTAAAGAAATAAAAAGAAGAAGGAAATTATGTAATTTCCTCAAAATCTATTTTTTAGCCTAAAATTCCATAAATTCAAAAAAATATGCAAAAATAGCCTACACGATCATCAGAAAGAGCACAATGCATCCGCAGCGTCCCTGAGTCTCAGAGCTCGACGATTCACTCTCCACAAGATTTCACAACTTATATAGGGGAAAAACCTGCGTGGATCGTAAAACATAACTCGGGACCCACGAAAGCGTCTGAAAGCTCTCTGATTTCGTTCTGAAGGATCCAAGGCATTACAGCTACTGTCAGACGAGCTTGATCTTTCTCATTCTGTTCGTGGTTTCTTTTTGAGGTAAGGTTTGGAAGTGCTATCTCGGTGAAGCCTTTGCCTTGTGTCTGCTTATGCATGGACTGTATTAATTCTGAACCTGATCTGCTCTTATTTCAATGGTGGCCTGGCTTTGGACCCAGTTCGTAAGTTGGAGGCCATTGTGCACCGTGTTTGGTGTGTCGTGTTTGGCAGCTGTTGTGCTGTGAAGGTTCAGTAATCATTTCGGGACGTGAGGATAAGCTGAGATTGGTATTTTTGGTGGCTTGTGCTGTGGCTCTTAGCATGATGGTTTGCACTATGGTGACTTGTGATCGGCTGTTAGCAGGATCGATACTCGAGGCGTAGTACATTATAGTTCGTGAGTAGCGATGGTGCCGAGAGGTGTCCTGAGATACGGATGTTGAGTTGTCTCTTTTGCCTTGTTTGTTGTGTAGAGTGCGTAGCGGAAGCATGTGGGCTTATAACCCATTGGTCGAGGATCATTGGTCTGAAGATTTTGGCCAGCCGAGAGGATTATTGCCTCGGTGTCGCTTCATCTTGGTTGTATGTGCCTCGATGTTGTTGGTTGTCGTGCGTTGCTTGTGGTATTGTGGTTGTTGGCACTGGTAGTTTCGAGAATTGGGGAAATTTGTTGGCAGATATGCTGATTAAGTACCCTTTCTTTGTCTACATTTCTTGGAAGTTATGCTCTCGGGACGTGATCGTGCAATTGTTTGTCCTGAGAGACATTTTTACTAAAAACAAAAGCTGATTGACCTTTGTTAAATCTCCTGTTCTGACCACTTCCCGAATTTCTGTAGAATATCCATGTAAGCATGAACTTCACTTTCTTCAGCTGTTCCAAAGAGAAAAAGATCATCAGCATATAGGAAATGTGTAACAGGCTGAAGTGCTCTATTCACCTTATAACCAGAGAATGATCCCTCTTTTAAGTTTATGATGCAACATCTGTGATAATAAGTCCATGCTTAATATGAATAACTAAGGGGATAAGGGGCAGCCTTGTCTTAAGCCCCTTGAAGGAAAGAACTTGTCAGATGGTTCCCAATTTACAATAATCGAAAAGGAGGTTTGAGTTATGGAAGACATAATTAGAGAAATCACCTTTTCTGAAAATCCTTCGATTCGGAGAACCTTACAAATAAAAGGCCATTCAAGACGGTCATATGCTTGAGATAAATCTGCCTTCAAGCCAAAGATGCATGTTTTACCACTCCTGTGAGCCATTGAATGAATAATCTCCTTCACTACAATGATAGTATCAGAAATTCGCTTTCCTGGGACCAAAGCACCTTGATATGGAGAAACTAAAGACAGGATAAACTTCTGCAATCTTTGTGCCAAGAGCTTAGTAATGATTTAATAAATTGTGTTACATAGACTAATCGGCCTATAGTCTTTAGTTGAGGTAGGGACCTTGCTTTTAGGGATGAGAGCAATAAAAGTATGGTTTAAAGTCCTTGGGAGAATACCTAAAGAAAAGACCCTCTGGATGAAACTTGTAACTTGCTGGCCAATAACCTCCCAAAACATCTGAAAAAATAGAGGGGGAAGAGCATCAGGCCCAGCAGTAAGATGCATTTAAAAAAGAACCTCCTTTACCTCCTTGGCCGAAGGAAATACCTCTGAAAGAACATTCTCCTCTGCATTGATTTTCAATTCTGCTATAGGAAGAATATCATCTACCATATGGAAGGCAACAGAATTATATAGATCAGTAAAAAAAAACATTTGAATTCCTGCTGAATGTGAAATGGATTGTCTGTCCGTTGCTTCTCACGGCCCGACGATCATTAATAATTCTTAACATGTCTGTGGGGAGTACAAAAATGAGAGTTTTTAAAATCGGGTTTTGTCCACCGCGTTCTTAAATCAATTTGACTTATTGCAAACTT
>JANBPO010006789.1:0-24683 GCA_024336825.1 Amorphophallus titanum
AAAAAGTGGTAATCATAATATGACCTGCGCACTCGCTTGTTCCACGTGCATGTTTGCCTGTAATAGAGTAATAATACACCTCCTTTGGATGTCCTAGGATCATACGTCCATGCTAAATAATGCTGCCCCGATTCAAGATATGTGTTTGTCACGACATACACTAAGGAGTGAAAAGTTAATTTTTGGTGAGTGCATGCATGTAGGGGAATAGTCATAGCTATATTGCTAGCGTAACTCACGAAATACACCAAGGATAAAACTCCCATACTTCACACACAATGTGTTCTACGATCTCGAACCATAGGGACACTAAAAATTCTTCCTAACATTCCATGGATGCTCAAATCTCTACACCCACACGAGGGGTGATCATGAGGAAAAAGTTGCCTACCCCCTTCATTTAAAAAAATAGAAAAAAGAGAAAAAAAAGAGAGTGGAATGTAAATCCAGGAAGTCGAGAATTCTCACTAAAACAAATGAGGAGACTCGCACGAAATAGTGATGTAATTTTCATAATAAAATTGCTAGAAGGGAATGCGAATCTAAGGAGCTGGGAATCCCCACTGAAATAAATGAGGAGACTTGCGTAAAATGATGGAGTAATTTTCATAATAAAATTGCTATAAGGGAATGCAGATCCAAGGAGCTGGGAATCCCCATTGAAACAAATGAGGAGACTCATGCAATACAGTGAAGCAAACCTCGCAGTAAAATCCTAATCAATGATGAATCTTAGTAGCCGAAAATCTCCACTGAAACAAATGAGGAGACTCGTGCCGAATGGTGAAGTCCAAAATTTAAAATAAACAAGGAGGTTATGCGAAGCTACTAAAAGTCTAAAACCCTAAAATGTACATGTAGATGCTAGAGTAATCCTCTAGTGTTACTTAGAACATCCGCGTGTCCCTATGTCTAGAATTTGCTGCTCACACACTCGCACCATCACACCACAGAGTAAGGGTATTGGGTGTAGATTGTGATTTACATTATGCACATATTCTAGGCAGTGTCCTCCTCACGAATGCACAGCTCCCTCAGTTATGCCTCGTAAGCCGCACTCTGTTCATGAATCATGAGCATTGCCCTTATCCTATCTCCAATAGAGGGGAACTATGCTATATATTCAATGCCTACTATTTATGAATGTCAGCGTGCTTGCGCGCAAATAAAAAAAATGATGATGATGATAGAAGTCAGCGAGCAAGATAACCATTTGGGCTGAAAGGCTCGGATTCCTTGCGATTTTCCCTTCCCGCTGATGGATCACAGAGAGGGGAAATAAGGGGTCTATGGCCCCTCCGTAGGTGACATTTGAAACAAACTCAAAGAAAAACACACAGTTCCAGAAATCACGACGGATGATGAGAAGAAGAGATTCAGACATTCTATGACTTAAGGTCATGCTCACCACCTAGAGCAAACTCTTAAGTGCAGATGTCCGCAAAGAGATCCAATGATCGCCCGAATGCAAATGCTTAGAGACTCACGACAGGCTGCTCAACATACGTAGCAGGAAGGGCAGAGGGAAACATTCAGCACAACCCAAGAAAATGCATGCCAATGACTGCATCAATATATGAAATAATGTTGGATTGCAAACAGGAAAAAAAAAATTATAGCAACGATGAAATAAAAAAATACAAAATACATGTAGCCCTTGTTGGGCATGGATAGCGATGGGGAAAGACCCACATACAAGATCGAAGCACTCAGATGCTCCTTCTCTCCCCTCTCTTTCTTTCTCTCCTTTTCTTCTGCTCTTCGGGCTGCTACTTTTCTACCCCGGTGGGAAGTGTGAGGGCCAGGCAGTCCTTTTTTTGGGCATATTTCACTTCGTTCCCTACAGCCCCTTATATAGGGGTGTGATGGCTGTTGTTCGACGCTCCAATGCATTGCCAGATGAGGTGTGAAGGCTGCCGGATCAGCATTAAATGCCCTACCAGGGGGCTGCCGGTTGAGTCACATGAAGACTACCAGATCAGCCTTACAAGGGTTGCCGAATGGGTTGCAAGAAGGGGGCATGGGGACTACCAGTTCAGCAACCCCTTCCCTTCTCTTTTTTTTTTCTTTTGTCTCGTTTTTCCTACCGATACAACACTCCTCCTCCTTTTTTTTCTTCTTCTTCTTTTGTCCTTTTTCTAATTATTCTTCTATTGTCCTTTTTCTTCTCTTATTCTTCTTTTTCTTTCCTCTTCCTCTTTCTTATGCCCGGGCTTCCACAAGCTAGCTCGCGGTGGTACATCTTCAGGGGTGTCTCGGCCTCCTTTGATTTTACATCTTATTCGTCCGTTGGAACACAAATTTATGATGGCATGGTGTCACATGTGAGATATGGCACCGCCGTCAATGCTATTAAAATTTGGCCATTCTGACCTTTTTTTAAATTTTCTTAAAGTGTGGGGATATTTTACAAAAGTAAAGATATTTAAAACTAAAAGAAAGAAAATTAGACCTAAGACAGTAGACACCATTTTTATTAGGTATACCACAAACTACAATATTGATAAATTCACTAGCAATACAAATAGATTTTTAGTAATAAATTTGAAAATAAATGATATAATAAATAATACCATAATTAAAGTTAGAGATGCAATCAACTTTGAAAATGTATTTCTATTTAAATTTAGAATTGAAACCAATGTAGGACGTAATTGACTTAGTATTAGTTTTAACCTAGTTGTCCCAAGAGAAGAAGAAGCTCTCACAAAATTTAGGAGAAGTAAAATGGTTAGAATAGAAAAAGTGTTTGAGGATTTTTATGCACTTTTAGTGGAGGATTCTCCAACTTCCTTATCCGATATCATGAGTTCGATAGACTCACCATTTTGGAAGGAAGCCATAAATAGTGAAATGAATTGTATAATTCAAAACAATACTCGGGTCTTAACTGATCTACCTCCCGATTGTAAAACTATTGGTTGTAAGTGGGTCTTTAAGAAGAAATTGAGACCTGATGGGTCAGTTGATAAATTCAACGCTAGACTAATAGCCAAAGGTTTTACATAAAAAGGTAACACATATTATTTTGATGTATACTCACCTGTGGCCAGGATCACTACCATTAGAATCTTGATTGCATTATCATCCATACATAAACTGGTCATACACCAAATGGATGTAAAAATTACTTTCTTAAATCGGAAACTAGATGAAGAAATTTATATAGATCAGTCCTGTAGACGACGAAATCGCCACCGGGATTGAAGAGTGATATGAGAACACACAACACGACACATAGAAATTAACGAGAACAATGAGGAGAAAGATCTCCGAAGAGAGTTACCTTTACGGAATTGGAATGGTGAAATACACGGAACGGAAATAGTACAATATAGAATCGTCGCGAGAAACTATTCTCCACGGGATTTGAACTGAAGTGAAAAATAATGGAATAAAAATGACAGAAATAAAACCACCGTGAGAAGTGATTCTCCGTGGGATTTAACAGAAATAGAAATCACTAAAATGAAAATGACAGGAATTAAACCTCCGCGAGAAGTGACTCTCCGCGGGGTTTGAACAGAAGTGAAATAACAGAGATGGAAATAACCAGAATTAAACCACTTTCCTATAAATATCAACATTTTCTTTTCTCTTTCTTTCCCTTTTCTTTCTCTCTTCTTCCTCCTTTCTTTCCTGTTGGAGACCACCGCTCCCCCTTGTGACCGTTGGCCCCCTCTCTCCCCCGGGCATCCATGAGAGCGGCTTCCTCCCTTCGGCGGTAGCGTGCTCGTGACGGTGGCGACGAGGTGGGCTTGGCAGTGGTGATTCGCGATGTGGGGGCAGTGTTCGTGCACGGTCGGGAATGGTGATCGGCGGTGATCCGATGGGAATCGGCCTTCATTGAGGTAGGGGAACGGATCTTCACCCTTCTCCCCTTCCTTCTCGCGACTTCTAGGCCGTGGAGAGGTCAAGAGGGGTTAAATTCATGCCGGGAGGGTTATCTCCTTGTTAGGGTTAGAGTCCCGGATCCGTCGATTCTCAGTGTTTTTGACCGATTCGGGGGCGTAGATGCATGCTAGGAGGGGCTGGGGATGTTTTCCCCTTGTTTCCCCATCACCTGGGGGTGATCGGGCGTGGGAATGAGCTCCACGGAGGTCGTTATGTCCTCGGGTGCAATGCAGGGGATGGCCACATTTGTGGCCGTCTAGGCCCAGAACTGGGCGGCCAAGTGTCTAGCCACCCAGGCCACTGGGCAGCCCAGTGTTTGGCCACCCAGGGGTGTGGGCGGCCAATGCCTGGGTGGCCAGCCCATTGGCCACCCTCACCAGAAGCCTAGACTGGGCGGCCAGGGCGATGGCCGCCCAGCCCTCTGGGCGGCCTAAGGGTTGGCCGCCCAGGTAGGGGTAGCCCATGACCCTGGGCGGCCCAGTGCTTGGCCACCCAGCCCTATTTCGGCTCCCGAGGTGTTGTGCTCAGTGTTTCTTGCCCTCGGGGTGTCCAGCTAGGGTCCGGTCTCATGGAGGCGGTGTCCGCTCGTGGTTCTAGAGTTCGGGCTTCCCATGTGGGTCAATTGGGGCCGTCCTATTTCTTGTCAATGTTTCATCGGAGATTTTCATTAGTTAGTCAGTTCATACCTCCAGTGACCTGTCCACTAGTCGTAGCTTTCCTGCGTATGTGGGTGTGGACCCACTCGGGAGTAGTGGAGAGCGTGACCCGGTGAGAGACGATTTTTAGGCTAGTTTACCATCGGGCCCCTTGCCTTTACAGCCCGAGTCCGACTGGGGGGGGGGGAACCAGCTAGAGGATCTGATACTCGGGCGGCACGCGGTTCTGTTGCAGCCGTTCGATCTGCACGGCGGGGATTGCCGTCTTGATTTCGAGCCCGGCGTCGGCGTTGATGAGGCTGTCGGGGCTTGCACCTTTCTTGCCGTTGCGGAGGAAGCCGACAATCTCGGGCTCAACATCGTTCATGAATGCGAACATGGCCCGGCCGTCGGCCTCCAGCAGTTTCCCGCGTTCCATGAAGCCGTTGCTGTAGCCTTCCGGCGCCGGTTCCTCGGTCAGGATTTCCCCGGCAAGCTGGCGCATGTATTTGTCGCGCGTGATAGACCGCCCGCCGTCCTTGCCCTTCGCCATGACGGTGGAGAACTCTGAGGCGGTAGGAATGCCCATGCGGGCAGTCCACCACTCAACACTCCCTTGCTCGCAGGTGATTACTTCGACGCTCATTTGCGCTTCGCCTTCACCATCGTCTCGGCCTGCGCGAGTTTGGACGCCGGAAGGTCCGCCAGCTTGTCGATGTGGAAGTAGGCACAAAACCGCGCGAGGTCCGCGCCGTGTTCGTCCATCAGCTTCGACAGTGCGTCAAACTGCTCGTCGGAAATTACACCCACAAGGCCAGCAGCCTTGCCGTCGTCGTCCTCGCCCCGCGTGGTGATGTTCAGCAGAGCCGTTGCCGTGTAGCGCTTGCCGTAGCTCACCGAGGAGCCGATAGCTTGAACGTTGTTCTTGCTGCCGGTGGTGTCCATTGGCAGACTCAGCATCGTCTCTTCTGAATGCCCGTCTCGATGGGAAAGAACGCCGGTCACCTCAACGCGGTCGGCCTCCTTTTTGACCCGGAAGGAAAGCGCGAACCCGTACTGAGCCAGCAGAGGGCGGATTGCATCGTTGATGTCCTCCCAAAGCGCGTAGGGCGTGCTCTGAATGACATTCTCGGGCTTCTTCTCAGCATCCTTTCTGTGGATGGTGATGTTGCCCTTTCGGTCAACAACCGGGAGCAGCGGCTGCATTTCGGACAGGGCCGCTGCGTACGCCGCACGAGCGGCACGGTCAGTCATCCGCTCATGCATCTGCATAAGCCTCTCCATCTTGTCGATATCGACGTTTGGATCGGACGCGGCGCGGCTGATGATCTGGAGCAGCGACCCGGTATCGCTTGCCGGATGCACCACAACAGCTCCGGTCTGTTCCTCTCGTTCAACGATCGCGGCTTGCTTTCTGACTGCGAGTCCAATTACCCAGCCTGGGAATAGAGGGTTTTTTAGCTTCCCTTGGAAAAGGGATTAGGGCTGGCAGTTGTGAGCCACCCTAATAATTATTTTACCGAGGTTTCTGACCTAGGGATAGGCCAGATTGACAGTATGGAGCTATCCTATGCAATGGCCTTGACCCTGAGTCCTGTGACTCAAGGGCCGTTGGATTCAATAGGTTTAGTGGACTGTCTAGAGTCCGATGGCACCGTGCCACCTATTTTTCGAGCTAATTATGACGGGCTTGTGCGTAGCCTATCCATATTTTGGTGGTTTCCTTCAGGAGTCGTCTGCTTAGTGGCCCCCCACTAGTCGTAGTTCGCATGGGCACACTTGTGCTTACCCACTTGGGAGTAGGTGGAGAGCTACACCTGGGAGAGACGATTTTAGGCTGGTTGCCGTAGGGCCTCCCACTATGGCAGCTCAAGTCTGGGCCGGGAGGAAAATCAGCTAGAGGGCCTGACGTAGTGTAGTCAGTCAGTGTTTGCCCACGTGGTAGTGGACTTCAGACGTGTGCTAACGAGCATGACCCTGACTAGACCCTTGTCTGAGTTCTTAGTTACTTGTACGGAGTTTGAGTTTTCACCTAGGGCGAGTAGGGAGACACCTAGGGTGCGGACTAAGTCATCAGTGGACGCATCCAGCCTTGTTTCTGGAAGGCAGCTACTCCTGTCACGCGACATGTGACTCTCATGACTCGAGTTTTAGTTTCCCATCTACGAGACTTGACTTTTTGGGTAGCTTCCTCGTGCTTTCCCGATATCGAGGTCTAGGATTTTCGGTAGGGCTACAAAGGTTTTTCCCGAGCCAGTGGTATGGTTTACAACTGCGAGGTCGTGACTATTCCTGGACCGCATAGTCTTGGGTTAGTCCTTCTTCTGTGAGGATGGGCCTCCGTGGCAGAGTTGTCGTGGTATTTCTTCTGGCAGCGTAGCCACGATTTTACATTAGTCTGGTGGTCCCCTGACAGTAAGATCAGGGTTTTGCTTTCAGTACCGTAGGAGTAGTTTGTAGAGCCATGGTTCCAGCAACTACCGTGGTTTTGTTGCGGTTGTTCCTTCCGACGTTACTGTTATTGTTGTTGCTAGGTGTTGGTGATGGTCCCGACTTTGGAGCAGGAGTAGGACTTGGTTTTGGGCTTGGACTTAGCTTTGGGCTGGGTTCAGGGGTTGGGTTTAGAGTTGGGCGCAGAGTTGGACTGGGACTTGGAATTGGACTTGGCTCTGGGCTAGGACTAGGGATAGGACTTGGACTTGGGGTGGGACTCGGACTCGGGCTAGGTTCAGGGATCGTACTTGGCTCTGGGCTAGTACTAGGGGTGGGCCTTAGACTTGGGCTGGGACTAGGACTCGAGCTAGGTTCAGGGCTCGGACTTGGCTCTGGGCTAGGTTCAAGGCTCGGACTTGACTCTGGGTTAAGACTAGGGGTGGGGCTTGGACTTGGGCTAGGACGAGGACTCGAGCTAGGTTCAAGGCTCGAACTTGGCTCTGGGCTAAAACTAGGGGTGGGGCTTGGACTTGGGCTGGGACTAGGACTCAGACTCGGGCTAAGTTCATGGCTCAGACTTAGCTCTGAGCTAGGACTAGGAGTGGGGCTGGCACTAGGACTCGGGCTAGGTTTAGGGCTCGGACTTGGACTCGGGCTAATTTTTGGGCTTGGACTTGGCTGCGGGCTAAGGCTAGGACTGGGACTAGAGTTTGGGCTAGGACTGGGCATTGGGCTCGGGGTTGGAGGAGGGCTGGGAGTCAGACTTGGGCTAGGGCTCGGCTTCAGGCGAGGGGTTGGACACGGCTTGGGGCTAGGTCTCTGCTTCGGGTTGGGTTTCTTACCAGACCCTGACCCCCCGCCGCTGTGGTGGTGGCCGCCACTGCCCTTCCCTTTGGCCATGGAGGAACCGGTTGTCCTCCGACGCTTGCCCCTCCTAGCATGCAAGGAGTCGAAATTGGAGGCCATCACCACGAGGACGAGGAGCACAAGCGCGAGGCTCTTCACGCCGAAGCCCTTCATGTCGGCGACGCCTTCTGATCATGGACTGGTACGTGCTTGGCGCAGGCCTGAGTGGCCAGTGCGTTGTGTTCTCGTGGGTTGTGCTGGGTTCTGTGATGGATGCTGGTGGCCGAGCTTTATGTATAAGTGCAAGCTTTGGACGCCCCCGGAAGGAAGCCACTACCCGACCCCACTGCAGTCACAAGCAAAATATATATAGTAAGTGATGATTGCAAGACGCCCATTAATGTCGTATTCCCTAGCTCCCTCCTTTGTTTTGCTTGAGCAATTTAAGGTCTCACCGATTCGAATATCTGCTCTCCATTTAATTAAGAACTGTTTTATTTATATATATATATATATAAACTGAACTCAATACTGTTCGTGCCCTTTCTGACCACAATCAGTCTCATTTTCGCCAACGTCATGCAAAACATACGGTTACATGACATACAGTAAAATCTGCGCCTAGTTTATCTGTAAAGGGCGACATATATATAGGCCAGCCTGCATGCTCTTAATTAGTCATCTTATGAGATTATTCGAGCCGCCAACATTATTGCGCGCGGTTGTGTGCATCTTCTTTCTGGTTTAGAATTAAACCATTTATAATTGTTGTAGTGATGGGTTTTTTGTCACTCAGACCGTAAACTGGTATGAAAATGCAAGATATGGTATGTTATTAGCAAATATTGCTGCACTACCTAAAAGGATGTTGCTTGTACGGAAATGTAATTATAATTAGCCAGTTACCCATAGTTTTAATTTGAAAGGAGAAGACAGGAGGCCAAAACACTGACGCTAGCTCCCGATCCACGGGTGTGGCCTACTAATTAAATTAACGTGACTTCACTTGGAAGAATGAGTTACCAGCAACCAGTTCCGGTCCCAGCAATTAATTAATATTTGGTCAGAAGATGATGCCAAAGTTTCGAGTCCTCTCTTGCTCCAAACACTACTTTGAGGAAAACGGATGCGCGCGCGCTCTTTCCTATACTCACACTCATCACATGCAGATGCTAGTTAATGGTGTTAATTACTTAATTAATTTGATGGTTTAAGTAATATTTCAATGCGGCCAGGGAAATCTGCAACTTTTTGGCACTATCCACCGTGAAATCTATCGTAACCTTAAATAGAAGGACGTCACAAAACATCAGAGAAGACGAACTTGTGAACGGCACCAACTCACTGTCATCATTATTTAAAGATGATGCATACATGGCGACATACACTACCACATTAATGATGATGCAAGATAGAAAAAAATAGCAACGCTATTGAGAAGAACTGACATCTTAACCTCCATCCCATGAAGGCGTTCTGCATGCGGTAGGTTAGTTTAAATTTTTATAAAAAGATGAGAGACGAATTAAGCTAAATTACACCGATGGGTTCCAATGCATATCATAAATGATAATTAAATCTATTTCTATAATCGATATAAAATTTTACAAAAAAACTTACAATCGTAGATTCACCCGTTGACGCCGTTATTAATAAGATGATGCCAATATCGACCAACAAGAACCTACAGTGCAAGAAGGATTTTACAATTTTTAACATTTTTTTGAAATGTCAATATCAAGAAATGAAATTACAAAATTATGGACTCACCACTGCAAGCCTGACTGCCTGAGGGAAACTGCACAGTGCACACAGGCCGTGAGTGGCGGAGAGGTGTCGGACTGTCGGGCGACTGCTGGACGGGCAAGGGAAGTGAGGGAGGGGTCGCGTGCTTGCGGCTGTAGGCTGGCGGTGCTGCAGGCGGGTGAGGGATCACGGTGGTGAGTCTGGTGACCTGGTGAGGGAGGAGTCGCTGGGGCTTCAGTGCTTCACCACCGGCGGTGTTGCTGGTTGCTGCTGCAGGTGGGTGAAGGCGGGGGAGGGAGGTGAGGGAGGGGTCGCGGGGGTGAGACAGTGAGGGAGGGGTCACTGGCCTATGGATGATGGGTTGGCGCGGGTCTCCTTCAGGCTGTCGGCGGCGTCGAGGGAGGGGGAGGGCCGGAGGGGTCACGGCGCGGGCCTCCTGCTACAGGCAGGGTCATCGCGGGAGGGCCAGAGGTCGCAGGCGGTGGGCCTCCTGAGTCCTGGCTCCTGCGACTGCGCCGCTGCGGGGTGAGAGAGGGCCGGTCCGGCCGGATGGGTCGTGGGGTGAGGGAGGTCGGATGTCGCAGGAGGGTTGAGGGAGGGGTCACGCCGTCGCGGCCCTCGCGGGTCTTCTGACTCCTGTAGGCTGCCGGCAGGGTAGAGGACTCGAGGGAGGGGGAGGGCCGGAGTGTTCGCGACACTGGCCTCCTGCAGGCGGGGTCACGAACGATGGGTCGCGGGAGGGCCGGAGGTCGCAAACGTGCAAGAGGGCTGAGGGAGGGGTCGTGGCCCTCGTGGGTTTCCTGAAGGCTGTCGGCGGCATCGAGGGAGGGGGAGGGTCGGAGGGGTCGCGGCGGGCCTCTTGGCTCCTGCCGTCCTGCGGGCTGCGGCTGCGGGGTGAGAGAGGGTTGGATGGGTCGCGGGGTGAGGGAGGACGGCGAG
This sequence comes from Amorphophallus titanum, assembly GCA_024336825.1. Classification (NCBI taxonomy): domain Eukaryota; kingdom Viridiplantae; phylum Streptophyta; class Magnoliopsida; order Alismatales; family Araceae; genus Amorphophallus; species Amorphophallus titanum. The sequence goes on from JANBPO010006789.1 coordinate 10,494, forward strand.
GTTTAGTGTGCGAAAGAAGCGATATCGCCAAAATAATTAATAAATTAGAGTGAGATTTAGGTTTGGCGCCCGCAAGGTGTTCGGCAGAATGCCCAACATATCCGTACGAGCCGTATACACGTGTGATAGGCCTCCAAAGCCTGTGGTTGACTGTGTTAGGTCCCCCTTTGACCTTGGAGGGTCACCGAAAGTGTTTCAGGGTGGGCCCTCGGCCCTTTTCACTGGGTGCCACGAGGCGTGGCTTAGTGTCGAGGTGCCCCCGGGTTGGCCCAGGAGGTGACGTGAGATGCGGGGAAAGCCCGCATGAGAGTGGCCGGGGTTGCCCCTAGGTAGTTGCTTGTGTCACCGTGTGTGATGGGAAGCTGGTCAGGGCATTTGTAGGGACCCACAGAGTTGTAGAAAGGGCTAGGTAGCCCATGCCTTGAAGGTGTTCATGGAAATGCCCGAACCCTTATTCCTTGTTATCTCGTCGGGAAATAGTCTGGGTACAACAATAGGGTTAGCTAGGGTTGTGTGGATTTGGACGACCATAGAGTCCTAATTAGGTCACCAAACCAATCCTAATCCATTCTAGAGCCTTTTAACTCTCAGATTGCTTCGATCTCAAGGGATTTAGCCTGAAGAAATCAGAGTTTTTCACGTGATCAAACTGCTCGCGATCGGACTCTTGGAAGCGGTCCAATTGGGACCGTTTCTGGTCCTAGGTGGTCGCTCGGTAGATAGCCTGTTGCCTTGGGCGCCAAAATTCAAACTAATTCAAACTCCTTCATTATTTATCTAATAAGTAGCACTTTATTCCCTAAATTCTGAAAATACATAAATTAAGGCTTCTAGAAGATGGGCCAAATCTTATGGGCCTGGTTTTTGATCTTTTGGGCTTATTTAAAATGGCCAGGTCAATTAATGAATATAGGATCTTAATATTTTATTGTAATTAAACTAATTTTATTTAATAATCTATTTATTTCTCAAAAAATCTTAAAAAATCTTTAAAAAACTCTAGAAAAATTCTAAAATACTTCATATGAAAATTTGGGGTATTACACTAGCAGTCAACCATATGGTCGCTAGGGTCCAGAACACATAAAATTGGTAAAGTGCTTTCTAGACAATTGGGTTTTGATGGTACAACCAGCTTGGCGTCCTAGTGAGAATCCCAAGCTCACGGAGACTTACGGAGGTCTTGAAATAAGATCACCTAATCCGGTGGAAGGAATATCCAACGGAGAGGATCACAAGTCCAAGATTGGATGCGTTGGAGCGCACCCTACGCCGATGATTGTTCAATAGGAGCCAGTTCAGCAACCTACTACAATGGCTCAAGGGGTAGATGATAGGAGGCGTCGAGTCCCTGAGGTGGATGACTATAAGTCTGATAACAAGAATGGGGGTTATGCTCGTAACCATCGTGTTCAATGGTGGAATCATGATTATAATGAGGACGAGTGGATCCTCAGGACCGTTCATGTGGACCCTCCCACTTTTGAAGGGTCCTTGGACCCGAAGGTCTATCTAGATTGGGAGTTCGGGATGGATCGGTACTTTGAGTGGTTTGATATGACAGATCATCGAAGAGTCCAATTCATGACCATGAAGTTAAAAGGACAGGCGCAGACTTATTGGAAGAATGTAGAGAGCCTATTATTTCAGCGTTTAGAGCCCCAGGTTGATACATGGGGTAAGATGAAGGTCAAACTCTGGCAAAAGTACCTTCCTGCCACATACCATCCGCAACTTATCGATAGGTGGTAGATCCTCAGCTAGGGAGATCAATCCATCTCCAGGTACATCGCTGAATTTGATGAGTATTTTCACGATGTGGCGTCACTTGCAAACCATTTCTTGTTCGGAGGGAAGTCTGCATTTGCAGCGTCGAAGACGGTGATAAATCGTACAAATGTCTGTCGCAAACATAGCAAGTTTAATGTGGGTGTGGGATTAGATCCCCGTAGAGATTGGTCGAGTTACTGAACTATTGGCCCAAGATGAGTTCAGATCATGGCCATATCGGGACCTCCGGAGGTCCATGTCCAGTTCAGTGGGGCATCATCGCCTTTCTCTTCACACCCAGTCCGGAGGAGTGAGGGTCCCGAGGCATGCGTGGTTGTAGCATCTTTTATTATCATTGCTCCGATTGTTAAGTTTTCTTGTTCACTCATGCACAGGTGGTTCATTTTCATTGACTAGTTTCATATCTTTTCTTTTATATGCCTAGTTGTTCTTCTTTTCTTCATTTGGAAGCACGTCAATTTAGAAGCCAAGCAAGGATCGTGCTGGTTAGATGGGGAAGTGGGGGTGCGCCGGTTTCATGTGAAGGAGGGAGGGCACATTGGTTTAGGGTGGAATGCAAGGGGGGCACCAGTTTGATGGGCAAGTGGGGTGCGTCAATTTAATGGGCGAGTGAGGCACACCGATTTAGGCTTGGTTTGGAGAATTGGGTTTTATCAATTCCAACACTACTTACAAGGCATTGCTGGGTCGCCCCTGGTTGCATCAGAATCAGGTGGTGGCCTCCACCCTACACCAGTGCATCAATTACCCCTGCAACGGGAAAGAGCAAAGGATCTTCGCGGATCTGCATCCCTTTGAAGTGTTCGAGTGCCATCTGCTCGAAGCCAAGTTGTACTTGGAAGATCCAAAGGAAGCCCCCTGTATCTTTCAGAGCAGGGAGAAGGAAAGGAAGAAGGCTGAACCAGTCGGATGGTTCCCTCCGCCACCGCCTGGGTATGTCGCACCTCCAGAGGTGTCTATTGTTTCTGAAGCGAGAGGGCCAGTCAGGGCAATTCCTTCCAATATCTACGCCCCTTCGGGGGTGCCACACCTTGAAGACCTGCTCGAGGATGTCAGGATCCAGCCAGGGGTCTTCAAGTCCACAGCAGAGACCAGCTATCATACCGTCGAACCATGGAAGATCTGGGAGGTACCTAACCCCGGAGGGAGGCCCATGGTCTTCTACACCACGAAGCAGTGACCCATCAAAGGAGATGATGACTATAGACTCCCCGAAGAATTATGTGACCCTATAGTCCCAATCGCGGGGCTCCCTTATATGGCGCCCCGTTTGGCCGAAATGGCTAGGAGATAGGGGATCTCTCTCTATCAGCCGGCGAGTAGGAAGAAAATATTTAGAGAAATGTGGCACCCGCAAAACATGGACCGGAGCTTGTTGCAGATCACCTGGCACCCAGGCCTGGGATTCTCGGCTAAGGAATTTTATGAGACTGATGTCATCTCAGTCTCGGCATCAGGGAGCGACAGTCCTCCGGAGGATGTCGGCACTCAGAGAGCCGAGGATCAGACTCACCCTCCACCCCAAGGTGCCAACCTTCAGGATGAAGAGGTGTTTCTCTGGAACCTGCCTCCGTGTAGAGATATAGAGACGGTTCCACCCCCTGCTCAAGGACCGGCCCTAAGCAGTTATGGCGACGTGGCGCCTCCACCTTGATTTGACACTGAGGTAGGGAGCAGTCGTAAGGGTTGCACCGTGGACCTCACCAAGTACGACCCTGTCATGCTTACTCTTTGCTACCAGCAATAGTAGGAGATCGAGATGTTGAAGGCACAACTGATGGAAACAACCTCACTTTTATCCAGCCCGATTGAGGGTGTCACCTCCCGATAGGACCCGTGTACATCCGGCGACCGAACCTGCTGCGATCAGACCGGGCAGGCCTTGTCGGTACGGAAGTCGTGCACCTGCACCGCACCCGAGATGATGTCGGCGGTGGCCTTGTCGACGGCCGCCTTGATCTCCGGGGTGATGAGCGAGGCATTGTTGTCGTCGAAGGCGGCGCCGACGCCGTCCTCGGCGAGGCCCAGCGTCTCCCGCCGGGCGTGGAGTGCCGCGATCCGGCGGAACAAAGCGGGGTCGAGCGAGACGCGCATGCCGTGCTGGGCGAGCTTCGGCGACATCGCGCGGTCCAGCGCCTCCAGCGCCTCCTCGCCGGTGACGAGCGGTCGGGGCGCTTCGCCTCGCGCGGCGCGAAGGAACGCCTGCACGCTGGCGCCGAGCGGGTCCTTGCCGCCGGGGGTCTCGGCGTAGTCGGGGTTCAGAGCGTAGGGGGTGGTGTTGGCGAAAGTCTTGGCCATGAAGTCGATCATCACCTCGCCGGACGGGTAGACGATGCGCATGGTGCGCTTCCTGCCTTCGTCGAGGCGCGAACCGTCGACGGTGAGGACCATGCCGTCGGCGAAAGTGACCTCGCAGGACACCTCGTCCAGGTGCGGGCCGTGCTCTGTGCGGCCCTTGGCCTTCAGCTCGGCGGGCGGGCTGCCGTCGAGCGCCAGGGCCAGATCGAAGTCGTGGATCATCATGTCGAGCACGCAGGACACGTCTGTGCCGCGGCCCGGGTAATAGGACGAGCGGCGCACCGCCTCGATGCGCACCGGCGGTTCGGGCACGTCCAGCAGGCCCATGGCGGCGAAGATCGCGCGCTCCTGATGGCCGGCGGCCAGCACGAGGCCCTTGTCCTTGGCCATCTGCACCATCCTGCGCCCGCCCGCGACGGTCAGGGCCAGGGGCTTTTCGACATAGGCGTGGACGCCTGATTGCAAGGCCTGACGGGCGATGACGGCGTGCGCCGAGGCCGGGCAGGCGATGGTCACCACATCGAGGCGGGACAGGAAATCGGCCGTGTCGGTGAAGGCCTGCACGCCGTGCTTTTGCGCCAGGGCCGCGCCGCGCTGCGCATCGGGGTCGAGGATGCCGACGAAGTCGACGCCCGGCAGGCTCGCGTACTTGCCCGCGTGGTAGCCGCCGAACACCCCGGCGCCCACGACGCCCGCCCGCAATTTATCGCCCATGGAAAGCCTTGATCCCGCGTGTACGCATGTAAGCCTCTGACAGTAAAATCCTTTGGCATCTGGTTGGAAGAGGAAAAACCCCCGGGGAGGGGAGACGGATCACTATAGCCCAAGGGATCTAAGGGCATATATGGCGCTGGGGAAAAGAATCAGAAGACCTTCGCTCAGCCAAATTGTGGAATGCGCAGAGAATAGAAAGGAGATAATACACTACTTATCCCGACGCCGACGTTGTCGAATGGCGTCAGTTCAGTGGCTATAAGAATGACACACAGAGAAAGTAGAAGAAGGGGAAGAAGCGACATAGGACAGTCTTAACTCATTCAACTGAGCTCATGCATTTCATTCATCCCAAACATGAGAAGGGGAGGCACAGGTTCAAACTACGGCGCTGGCACTGATGCTCAAACACCGTTTACATTCTTAAACAGAGAAAAGGGTTGCAGAGAAGGCACAGGCTCAAATTACGGTGCCGGCACTGATGCTCAGACACCATTTACATTATTAAACAGAGAGGAAGATTGCGGAGAAGGAAAATAAGATGCGAAGAAGGGGGGGAATATGGCTCTTATCATCGCCTCCCACTCCCTTTCTCATTTACATCGAAACAGGGAGAGAATCGGCGGGGAACACAGTGGTTACCCACCTACGGAAACACGGGAGAACCCATCTTCTCCAGCGCCGAAGAACTGGTACACAGTAGAGGGAGACGGTGACAGTGGAGACACTCTCGGGGGTAAGAACTTGCTCAGGAAGAAACCCTCACACTCTCTTCTGATTGGCCCCCCATTCGTTTCTCTCTCTCACGCTCTGTTTTGTCTTCTATTCTCTCTTTTCTTTCTTTTGTTCTCTCGCCGTTCTCTTCTATTCTCTTCTTTATATTTTTCTTTCTTCTCTTCTATCACTCGCTTCTTGCATCGAACGAATAAAGCCTCTTATAGGCTCAACTTCCCGGCGCCATGGAGGGGCGCACCGGGAAGGGTGGCGTCGGGGAACGGCATAGGACTTTTGCGTGCTGGTGAAGACGGCACTATTTTAAGGGACGCGCCAGTGAACGGGGTGCTGTATTAGCTCTACTTGGTTGCCGAGGGCTAGTCGATGAGTCCGGGGATGATTCTGGAGGTCATCGTTGATGATTCTTTTCGCTACGGTTCTTGAAAAATCTTGACGGGGCATTGACGCAGCTCTGAGCAAGACGCGCGGCCTTAACCCTATTTCTGCGCAGGTCGCGCCGTTTAAACCCTAATAACGGACCGATCGTCGTCCGATCTTCCCCATTCCTCTGCTTTAAAGAGGAATTTCCCGGCATACATTGCCAGGCACCTTCCGTATATGGGTGAGCTATGAACATTCAATATACCTTCAAGATTGAAGCCAAGAAGATTTCCGCTGAAGAGCTCGCTGACTCCATAAGAAGATTAGCCAACATTCTTCGCAAGATTCACCCGAGCTATATGCAGTGGTATCTAACACCCACCGGCCCCAAAGACGCATGGATGCCGCTCAACGACATCAATGGATTCAACTCAAAGATCGAAAAACAGAATCAGCCTGGCGTCTTCATGATGGCGTCCATTACCAATCGCCAAAACGAGCAGGATTGGTATAAGCCAGGCCGCACAGTTATTACATTTGAGCCTTCAGATGGAAACATACAGCTTGAAATATACAAAGCCGACATTTTCTTCGGAGAAAATTTCTTTGCCATAACAAAAGCCATATTACGGACTTTCGTCACGAAAGAATGGGTCCATTGGGCATCACTGGACTGTTCCTCGGAAGTTCCGGATGCAAGATCTGAAGCAAAGGACGGTGAAACAATAGATCTGGATCTGAGTATTGATTACCGAACCTTCCCCCATCGCGAATTCCTCGGCTGGATGGGCTGGATTCAACAACTCCCTCCCCAAACGCTTCTCCAGGCTTCTGATATCCCACAAGCCGCAGAAGTCCGCCCCCTGCCCAACCGTAGCGGCACCATGGTCGTCAGCGTGGGCGAAGTATTCGATATGCAAAACCCTGCGCATATCGAAAGGATGCAACGCGTGGAAGTACGGCTTGTAGAACTCGGCCTTCTTCCGGTGATCGACCCCGAGCTTATGTAGCTTCTCCCACGCACTGTCCATGCGTGCATTGACGATTTATTCACAACGTGAAGAAAGTTTAATTATGGCTACGCCCGCTTTAGTGGCATAAATACGCCGTCGAGCCTCCCCCTATTCTCCGCGCATGCTGGTTCCCCTCCCCGTACCGAACCAGCTTTGGCTTGACTAAGCCGCCTCGTGATGAGGCGGCTTATTTTTGTCTGTACACCAACGTTGAAGAAGCGCCCGCGAAGCTGGACATCGCAGTCCATGGCCGCTATCCCATCCAGTCATCCTTACTTGCCTGATGGCTCAATGATCTTGAGCGGCCTTTGCTCATATGTCAAGTCTTCTCGTATCTCCAAGTTATCATAAGTGATGACATGGAAGGGGTTAAGGACGTACCTTTTTAGCATTGAAATGTGAAAGACATCATGAACTCCTACCAACTAAGGAGGTAAGCCAGTCAATAAGCAACCTCACCAACCCATTCAAGAATTTCAAAAGGGCCTATAAATCTTGGAGTAAGTTTACCTTTGATACCGAATCTTCGGATATCTCTACCTGGAGAAACCTTGAGGAATACAATGTCTCCTATTTAGAATTCCAGGCCACACCTTCGATTGTCACCATAAGACTTTTTCTTATCTTGAGCCATCTTGAGTCTTTCCTGAATCAACTTGATCTTTTCAGTAATATCCCGAATGAGTTCCGGGCCTAGAAACTGCTTTCCCCCAATCTTACTCTAGCATATCGGTGAGCGGCAACTTCCACCATATAAAGCTTCAAATAGTGCCATTTTAATGCTAGCTTGATAGCTATTATTATAGGAGAATTCTACTAGAGACAAGTGATCATGCCAACTTCCACCAAAATCAAGTACACATGCTCGGAGCATATCTTCCACCACCCGATTGGTTCTTTTAGTTTGACCATCGGTTTGAGGGTGGAATGCAGTACTGAAATTTAACCGGGTACCTAATGAATGTTGTAGACCCTTCCAGAATTGAGATATAAATTGAAGATCTCGGTCAAATATAATGGTAACAGGGACTCCATGTAATTTTATAATTTCTTTTACATATAAGGCAGCCAAGATATTTACGGACCATCGACTCTTAATAGGTAGAAAATGAGCCGATTTGGTCAAGTGATCAATGATCACCTAGATATCATCATGTCCTCCTCTTGACTTAGGTAGACCCTTGACAAAATCCATCCCTATACTCTCCCATTTTCACTAGGGAATAGATAAGGGATGTAACTTCCCAATGGACTTTTGATGTTCCGCCTTAACTTGTTGGCAAGTGAGGTAACGTGACACGTAATCTGTAGCGCCCGTGTCTTAATGGATCCATAGTGGTTCGGACCCAGATCCGATTCTGTTAGTTTTGCCCATTTTTACGAATTTTTTGGCTATTTTCTGGCATTTTTCTGAGAGAGTTAAAGTATTTTAGTAATTTAATTGGGCATTTATGTAATTATGGGAATTTAGGGGTTTAGATGGTTACTGAAGTGGCTGATGGGGGACCCCTGTGTGCGCTTCATCACCATGATCATATGCTGACTTAAAATAAGATTGCTGAAACATAGCGGCAGTGCGATCACTTGAACTCACATTTGTCTCATCAAACAAAGGAAAGGGTCTTGAATTCATAGAAGATGCACTTCGCAAGTTTTCGGCCCAAGTTGTTTGCTGCTTCCCGCTGTCAACAAACGTTGTTGGCCGATTCCCAAAAGAGAGTTCCTTTTGTTGAAAACTCAAGCCACTCCATTCATTGTGCACTCCAGTGTCACCACAAGATGTTTCAGTTACAGCCGACTGCATCAGAGTGCTCCAGCTACCACTCTGTACAGATGGAAATGCACCAATATAATTATTACCCTTCAGAGGGTTTCTTTGTGAGCCTCCAGAATCGATGTTGCCACCCCCGAATGATGCACCCCAAAGATTACCATCATCTGTGCTGAACAAAAGCTTCTCCTCTATTGGGTCCAATTTAACCATCCCTCGAGCAGGTTCCACCTATGGCACTATTTTCTCTCGTGAATTTCCTGGCCAATCTGCTAGCTCCTGCCCACCTCGAAATTCCTAAACTTGCATATTTCTTCTTGGGGGACTCAACTGCTAAAAATTCTCTAGCATAATTCCATTGCTTACATTTCGAAGAGGAAGTTGACTGCATTGGAACTTTCTCAATTTGGCTACCAACAACTTTTGCCATCATATTAGCACCATGATTGTTTACACTTTGAATCTGAGAAAGTTGCTTAAAAGTTCTATTGCTGGAAACAGGTATTTGTTGTAGAACAAGTCCTGTCGACCGTAATATCGGCCCTTGATCTTGCTCTTCCTCAGTTGGTGATGGCAAACTTTCAATAGGCTTCTCGAAATAGCCACTAATAGTTCCTTCCCCTGCAACTGCCATACCTTCAATTTGATCTGCCCTTACAAATGTAGCACCCCTGATAATTAGAGGAATAAAAATTTTCAAATAAATTAAAAATTTTACATAAAAGTAATAAGCTATACCCCAAACGGACCTCGACACACGTATCATAATAAACAGCTAAAAATAAATAGCCCAACTGAATTAGCATCCACAACAATGGACGCTATATAAATATAGCACCCGATGGAACGGACGCTATTTATTACTAATTTGAACATTTAAAAGAAAAATTGTGCCAAAGAAGATAGAAGAAGCAGGCGATTGGTTCCCTCCACCTTCGCCTGATTATGTGGCGCAGTAAGAGATGTCACATATTGCTGAAGTTAAAGGAGTGTTCAGAGCCATCTCCTCTGACATTTACCCCGAGCCGAAAATGTTAAGTCTCGAGGATCTCCTGGGTTGCGTGAGAGTCCCTCCGGGAGTCACAAAACCCCTCACAGATATAGACTATCAAACAGTCGAACTGTTAAGGATCATGGAGGTGCCCAATCCTGACGGCCGACCCACAATATCTTATACGGCCAATGAACAGTCGGTAAGAGGGGATGATGACTGCAAATTCCCCAAAGAAGTCCGAGATCCAGTTGTCCCGATCATGGGACTTCCTGATATATCTAGCAAGGTGGAGAAGATGGCCGAGAAGCAACAGATTCCTTCCTTCCAGGCCGAGAGCCAAAACAGATGTTGAAAAGGTTGTGGTACCCACCCAACCTGGACAGGGAACTGTTGAAGATTACCCGACACCTGAGTTTGGGCTTCTTAATGGAAGAATATTATGAGGCAAACGTGATAGCTGTCTCGACCTCCGCCGATAAAGATCTTCCGAAAGGCCCAAATATACAAGAAGCTGAGTGCCAGGGGCGGCACCCCCAGAAGATGAAGCCCGAGATGAAGAGATATTCCTCTGGAACCCACCCACCTGCCGAGATATTGGGTTGGTTCCATCTGCTTCTGAAGGACTGACTCTAGATAGTCGCGGAGGCGGGGCAGTTCCCCACCCGACGACAGAGTGGGAAGCATTAGCCAAAGCCCCACTCCAGATGTAGCCCAATACGATTCTGCTATGCTCGCCTTGTTGTATGGACAGCATCAGGAGATCAAAAGATTGAAGGAGTAGTTGGCCAAGATGACTAGACTCTTATCCAAGCTAACTGGGGGCATTCTCCTTTGGCCGAGCCGTTCTGCAAGCTCGGGCCAGCTTCCCATAACTAAAGCAGAATTGTACAGCCACAGGCAGGAAGACAATGAATCGACCGAAGATTATATTAAGAAGTGGAGATCCCTCCACGAAAGGTGCGAGTGCCCTCTAAGCTACGAGACCGCCATCGAGGTTTGCAGATGAAGCCTGAAAGAAGAAATCTCCCAAAGGATGGAGGGCGTCAAATTCCGGTCCTTCGATCACCTTAGTACAATGGCAGCTGATATTGAAGCCTTGCTGTCAAGGCATCATCCAATCGTTACTACGGCAGAACAAGAGAGCCGATCTCCATGCATCAGCTTCGATGCCTTCATGCACTTGAGAGGGAAAGCAAAGGAGGTGGCTAGCCCCTCAACCAGCCAGCAGCCTGCGAAACAAACCTCCTCGTTGCGGGAGAAGATGAAGAAGCCTTACTCTTTCCCAAGGGATAAAACTCGAGTGATTTTTGAGTGGGCTTGTCACTCTGACAAGGTCACTCTGCCAAAGTCCAAGAGGCCAGAGGATGCTAAGAGAAGTGATGACCCCCGGTTCTGCCCCTACCACCGGATACTGGGGCACCCTATGTTATGTCTTCAAGAACATTGCTCAAGGCCTGATGCAGGAGGGCAAGCTCCAGATGGGTGAATATGAAGTAGACCCACCACACCCACATGAGGCGGGTGTTTATGAAAGGGGGGTCTATATGATCTCAATTTATCATCGGGCTCCCAAGGATACATCAGAGGCCGAGCTAGGCCAGTCTCAAACCGAAGAACTCCATCGAACTACCGAGGATGCATCAGAGGTCGAGCCACGACAACCTCGAACCGAGAAGTTGCATCGGGCTCCCGAGGATACATCGGAGGCCGAGCTATGCCAGCCTCAAACCGAGAAGCTGCATCGGGTTCCAGAGGATACATCAGAGGCCGAGCTAGGCCAGCCTCGAACCGAACAACTACATCGGGCTCCCGAGGATGCATCAGAGGCCGAGCTACGACAGCCTCGAACCGAGAAGCTGCATCGGGCTCCCAAGGATACATCGGAGGCCGAGCTACGCCGGCCTCGAACCAAGAAGTTGCATCAGGCTCCCGAGGATACATCGGGAGGCCGAGCTACGCCGACCTCGAACCGAGAAGCTACATCGGGTTCCCGAGGATACATTGGAGGCCGAGCTACGCCAGCCTCGAACCGAGAAACTGCATCGAGATCCCGAGGATATACCGGAGGCCGAGATAAACCAGCCTCAAACCGAGAAGCTGCCGCTTGCGCAGCAAGTGTTAATCTCAAAAGGGGAGGTGCACAACACCGTTCTCCTGACAACGGAGGTTGCCAACTCAACAGAGCAAAGATATTACGAAGCAAATATGATCTCCCTCTTCACCCCTATCGATGAAGGCCCTGTAGAGGCTGTCTACGATGACTACCAAGAAGACCCCGGAGAGGTCCTGCGACTGTCTACGCCGAAAGGTACCTCGAAGCCCTATACAACAACACATGAAGGGCCCAAGGCCGAGCCCCCCTGCAGAGGCTCGGAACCTATTGAAACAAAGGTCACTGCGACCTCCGGTGATGCTCCAAAGAGGCAAGAGAGCGAGGAGCCCCTTGCCACCCTCCGAGGTGATCTACCTGCGGATCGACGCTCGGGTTGCTCGGAGGATATACTACTGGCACCAACGGCGACTCAACTACTAGATAAAGAAGCAGACAATGGTCCGCCATGCGTCAATACAGATCATAGAGGCACTTGTGATGTCCTCGAAGCTGAAGAAGATGAAGAGGGCTTCATCGATTTGCAGCCGGTTCCCCCAGAGATAGAAAATGGTGGCCAGGCTACCGTTGATGAGTTGGTCGAGGTAAATCTCGACACGAAAGATGAGCCTAGGCCGACCTTCCTCAGTGCCCTTCTGCTCCCATAAGAAAGGAGGCAATATATCCAACTACTCTAGGAGTTCTGGGATTACTTCGCGTGGAACTACAAAAAAATGCCAGGCCTCAACCCGGCGATTGCTCAACATATACTGGCCATTGACCCCGAGGCCAAGACAGTGAAGCAGTCACCCAAGCGAATAAGGCCAGAATTGACAAGCCAGATCTGCAAAGAGGTCGATAAGCTCATAGACGTTGACTTCGTAGCAGAAAAATAATACACCACTTGGCTGGCCAACATTGTACCCATAAAGAAGAAAAATGGCCAGATCAGAATCTGTGTGGACTTTCGAGACTTGAACAAAGCATGCCCGAAGGACGATTTCCCGGTGCCAATCACTGAAGTTATGATAGACGCCACCACTAGCCATGAATCATTATCATTTATGGACGAGTCATCCGAGTACAACCAAATATGGATAGCCGAGCGTAACAGAATTCACACGGCTTTCCGATCACCCAAAGATATTTTTCATTATAAGAGGATGCCTTTCAGCCTCAAGAACGTCGGCGTCACTTATTAGAGGGCAATGACAAAGATATTTGATGATCTATTATCTAGAGTAATCCCTCTGATCAGAGAGATGGTGCGCGATGATACAAGCCTCGCTTGAGGAGACGCTGCGTCTCATAAGAGCCTTCCGGGTCATTCGAAGCGAAGAATCCAGACTCAACATCATCCGGATTGCCGAGGCAGCGGCCGAAGGTGCGGACGTTAAGGAAGAGTCCTCGCCACCAAATAGCAGACCCAACTAACTCGGCGATGAACTCTACGATTAGGCACACGCTCTGAACTGCAGCGGGCGGACCGCTACTGATCCTGCATCGCCATTTTCGTTAACAGGACCGACTGCTTGCCGTGACGGTGAAGCTTGAGGCAATGCGAGCGTTCAGACGATCGCGCAGAAATTTATTCCGCCCGCGTGATGGAGGCGCATTGCCACCATGCGAAAGTGACGACAGTAACATCTGCTTCAGAAGCTGACGGCATTTACTGTGCATGCTAACGAACGGTATGCGCCGGATCCTTTTTGCACTCTTCATTGCCATCACAACATTTGTGTGGCTCGCGCCTGCTTCGGCTGCGGACTATCCCACGCGGCCGGTCAACTTGATTGTCGCGTTCACGCCGGGCGGCCCAAGTGATGTACTCGCGCGCATCATCGGCAAGAAGCTCAGCGAACTGCTCGGCCAGCCGGTCGTAATCGAGAACAGGCCGGGCGCTGGCGGCAACATCGCGGCCGAAGTCGTCGCGCGCGCCATGCCCGACGGCTACACGCTGCTGATGGCCAACAACTCCATTCTTGCCACCAACGCGAGCCTCTACAAAGAGATTGGATACGATGCCGAGAAGGATTTCGCGCCAATCAGCCTGATCGGCTCGCAAGCCAATATCCTTGTGGTCAATCCCACGCTGCCCGTCAACACGATGGCTGAATTGATCGCGCTCGCGAAAGCAAAGCCGGGCCAGCTCGACTTTGCGTCCTCGGGTTACGGCACCGCCGCACATCTCTCCGGCGAGTTGTTCAAGGCGCAAGCGCATGTCGACATCGTGCATGTCGCCTACAAGGGAGCGGCGCCCGCGCTGCAGGATGTAATTGCCGATCATGTGCAGATGATGTTTGCGACCTCGGCGTCCGTAGTCGGATATATCAAAGACGGGCTGGTGCGTGCGCTCGCCGTGACGACGCCAAAGCGCACCGCGATATTGCCCGATATCCCGACTGTTGCCGAACTCGGCATTCCG
>JANBPO010006796.1:0-49776 GCA_024336825.1 Amorphophallus titanum
CTTTTATAACCATCTAACTAGTTATAAGTTATAACTAATTTTAGTTTATACTTTTTCATGGTAAAGTGATGTCCAAAAATGGCTTCCAACTAAAGTTTTGCCAAATATGCCCTAAGGAACAGACCCTGTTTAAAAGGAATAATATTTGTACACATTGTTACGTGCAACCATGTCAAGTAGTTAATTCAAGATGACCCTTAGGTTATTATAAGCAAGGAAGGAAGAATTGGATTGGATCGGCCAGGATTGGCTGATCCGATTGGTTTTAGGCCCAACCTATCCGATCCCTCAATCCTGATTCTCATAGGGAGTCGGTGGGAGTGGGTGGATTGGACAGAGATCGGATCGGCCAATCTGGTCTGATCCCAGGAACCATGTGACCCAGTCCTCCCCGACCAGCCAATCCATACTGCAAAGGGGGTTTTAAAAAAATAGAGAGAGAGAGAGAGAGAAGCCGAAGCAGCAGAAGAAGAAGACTCACCTGTGGCTGCTGCTGATGTCGCCGATGCTGACACGTCACTGGCTCACTGCTCCTGTTCTGGCTCCTGCTGCCGTTGAAGCTGCAGCCGTCGCTGCCTTCTCATAGGGGAAGAGCCACCGCCTCGGAATGCATTTCCAGAAGAGTCTTCTCAGAAGGGGGGGTTGGGGGTGGAATTGGTGTACAAACCCTTTCACATTGGTTCAAAAACATTTTAACCCTTTCTTTTTAAAAAACAGAAGAATTATTGGATCGGTTGTGGATCGGATTCGGATCGCCTGATCCGGCCGATCTAGATCAGATTTGGGCCGGGTGATCCGAGCCTGACCTGCAATCCTGCTTTCCTTGAATATATAGCATGAATTCCAGTTCTTGCTTCCTGAATTGGTTATTATGTGACTACATTAGATTTTGTGCTTGTTATCCCATATGCATCTTATTTTCCTGTCCTTGATGTTTCTTTGTAATGTAATTGTTCACTGGCCACTACCAACCATGTAAATATATAGCCCCGAATCTTATTACCTGCTTAGTAGACATATAACATGGTTGAGGCAAAACCAAGATATCTGCTGGCATCTTGCAAGTTGCCATGCTTGACTGGAGTGTTTCTGATCCGTTTGGTGAAGAAAGACTAAAATTTTTAATCTTTACACGCCAAGAGAACTTCAGCGATCACAGCTTTCCAATTTTGATGCCTTTCTAGATCATTTATTTTGTCAAACTCAGAATATTATCGTGTGAGGGCGGAGCTGCGTCTCCGAGTGTGTGGACTTATTATGGGGAAAGTTTTCCCGAGTTTGGTTGTGTGAAGACGGAGCTGTGTCTCCGTGTAGTTTTCGAGTCTGGGGTGTGCTCCCCGACGTTGTGTGTGTGTGTGCTGCAGTGGCAGCATGTTGGGGCCAGGCCCTGGGTGTGCATTGCTGCGGAAGCAGCGTGTGTGGTGTTGGGGTTCGTCCCCGTGTTGCTACGTTAGTAGCATGTAGTGAAGCCTCACCGGGTTTTGGTGAGGGGTGGACGTAGGGAGCCCGTCGTTGTCCCACACCACCTAAAAATCTCCGTGTTCCTTGTGATTGCCTGTGTGATTGTCCATTTCCTCTATCTCCATTCACAGGTCAATTATATTTATTTTTTTTCACTGCACCATCACACATTCCTACCTCTGCTATTTGTATTTGGGCGTAGTTAACTAGTTCTTTGCATTGTATATCCGTGTGAGATCGATAAGATTGAGAGAACATTTAAATCTCACTTTAGTTTACATTAATTAACATAGTCAATTTGATTTCCACCGTAACTATTTTAGTTTGTTTTTAAAATCCACTATCTCGACTGGGGGACAATTCAACCCCCCCTCTTGTCTGCCATCTACTCTGGGCCAACAATTAGTATCAGGGCCCAGTCTCTAATTTCTATTCAGCGGACCTCACGGTCTAGTAGAAAAGATCTATTAATGATGGCTAGTGTGAATTTGGTTCTTGTCTTTGATGGTTTTGAGTATATATCGTGACTTGAAAAAATTTGTATTTGGATTTCAAGTATTGATCCGAAGCTTATGAATTTAATCACTCATGGTCCTTATAGTCTTCCAAAAAATGAGTCATGGTGGGCCGATGAGGAGAAGAAAAAGAGTTCTGATAATCTTTTTGTTTTGAATGTTCTTAAAGTTACAGTATGTATTGATAAATTTTCATTTGTTTCCGATTGTAGATTTTCCAAAGATATCTTGGATGGACTTAGCGAAGCCCAAAAAGAAAGCTGAAATAGTGAGTGTCTTGTGGCAAACAATGATATTGAGCATCAAAGCGAGGAGAGTTCAAAGGTAAACTTTGACACTGATGAAGACGATGAGCTTAGTTATGATGAGTTGATGAATGCTTATGATGAGTTGTTTGATACAAGCAACACGGGATCAGAGTGGGATGATCTGCTCGGGTGAACAAACCAACCTGCTCTATACCTTACAAACGGCCGATATCCCCGCCTTAGAGGAGATCGTCGCCTCCCTGGAACAACGGCGCAATGGCTGCCTTACCCTTTCTCCCCACGGCGTAAGCTTCCATCCAAATGCCCCGGACCAGGACTATAGCTTTCAACGTTCGACCGAGACCTCCTGGATCTACCGGGAAAAAACCGGGTTCAAAAACCGGCTTTTCCTCATCGGCGGCGGTCACGTGGCCCTGGCCTTCTCCCGGATCATCCGGACCCTGGATTTCCATATCACCTTGTTCGATCACCGGCAGGACCTGGATTCGCTAAAGCGCAATGATTTTGTCCACGAACGTGTCCTGCTGGAAGAGTATCGGGAGTTGAGCGGGCTCGTCCGGGGAGGCGAGACACACTATGTGGTGGTGATGACCCAGGGGTATCGCACCGACGACCTGGCCGTGCGCGCCCTCTTGCCCCTTGACTTTCGCTATTTCGGCTTGTTGGGAAGCAAGGCCAAGATCAAAAAAATGTTGGCGGACTATCGGGCGGAAGGAATTCCGGAAGACCGGTTGAACCGCTTATCAGCTCCGGCGGGACTGGCTATTCAGAGCCAGACACCGGAAGAGATCGCCATCAGCATAGCGGCGGAGATCATCCAAAGGATCCCGCGATAAAGGGGATTCTCAGCCACGCGAGACCGTCCCGGTGATGAATCCATAGGGCTCATCGGTTGCCACGAAGATCTCATTGTTGTTCTCTAATCCAAACGGCTGTAGATTGAAGGGGATATGGTGCTTGTTGGGCATCCGGAGAGTGATAGTGGCCACTGCCGGAAATGCCCGGAGCACTTCTTCTCCCATGGCATAGAGCGTATGTTGCACGGATAGACTCTTATGACCGGCGAACGTTTGAAGCAGGTTCTCCCGGACAGCCTGGAACAAGCCCTCCGGGTCGTCGGGGAGACGGTCGTACTGCCACCGGACATCACAGGAGGTGGAGAGGATACGGTCCGCCGTTTCCTTCAGCGCCCGCGCTGCCGCTTCGACCGTCGGCCGCGCCGCCGGCGCCGGCGCTCCGCGCAGCAACGCCCGGAGGTCGGTGTACTTCCAATCCTCCACCCGCCGCGTGGGGAGGCCGTCCTTCCGGAACAGCGCGAATGCGCTTTTGTTCGGCCATGAGGGTGGCATTGGATTATAGATGTATCGGAGTTGAATGCCAAGGAACCGAACATGGTATGTTCATGGATGGTTTCTGACCCTGGGAGGTATGAGACCGAGGTATTGAATGTTTGGTGGTCGCTAGCGGTTTGGAACCAAAGCTCTTTTTTTGGGCAGTTGCATGTTCTGGAGAGCATGGAACCAAAGGATTGAATGCTTTGAGATTACTAACCCAAAAGGGTTTTGGAATCAAGAGTTTTTGTGGCTGCGAGCCCTAAAGGGCATGGACCCAAAGGATTGGATTTTAATGGTTGTGGATCCAAAAGGGGTTTATTGTGGTTGCGAGTCTTTGAGGGTATAGAATCAAAGGATTGAATGCTTATAGCAACCAACCCGAAGGGGTTTGAAACTAAGGTTTGATTTATTTTTTTTAGTGATCGTGAACCTTGGATGTCGTGGGACTAATGGATGAGTTTGGGTAGCTACTGACCATAGGAAACATAGAGCTAATGGGCTTTTAAGATGTAGAGGTGGAAGGAGAGGCCCCATCCGGTCTGCACAACCGGAGGGAGGCCCCATCCGGTCTGCTGTGCAATCGGAGGGCCCCTCCTCTGGCTTTTCTACCCATTCGAGAGGGAGAGAGGGGGAGGAGGTGTTGCAAGAGATATTTTTGTTGGTTTGTGTGTTTTTTTTTTGTCTTTTTGACTGCTCCTTCACGCCATCTCGCTATCCCGAGACTTCAGAGTATAGGGATTACACCTCGGCTTGTCGAAAAAATTCCGTAAAAGCAATAAGCCTCCACCTTTTGCTGTTTTTGTTGCGTGAGTACATGACTTTATGCCTCCCACCAGATGTTCCGACAAAATTCTTGTGTATTAAAACACGGTGGATTTATAGGAAAACCCAATCTAGGAAATCCTAAGATCATTAAAATTATCTAAGCATGGAACAATCACAGTTTTACACCGATTTATGTCGTCGCATGATGGACGGGATTTTAATGAATATCTTTCTCTAAAAATATCAAAAAAAAATATTAGAAATTTGTGGGGTCCAACAATGATCATCAAATCTCATATCCAGTAGACAAAACTCATAATATCACAACGGATATTATAGAGGTGAAACGTGTTTTTTGACAGTTAATCAAGGATATTCAGATTTTATGACAATATAAATAAACACCGATTGTAGAAAAGGGGTGGGGGTTTATATAGAAAAATCTAGAAATTCTAAAAAATACCAAAAAATAGAAAAAATACTCCCCACGATCATCGAAAAATGCACAATGCTATGGTAACGTCCCAGGGTTGTAGAACACAACGGTTTACTCTACACTGAGTTCCGAGGGTCCGAGAGACAAAAACATGTGTAACCACAAAACTTGATCCGGGACCTACAAAAGCGATTCGAATCCCACGGATCTTGATCCGATAAATATCCGAATAACCCAGGGCGTTACAAAGGCAGCACACGAGGAACCCACCTCGCACCCTGGTATGCAAACCAGAATGTGATCAGTTAAAACCGATCATACCTCTGATCAGTGCAATAATGCACCACTAGAGAAATACAAACTGAACTAAACCAAAAAGAAAACAAACGAGATAAAACAAAATCTGAATTATAGTCGAAGAAAATCAAATTCAGCTCCGAATATAATTGATGAGCTTTTTCTGAAGGCTCCTTCTCTTGGGCTAGACATCGATCTCTCTTCTTCTTCTTCTTCTTCTTCTCTCTCTCTCTCTTTCTCTTTCTCTTTCTATAGGTCACAGAATGGCTCTCTTCCTTTCTGATTAGCTCTCTCTTTCCTTCGAATAGCACCTCTCTCACTCATAGCAGCTTTTTACGATTTAGCTCTCTCGCCTATTTTTTTCATGTCCGCTTGAAGAGATAAGGATTGGTATTTATAGTGCCGACAACTTGAATTTTTGAACTAGATTTATCTTCATGGTGAAATTTCATTTATCTAGGTGTTTTGGAGGGAATATTCTGACATTCAGCATCGTATAGAACTCAGCCAATGGTTGAATCGAATCCACGTGATTTTCATCGAGTGTGGCATCGACTCCTGTGCATGATTTCATGACTTCCGAGCTTCGACTTTTAAAAGTTTGAGCTTAATGTAGAAGTCTGAGCTTCTCTGAAACTGGGCTTGCTTGACTCTTCTTTATGAAATCCGAGCTTGATACAGAAGCCCGAGCTTCTCTAGAATTGGGCTTGCTCGATTCTTCTTTATAAAATCTGAACTTGATACAAAAGTCTGAGCTTCTCTGGAACTGGGCTTGCTCGACTCTACTTCATGAAATCTGAGCTTGATATAGAAGTCTCAGCTTCTATGGAACTGGGCTTGCTTGATTCTTCTTTATGAAATCCGAGCTGGTAACGAAACAAGACATCTGATAGCCTGCAGCCCAGACCTGACGGCCAAATAGAGGCATATAGAGGATTTGTCAGGCCACAAGAGACATCGAAGTTGGCATCTCAAACGTCGGATGATTCTCTAGTGACCGAACGTTGCTCTCGCCATTATATAGGCCTCTTCTCCGATAGAGATGAAGTCACACTCACGACGTCAAGATCCTTGCCTCAGGATCACACTTCCCGATTAAGCTAGTGCACAACGAGAAATTTTTCTCACAATCAAGGAGGTGTTACTCCATGACCCGCATTTTTTTCCTGTTAGAGAACAGGCCTCCACCACCAAAGCGACCTATATAAATAGACCTCTGATTAGACAACAAAACAGACAAGAAAATACTCAGACACACACAGAAAAAAAGGAGAGAGATAGAAAGACGAAAGTAAAAGTTCATTTCGAGAAAATAGTTCCATCGTTCCGTCGCATCCCCGTGACTATTCGAGCACGCCCAGTGCCCAGCAAACACCCTTCGAGCACTGAGCACCTCCGAAGATTCTGCTCCCACACTTTTACTTGTTCACTCTACTCTCTCTCTCTCTCTCTCTCTCTCTCATGTTGTTCTCCCCCTCAATGTGATCATGACTTAAACATCATAAAGTTATCCGTTGAAATAATACCCATGACTCCTTCTCCTTCTGACATCATCTTTCTACTGATTTTCACCTATGACTAGACTTCTTGTTTTAACAAAATAAATCTAAAAAATGTGATACGAAGTCAAAGGATTATTTCCCATCTCTATTAAGAACTATTACAGAAGAAAGTGTGCATTTTAAACCCTACCTTAATGATTATGTATTTTTTAATTCACTCTCGGATCTTCTCTCCTCCTGAACACTTATCCTAATTAGATTTTAGAATCAATGTGATTTTACATGTATTTGGAACTCACAACAAGACGTATTTTTAAATACAACTGTGTATTTTAAAATCATGGCGATTTTGTCCAAATCAAGTACATTTCTCAAATCAAATCCAGTATTCTGAAACCACCGACGAATAACCCACACTACCTAATTGCACTTGGAGAACCAGATCGTCACATGCATTCGTCTTGACCCAGTTTGACTTCAACCTCACTCAAACCTAACCCAAATTTGATCCCCCGGTCGGTCAAAACGCCAACAGAGCTGCTGATCAAAGTGGACGATATCATCTACCAATCCGGCCACTCTACATTTCGCATGCTTTCCGAAGTCCACATCCCCAGAATTTAACGCTACCCAATGGCCCTGTCGAGAACTCCGTGAGAAGGAGGGAGAGGAGCATCACGTGATCCCACAGCTCCCCAGAGTCCGCGCAGAGGAGCCTGCCCCACTTTTTTTGGCTTGTCTCCCTCTTCTTTCTTACTTACCGGCGTCGCCGCAGACGGGTCCAGCTGCGGGAGAATTGAAATCTGAGAGTCCGCATTTTGACAGCTCTGGGCTGGTGACCAGCTGCGGGCCATCCTGAACGAAGTTATTAGAGATTAGAACGTCAACAAGCGCAGTAGCGCCAAAGATGAGAAGTTTGGATGGAGCATGGAGGTCTCCCAAGATCAACCTCAATTTTTTATCTATTACTAGCTGATTCCCACGGCAACCCAAGTCACAAGAACACCTTAATCAGGTCGGAAGATGAAGGGGAGGAGGGAGGGTGGACGGGTCCTATAGCTATCTGCTGTACTGAAATCGTTTTCCAGGAACAAAATGTAGGAGAAGACCGCCCAGAAGAACCGACGCCCGGAGGCGTACAAACCAAGGGGGGAGAGAACAACGGCAGCAGGAGGTGGCTGCTTGTGATGCATCCCTGAAAGCTAGCTGGCTATATGTCTAGAAGCAGAGGATGACGACGGAGGAGGAGACGGTGAAGGCGAAGGTGGAGATGAGGAATCCGAAGTGGAGCGCCCAGTTCCTCTTGAACTTGCCCAGGTAGCTCTCGGGGGGCTCCTGGTAGTGCACCTCCAGCAGGTCGTCCCCCTCGCCCTCCGCCATCTGGGGGCCGCGCACCTTGAGCTGCTTGAGGTGGTCGGTGGCGAGGGCGAGGGTGAGCTTGTGGCAGCGCCGCTGGTACTTGAACCCGTTGATGCAGCGCAGCGTCTGGGCGACGGCGACGTAGAAGATGAGGTGGCCGAGGGAGAGCAGCGCGATGGGTGCCCAGCAGTGGCGGCACTGGAGGCGGCCGGGCGCCGACTGGACCTGCGCCGAGAAGATCAGCGCCAGGAAGAGGAAGAAGAGCTGGAAGAGCTTCCACAGCTCCTTCTTCTGCAGGTCCACAGCCCGCTTCTTCTCCAGTGTCTTCTCGAAGTGGAGCTGGATGATGGTGTTGAGCGCCTGGATCACCGTCTCCTTCGCCACCATCCCCGCCGTGTTGTGCGGCTGCTGCTGCTGATGGTGGTGGTGGTGCTGGTGGTGCTGGTGCTGGGGCTGGCGCTGGTGATCGAACGAGGCCTCCGCCATCCTCGATCCGGCCCCGTCAGCTCACTCCCCCTCTTCTTCTTCTCCTGCTGAGACCGTAGAAGGAGGGCGGGGTGGGGGGGAAACAATGAGGAGACAGAAGTCGCGAAAAAGAAGAAGAAGCCATCGTTGGGGGATTCTATGCTATGTTTATTATTATTATTATTATTTGTCTCCACATGCTTCATCAGTTTGGATGGGAGTGGAATGGGGGGCGGTGAAAGGAGCCAGTTGGTGGGTGGCCGCCGCTTTGGAATTTGAAATTCGACCAGCGAGACTCATCTTTCTCGCGGTTCAAAATTATTATTATATTAGTAGAAATATATGACGCTTGGGAAGCATGAATGAGCTGGGGACGGCAGATGTGGATGTACGGCTGGGAAGGGCACACCGGGGGGCGGCTACAGGCCATCCCCGCCGTCCGTTTCCCAGTCCCTGGCGGTGTTATCTCTGTGTAGGTTAGGTTGGTGGTTTTCATACATGGGGGAGCATCTTTAACCATGTTCGACCTGTGCACGCTCATCATACCAAAACTGTTAAGTTAATTCATCTGAATGTCATCTCAACACATTATTCCATATTATGAGTGACCGCCGTTAATTAATGACCCAATATTCTAGCAGTTGTCAAGTAACGGCCCCATAAGTTTCTGTCCCCACTGCGTGGTTTGAGCGTGGCGCGGTTGCTCATGATTTGGTGGGGGTCACACGTCACATCAAATAAAGGCCCGTGACCAGGCAGCCCATACCCTCCACCGGGACTCGCCGCTGTCCATCCCTGTCGGGGCAGATGAGCCCTACGTCCATCCATCTACCGAGTGCACACCTCTTTTGCCCCAAAAATAAACAACAAAATCTAATGCACAACTCCAGGTCAATACACCTTTAACATGTCGCATTTAGAAACGCTTATCATGGTCTGGGAGAACTTTTATTACAATAATTCAATCTTGAATCCATGAAAAACATAATTTCTCTTTAGACAAAAGCATAGGCACATGCTTCACGTAATCACTGCATAAATTAGTTTTGAATCATCTACAAATTCTGTTTAATTCAGTTGTTTGAAGAGATGAAGCAATTATTAGATATAGTCGTTGCAAAGCTTGAAATAACTTGATCGTGCAACGTTCACATAGTCTATACATTTGACTATCTAACAATTTAGTTAAATCTGTGACTATCTAAGAATGTTCACATAATCGATTCACTCGAAACATAGTCGATACATTTAACTATCAACTTAGTTGATTAAACATTTACATAGTTGATTTACTCGACTATTTGAAAACTCAGTTGAATAAACGTTCACATAATCGATACATTCGACTATCTGGAAACATATTCGAGACATTCGACTATCTGAAAACATAGTCGATACATTTGACTATCTGGAAGCACAGTCGATACATTCGACTATGTGAAAACTTAGCCGATTAAGACAATTCAATGCATCATCTAGTCGATCATTCATTCGACTATCTCAACAAATGTTTATAACAATTTGTTAACATAATCGATGCCTTACAGTTGAACTGATTAAACAGTACAATACATCGACTATCTTAACTTCTATCCTCGACTATCTTAGCGAGATTTGAATTCCAAAAGTAATTAATGTATATGTCAGACATTTATTGCAGAACATGCAAAAATTTCTTTACATTTATTGCTAGTCATACAAGGCTTCTCTTCTCGTATCACGTCCATCTGACGACCTAAGAAAGGTCGAGTGTTTCCTTACGCTATTTCAGGTAAAAGCAAACAAAAAGAAGGACGACGACACAGAGACTGTACAGTCACGTTTCAAAGCCACATCAAAGGATGAAATGCATTCTTATTTATTCTGCTAAGAAACTGCTTTCTGTAGAAGTAACATTCAGAAAAAGAGACACACCTCAGAAAGACATTCTGACTTCAGGATATTACGACAGATATGAATCTTTTCTGCAGTCTGACTGACCAATGAGGACGAAGGAGATCTGCTGAAGAAATAAAAGCTTTGAATGCCTGTTTCTAACAACCCAAACTCCCACTGCTCTTTGTGACTAACGATCATATTTTAGAGTCTAACATTAACTATTATGTGTTTAACGGCTTCAGGAATAAGTCTAACGGCAGTATGCTTGAGCAGACTAAGGAGATATACATGGAGATTCCATCAGGTTTCGATAGCATCAAGGCACAGGGGAAGGTGTGTAGATTGCAAAGGTCATTGTATGGACTAAAACAATCGCTGCGTGCATGGTTTGATAGGTTCAGAAGAGTTTTAGTTGCTATGGGATATAGATAGAGCAATGCTAATCATATCATGTTTTTCAGGCATAGAGAAGGAAGGGTGGCTATACTTATTATTTATGTTGATGACATTATGGTTATAGGTGATGACTTTGAGGAGATGAATAATATCAAGGTCAGACTTACTCAAGAGTTTGAGGTAAATAATTTTGGAGAATTGAGGTACTTCTTAGGCATTGAGGTAGCTAGGTCCAAGCATGTCATTTTCCTTTCCAAATAGAAGTATGTGCTAGGTTTATTATCTGATACATGGATGCTTGGTTGCAAGCCTGTCGTCATTCCCATTGAACAGAATCATCAGCTTTGTGGAGACGTTGGTGAGCCACTCGACGCAGTCAAACACCAATAATTAGTAGGAAGGCTGATCTATCTCTCTCATACTAGATTAGACATTGCCTATGATGTTAGTGTGGGAAGTCACTATTGACACCCGTTTTATGACCAATGAGTTGGATCATCTCCTTATCCATTTTTATGGTGTCCCGAGTTATTTACCACTTATTGGGCCATGTTGGTCACTTTTGGGGCTTATTTTATGAGTCGCTCTCCCTGGTTGGGTCTCATTCCTTATCTGTTTCATCACTGGGAGCTTAGTGGGGTTTCATATCCTTTTTGCCACAACCTTGCCCCTAGTGGTCTATAGGGCGGCCATTAGCCATGGTTGGCGGTCTAATTCTAGACCGTTTAGGGGTGGCAGTGTCCTATTTCAACATCTTTCTTATCTTTTACTGGACGATCATCCCATGCGGTCTATCGCATGACCGTTAGTGGTGCTCTGGCGATCTATCGCTAGACCATTTGGCATGCAGAGAGTCCTTATCACGACTTCTTCTCCCGTTGACCTTATCTTTTGCTAGACGACCGAGCCATACGGTTTGTTGGTCGATCGTTTATTGCGCCTTGCAGTCTATCGCAAGACCGTTTGTGGTGACAGAGAGTCCTATTCTGCCTATTCTTCCTCTACTTCGCCGTGGCAGGATTAGAGTCCTTGTTTGATGATTTCTCTCTATGTAGAGATCCTTAGAAGCTGCCGATGCGAAAGGCGCACGTTTCTGCTTTGATATTCAGGCAAAAGACGCGGGAGTCCGGGCCATCATCTGGGAACAGATGTACGAATTGAAGAACGTGATCGAAAATGAAATGGGAACCGATGGCCAGTGGATAGAAGATTGCAGCACTCCGTATGTGGCGCAGTTCAACCGGGTTCTCTGGGAACGAACCGATTTGAATTTTTTCAATCCCGAAGACCAAAATGCGATTTTTACGTTTTTAGAAGACCGGCTCGTTCATTTCGATGCTTTTTACCAGGATTTCAAGGATATTCTGATCAATCTTGCTTCGTAGAGGCTTCATAGCCGAATAGTTTATATTTTTGTTTCTATGAAAAAATTCATGACCGGTGCGATCTGCACTTGCTTCCTGACTACCGTTTCCGCACAAACGACGGTCCTTTTCGAAGATTTTGAATCGGGTATTCCGTCCACATGGGCGATCGTTATAAACGACACGAATACGGTCGATTCGTCTGTAATCGCATTCGAGGCCGGCTGGCTGGCGGTGGAAGATCCGGAAAACGACCAGAACATGGTGGCCGGCGCGACTTCGTTTTTTACTGTTCCGGCTGCTGCTGATCGCTGGCTCATCTCGCCGAAGCTCACGCTGGGCGCTTATGGAAACTTTATCGATTGGAAAGCGCGATCACACGATCCGAGCTATCCCGACGGTTATTATGTACTTGTTTCAGCATCCGATTCGCTGATGGAAAGCTTCACCGACACTGTTGCAGAAATTGTTTACGAAGAGCCGGAATGGGTCAATCACGAAATCAACCTGAGCGCTGAAGGCTACGATAACGAAGAGATTTATGTAGCATTCGTACTGCGCTCTTACGATAAATTCAAATTGTATATCGACAGCGTCAACATTCGTAAAGACGATCCGCTTTCCATCGGTGAAGTCTCAAATCCTGTTCGTATCGAATTGTATCCGAATCCGGCAACGAATTATTTTGCTGTAAAAGGCGGCGGAATCGAAACGGTTCGCATTTATTCGATGAGCGGACAATTGATTATAGGCCAAAAAGCAGTTTCAGGCCAGAAAATCGATATTTCCCAGCTGCAAAGCGGTGCTTATATTGTCGAAACGACAACAATCTCCGGAATTGCACGTAAACGACTGATCAGACAATAATTACAGAAGATAATTGAACGAAACGGAGGAGATCCGCAATGGTCTTAGTTCTTCTCGTTCCCGCCACCCGCGTGGCAACCGCTCAGCCATCGGGACCTCAACAGCCATAGGGCTTTATACCCCGGAAGAACTGAAAGATAAACCCAAACTGCAATTGATCTTTATCAGCTGCGGCAGCCGGGAAAACCCCGCCCGGGTCAACCAGGCAGTTGACTCCCTGAAACAGGCCGGCTACAGTGACGAGGATGTGGCGAAGATCTGGGGCGGCAACACGCTTCGGGTGCTCAAGGCGGCCGAGACTTATGCTAGCGCTGTCACGCAACCCAGCCATTAATTGATCGCAGGACTGGGTCGGATTGGGCCGTTGTATCCGGGCGAAAGCCTCTGTAAATAAGCCACTACAAAAATAAACAGGGGACGATGCACCATGGCTCGGCGCAAGCTCATTGCCGGCAATTGGAAGATGAACGGGCAGCGCGCCAGCGCTGCTGCCCTGATCGACACGCTGGTCGCCAGGCGTGCGGCCGAGCGGGATTTCGATGCTGACATGCTGGTGTGTCCGCCGGCGACCTTGCTCGATCGCGTCGGGCAGCATCTGGCCGGCGGCCCGATTCAGCTCGGAGCGCAGGATTGCCATCCCGAGCAGTCGGGCGCCTTTACCGGCGATGTCTCCGCCGCCATGGCCAAGGATCTAGGCTGCAGCCACATCATCGTCGGCCATTCCGAGCGCCGCTCCGGCCATCGGGAAAGCAACGAATTGGTGCGCCTCAAAGCCGAGGCGGTGCTGCAGGCGGGGCTGACGGCGATCGTCTGCGTCGGCGAATCCGAGCGCGAACGCCGCGCCGGCCACGCCACCGAAGTGGTGTGCGACCAGGTCTGCGGCTCTCTGCCGGAAGGGGCGGCCCCGGATAATCTGATCATTGCCTATGAACCGATCTGGGCGGTGGGGTCGGGGCGCATCCCGACCCAGGACGAGGTGATCGAGATCCATTCCGCCATCCGTAAGTGCCTGCATGAGTCGCTCGGCAGCCATGCGGAAGGCGTCCGTATCTTGTATGGCGGCTCGGTAAAGCCATGTAACGCTAGAGATTTCCTGGTGCTGCCCGACGTCGATGGCTGTCTGGTGGGCGGCGCCAGCCTCCTGGCGGACGAGTTCTGGGCGATCGCGCTTGCTTCTCAAGGACTCCCCGCTTAAAAGAGGCGCAACTTTTGCTTCTGTTCGTACTCATCATTTGAGTCTCTTGATCGACCCACTTTTACTGTTCACACCTTGATATTTCCGCCTGGTTCGGGACGTGACAACCTTGGATCAAGATTTTCACTGAGTATTGTTGTTGAACATACAAATGGTCTGATGAACTCTAAAGGAAAAAGGTCCAAAAAAATGAAGATGGTTTCCAGTGTAATGACTTGGACTCATTGAGAAAACATAGACCCTTCACCCAAGAAGTGATGGGAACTATGCCATGAAGTTTAAGTCTAGTTAACTCTGTTTAAAGAATCTAGAAAGATAAAACCTACGGCAAAGAAATGGATAAAGCTCATTGAGAAATCATGTCCCTTCATCCAATAAGTGACATGGACTGTGTCATGATATGACAAGCCACCTCTGTTCAAAATTAAGACATGATCGTTAGTGAAATCTTGAGTAATCACGGAGTCTGGCATCTGATCAATGTGTCTTATTGTGTCAAAAGGGATGAACTAAACCTGAATGTTCTTGAAAAACTGAGCGAACTAAAAAATATAATGGAATTCAAAATGCAGTTGTCAATTGGTATGAAAATTTGTGCTTAACAGTCCATCCTTAACATTTGATATCAGCTGGAATGTATTTCAAAAGGCTGACCTCAAGAGGAATTCTGCACCTTGTCTTGTTTATCTTCAATACCAATCTGAAACTTTTTCTCGGGCTACCTCATAAAAATAATGGATAAGATGGAATGGACTGAGAACAAGGACTGCAACTTTAAGAAATTTGTTTTCGTTCTATTAAATTTCTTGGAATATATTTTCAGGGCTCTTACGCTTAGATTTTGGGCTTATAACCTTAGAACCACTAATGCCAATCATGGTCTCAATAAATTGTGCTCTAAAAAGAGACTGTTGGTCACTTAGATTTGAAAAGCCCCTGAAATATGAGCCCTATCAGAATGTCTGCCTCTGTTTGCTGGTCCTTCCAATCATCACTACATTTCTAACCATCTTGCATATCAGTAGTTAACTTCCCTGCACTCTCATATATTGCATTGAAAACTTAAAAACTTAAAAAACATAAAAATCTGAAAACCATTCTTACTTCAAGGGACCTAACAATTGATTGCATTCCGGTCTGTATTTTGTATCCTATTAATTGACTATTTTTCACATTTCTGGCTCTTGCAAGATCTCTTCTATGTCATGGTCGTCACTTCCTGGGGCTCTGGGCTTATCAGGATTCGTCTACGACGGTCGACAGGACGACCGTACGGCGCGTTCTGACCTATGATGCCTATCCTCTCAATATTTGATATGGGTTCTCCGTGATGCAGTAATCGTTGGGCTGACCTAGGCTTGTGGTCAACACACCACCACAAGCCTAGGAAGTTCCCCCGAGAATGGATGACCAGATGACAGACGCGGCTGTCGCTGATCGACTGGCCAGGATTGAGACCAAAATTGACGGTCTCACGGACACGATGAGGGGCAATCAGGAACACGTTAACGCTGTCCTCTCGGACCACTCCCAGCGCCTGAGCGCCGTTGAAATCGCGATGCCCTCCCAGGACTCGCGGGAAGACGTAGCGGACCACGAGAAGCGCCTTAAGGTTGTCGAAAGGATCTGCTATGGGTTCCTGGCTCTGGGCAGCGTTGGTATCTTTGGCGCTGGCGGGGCCGCTGTCGGCACCGTCGTTAAGTGACGTAGAGAGAAAGAGAGACGAACACACCATGGCTGTATCCGAGAATGGGTGGGGCGTGATCGCTGGTTACGGCGACCCCCTCTTGCACAACTGGGTGATCCCGACGAAGGGGGGCGACACGCGGATTCTCATGCGTCGCGGCTCTGTCGGCTTCGTGCTCGCCCACGCTGTCCTTTACTGGGATGACAACGTTGAGCGCGTACACGGGGCCGTCCTGGACGACTGGGGGTATGCCCCGCGCCCGATTCGCGGTGGCTCGCGCCCGTCCAACCACGCCAGCGGCACGGCGTGCGACGTGAACGCGACGCGTCACCCGCTGGGCAAGAAGTGGACCATGCACGGAATGTATAGCACGCTCCGTCGCTGGATCGACGGGCGCGTTTACCGCGTCAACGGTCGGTCCATTCTCCGCTGGGGCGGGACCTATGAGGGCCGCCGGGATGAGATGCACATTGAGATTCGGCCCGGTGTCCGCATGTCGGAAGTGGAGATCGTGGCGAAGCGGCTCATGAACCGTCCTGGGGGCAAGCGCATCCTTGCGTGCAACCCCGGACAGCGTTCGGTGATCCTCTCGTGACGCGTCTCCGCGTAGGCACGTGGAATGTCCGGACAGAGCGCGACTTCGGCCGCGCCCGTCGTGCCCTGTCCGGCATTCTCCGCGCCGCAGATCCCCACGTGATGCTCTTGCAGGAAATGGCGCTCGGTGGCGTCGCCGGGGGTGAGGCCGGCCACCTGGGCGTAGGCGGCGATCGCGTCCTGCGCGGACTGGGCGGCATCCAGCGGGGAGCGCAGCAGGGCCAGGACGGCGCGGACGGCGGCGAGGAGGAGCGCCAGGACGGGCGGCAGGTCCTCACCGGGGATGGCGTGGCGGTCGTGGAGGGCGGTCACCGGGCGCTCCCCTCGGCCTCGTCGGCCAGGCCGGCCAGGTGCGCGGCCAGAGCGCGGGCCCGCGCCGGGGTCAGGCCCGCGGTGCCCGTCCCCCCGCAGGGGCACCCGGCCAGGACCACCCGGCGGTCGAACTCGCCGACGATCTCGCCGAGGTCCTCGACGCCGAACGCCGCGGCGAGGTCGGCGAGCTGCTCGGAGGTGGGGGCGGTCAGGACGATCGCGTCGTCGGCGACCCGGCGGGACCCGGTGAGCGCGTGCAGGTCACGCTCGAACTGGAGCGCCTCCACCATCGAGGCGGGGATGGCACCGGCCAGGCGCAGCGGACCGACCTCCGGCCAGAGGAGGGTCCGGCCGTCCATGGCGACCAGCCAGCGGGCGGACTCCAAGCCGACGGCCAGCAGGAGCAGGCCGCCCTCGGCGACGTAGACGCGGCCGGGGAGGATCTCCTCGACGGGGTCGCCGGCCATCCAAGCCGACGGCGGCGCGTCGGGCGCGGGCTCGGGGCGCTCGATGAGGGTGAGGGGGCCGAACTCCTCTTCCAGGTCGACGGCGAGGCCGCCCACGAGGTCACCGGTGTCGGCGAGGGTGAGCCATGTCCTGGTCGAGGCGGAGTAGCGGTCACCGTCGCCGTCCTGGACGATATCGCCGGGCCGGATGTCGGCGGCGGTGATCGGGCGGGGCAGGGACTCGGCGGGCATGGGCTCCTCGGCCGGGATGTGGCCGACCAGCTCGCACCCGTACACGTGGCCCTCGCCCCGGCGGGCGAGCTCCTCGGCGAAGCCGGTCACCCGGGCCGTGCCCTGGTGGACCGGGTTGTCCGGGTCGATCATCTGGAGGCCCTGGCAGGACAGGTGGCGGGCGGGGATGGGCGCGGCGGCGTCGAGGGCCGCCAGGTGCTCGGCCTGCTCCGCGACGGCGTCCGGGCGGGTGGCGTCGGCCTGCGCCATCCGGACGCGGTAGGCGTCGACCAGCTCGCGGCACGGCGGGCAGGAGACACACGGTGATCGGAAATCCCACGGGTGCTACAGCGGCTCCGCAGGCCACGACAGCGCCGGTTCTTGGTATCCCCGGCACATCGACAGGACAGGTTGGATTTGCGGGCGCAACCAGTGGAACGGCAATACTGAAGTCGCAAGACGCCGCGGGAACGCCAACGCTGCTGCTTCCGAGCATTTCCGGAACGCTGGCTGGATCGGCTGTGTCGCCGTTGCTGCTCAACGCTATCACTGGTGAACTGACGCTGCCGGGTCTCTCTGGCGGGGTTCTGGCGGGGTCTGGGCCGGCTTTCACGCGCACCCCGGTGCTTGGCGTGCCCGGTACGGCGCTTGGCTCCTTGGGCCTTGCCGGATCGACCAGCGGCACGGCGACGATCGCGCCGCAGGCCACGGCCGGAAGCCCAACGCTGACACTCCCAAATGCTTCCGGAACGCTGGCGTCCGGTGCCTCGGTCCCGCTTGTTCTCAACACGACGACGGGTGAGTTGACGTGCCCAACCTGCGTCACCTCGTCCGGGGGCGGTGCAATTACTGGCACTCCTCCGATTTCAGTTAGCGCGGGCGGCGTCGTCTCTCTCTCCACGCCATTGGATCTCATCTACGGGGGCACCAACGCGAGCCGGACCGCATCGAACGGCGGCATCTTCTGGTCCAACGCGACGCAGGCGCAGATTCTGGCCGGAACGGCGACTGCGGGACAAATGCTCCGCAGCGGCGCGAGCGGTGCTCCATCGTGGTCCACCGCGACATGGCCCGCCACAACGACTGTTAACCAGATTCTATATTCGAGCGGTGCCAATACCGTGGCCGGACTTGCCACGGCAAACGGCGGCGTTCTGAATACAAGCGGCTCCGGGGTTCCTTCTGTTACGGCGACTCCGACGCTTGGCGTCAACGGCGGAACTGGCGGCCAGATCACGCTCAACGGATCGACCAGCGGTAGCGCGGTTCTTCGCGTCCCTGCGGTTGCGGGCACTGGCACTGTTTTTCAACTTCCGCCCAACAACGGATCGAACACGAACGTTCTTCAGACGGACGGGGCCGGAAACACGTCGTGGGGCGCGGCTGGCGCCGGTACGGTCACCAGCGTTGCCGCTGGCACTGGCATGAGTTTTTCCACGATCACGTCAACAGGATCGGTAGCAATCGATAAAGCCACACAATCGAATTGCTTTGCGGCGACATCGAACGGAGCTTATTCGTCAAGTGATGACGCGGCGCCTTGGCATCACGGCGGTTGATGGCGGCAAGCACGCTCAATCGCTGGCGCGGCTCGAACGGGCCGCCAAACGCCGTGATGAGCGCTACTTGGCCAATAAGGGCTGCACTTACGAGCAATACAAGTCCATCCCTCGCAAGGGAACGCACGCATTCTCGATGCAGCAAAAAAATGCAAAGGCGCGCGGCATTTCTTGGGAGTTTAACCTCTGGCAGTGGTGGGCCATTTGGTTGGCCTCCGGCCATTGGGAGCGGCGTGGTCGCGGCGCCGGCTACATGATGTGCCGCAAGGGTGATGTCGGTCCATATTCGGTCGAGAACGTCTTCATTGCCACTGGTCGTGAGAATTCTTCGGAGCAACCCCGAAAAGCCTCTGGCCTTCCTACCGGCGTTTCCATGCGCAAGGGCAAATTCATTGCTCACGCGTCCTTGAATGGAAAGAACAAATACCTCGGTTCCTTTTCGACGGCGCTGGAAGCGCATGTGGCCTATCTCCGTGCCGTTGCCGGCTTTCAACGGGTGGCAGCATGAAAACATCAATCCTTTTCAGTCTCGCTCGTGAGTATCGACGCATTGCCGATGAGCGCCTGGATCACAAAGACCTCTGCAAAAGCATGAGTGAAGCAGCGCGAGCTGACGGCATTGACTGGACGCAACTTAAGAAACTCGTTGACGCGCAGGCGGCAGATGCCCGCGACGATAAAAAGCGCGTCGAGAAGATCGTTGCACAGGCTGATTACGCATCGGCATACGCTGATCTACTGACCCAACATGAACGAGAAGGGCAAATCCGTTCATGAACATTGTCAATTTCCTTTCGCGTCTGACACCCGACGCGAAGCGCAGCATGTCCTCCCGGCTGCGCACACTTGCGGCCAGCACAGATACGCATGTGCTGGCCGCTCTTTCCGATCATGCGAGGCGAACATGATCGAGACGGCAATTCTTTTCATCATGAACGTCATCGCGATTGTCTCGTGTTTCTTCGCGGCGTTCTGGCTGGTGCTTTCGCTGAATATCGTTGGAGTAGACGAGGAATATTGATGGTCGTTCTGCGCGGCAACGCTGAACGATCTCTGTGACGAGGGTTTCAGGAAGCAATTTTGAAAGTGCGTCTCTCATGTCTCGTAGATTGACAGAGAGGAGTTTGCAGGTGGGCAAGCCGATCACTTCGAGCGAGATTCCGGATTTGCGTTTGATCTCGCGCACAAACGCTTTGCGATTCCGCGCTTCGCGCGACGCGCTGGTCGCCACGGCTCGATATCGCGTGACGCCGTATTCGTCCATCACTTCCTTGAAGTGACGAAATGCTTTTACGCCTTTTTTGAAAATCTCTTCCGTGAAGCGGTGTCGGTGAAAAACACTCTCGCCGAGACGCAGCGAATAGCGTTCGCTGTAAAGAGGTTCGATGTCGAGAGCGGAGTAAGCGCGCGCGATGGAAAGACGCACTGCGTTGGAGCCGGCATCGATCGCCGCGATGTGAACTGGCTCAGGCATGCGTCAAGAGTTTAGCGCCAGAGGTGCTGCAATGCGGATGACGGCGCGTATTTTGTGGCGCGAATGCCGAGGCGTTCGCCGATGCGCTGCCGCAATTGCTTGTTCACGGCGGAGACGCTCGCTTCGCCGTCGAGCTCGATGAAGTTGTGGCGCTTGGCCATGACTTCAAATTCACGCTTGATCATTGTCTGGTAGCGAATGAAGGACCAGTAAAGGTCGTGAGAGAGCGACATGTCGCGGCCGGCTTCCCAATAGCTGATGGCTTGCGCTTTTTTGAATTCGCGAGCGAAAGCGGTCTCAGGGCGAACGTTGAGCCAGAAAGTCAGGTGAGGACGAAGCGCCATCGCGTAGAGGCCGGAGATGTAATCGCGATTGATGCCGCGGACGACGCCGCGCGCGATCAACGTGAAAATAAAACGATCGGCGAGAACGACGGTGCCGGCGCGCAACGCGGGCAAGATGCGGTGTTCGACCTGATCGAAAAAGTCGGTCGCGTACATCAGCGAAAGCGTCAACCGCGTCACGGCATTTTTTGCCAGCAACTGATCGATGTCGCGGCCGACGAGGTTTGAACGGCGCAACCCGCTGGTTTGGACAGCGAAGCCTTCGGACTCGAGCCACTCTTGCAACAGCGCGATTTGCGTGGAACGTCCGGAGCCGTCCATGCCCTCGATGACGATCAGCGTGCCGGTAATTTCGCTGGGATCGAAGCCGACAAGCGGTTCGCCGAAGAAATACTGCGACGCGTCTTCCTCTGCGGCTGGAACTTTGGCCGCCGGCGTAGGCGCAGGCTGGCCAAGAGCCGGCGCTTGCTCGTTCGCAACCGGTGCCGCCGTCGCGGCCTTGTCTTTTTAGGGTTTTAAGAATGATCATGGTTTTAGAGATTAAGGAATCAGATTGCAGGTTTACGAAAAAAAATAGGTTGCGTGGACTAAATTCAAGTTTCGTAAAAAGTTCAGATTCTAGAGTATAAGAATCAGGTACTGTAGGGTTTAGAAGTTTAGGTTTTTAGAGATTAAGACCAACGGGCTTGCAGAGATAAAAAGCTAGGTTTTTTCAGGGATCAAAAACCAAAATTGTAGGGAAAACAATAAAAACATCCAAGTTACAGGGGAAAACAAGATCAGGCGACTGGGTTTTTACAGGAAACAAAAATAGGTGGCCAACTCTTTAAATGGAAACAAAAATAGGCAACCGGGTCTTTGGAGGGGAAACAAGAAATAGCCGACCAGTTTGCAGGGGAAATAAGAAATAGTCGACCAGTTTGCAAGGGAAATCAACTAACGACAGATTTCAAAAATTTGATTATCAAGTCGCAGGCAACACTTGGGCAAGATTCCAGAAATAAAAATCTATGGTTTGCTGGTAACATATGGGCAAGAAATCAGAGTAGACCAAAATAAAACTCTTAAAATTTAAAGGAATTTCTCCATCCTCACCCTCTACATTATCAGAAGTAAACCCTCAAATTCAAAACCTTAATCTGAATTCAAGAATGAAAATACACCATAGACAATCTACAAGTACAAGCCAACAAAGACTAGCCCAGATCAGAAATTTCCTTTTTCTCATAGGGGCAGTGGCAAGCTGTCATTAATAATCCAAACTCTCTGCCCTGCACATAATACATCGACAGCAAGATATACTGCTTGTACGGGTATTCAGCATTTGGTTCAAAATAAAAAAGCAAACCGACCTGGCTCATGTGATTCATTTTGGTACAGTTTGAAGTCTAAAAAGCATTTGGCTCAGGTGAAACCAAACAGATTTTAAAAAAAAAATCAATTTGTTCAGTTTTTTCTCTTCATAAAGCAAACCAAACCAAACCAAGGAAGCCAAATCACAAAAAAGGACATAAGTTTAGTGTAAATTCTTCATGGTTAACATGTATATCTAAAAAAGGTACTAAAATGCAAGGAATAATATGTGTGATTATTTCTAATATGAACATTTTATATATTACAAAAATTTTATGTTTAGTCATTCTTAGTTTTAGTGTTGTGATCAATTTTTACTTTTAAATGATTGACTTTGCCTCTATGCAAGTGGGAAACCGATAACGCGAGGTGGGCTTACAAAGGCGGACCTACTGCAGAATGCCACAATAAGTCGGCTAATGATCCTTCTCAGACATGACCGGCCTATTTTGCTGTGCCGTGAAGAAACCATTCGGGAAGGCCAGTGCGGAGCACATCTCACGGCTTACCAAGAATTTGCGGATATAACCTAATGAGTAAAAGGGTTAGCCCGCTCAACTGTGGGCGGACCAGTCGAGGAACGTCTCGCTCGACCATTCATTAACGCGCGTCTAGAAGCAATCGGAGGGTTCTATGCCCGACCGGAACGACTTTGGAACGTTCGGACGCTATCGCGAAACGCCACTAGCTAATATGCCGGCCGACGTGAGGGCTGCATACGAGTTCACCAGGGGTTTGCGTGGGCTTGTACCTGGGCCACATCGCATTTGGCTAGCCAACCCGATGTTGTCCAAGACGATCGTACCCACAGGGCAATATTATCAGAAGCACTCGACGCTGACGAAGTCCGAAATCGAGATCGTGACCAATCTTGTCAACGCGCGCTGGCTGTCGGCTTATGCGAGCTTCGAACATGAGAAGATTGGTGAAACGCAGGGACGTCTCGATCCAAAGAAAGTGGAACGTCTGATCGCCGGCCTTCCGGTCTCGTTCGACGATCCGCGCGAGGAGATCGTCTATGAGCTCGCCTATGCACTGGTGGAGCAGCGCCCGGTATCGTTTGGACTCTATCGTAGGGCAAAAGAGCTGATCGGGGATGCAGGTCTCGTTGACGTTGCCGTGCTGATCGGCTGGTTCACGATCGGGCCGATGCTGTTCGAGGGCTGGTTCGGCGCCTCCTCCGACTACGAGGAGCAGCACGGGCGCGGCCTGCTGGAGTGCCCGGCGTGCGGCTCCAAGGCGGTGCGCAAGGCGATCATGGCCCCGGCCGTCTCGGGGACCAAGGCGCAGGGCGGGACGGACGGTCCGCCGCTCGAGGCGCGCGAGATGATGATGCAGGCGGCCCAGGCGGTGCGCCGGCACGTGGAGGACAACTTCGACTACGTGGGCGACGCCTTCGCCAGCGAGGCGCGGGCGATCCACGAGGGCAAGAGCGAGGACCGCGGCATCTACGGCGAGGCGTCGCCGAAGCAGGTGCGCGCCCTCATCGAGGACGGGGTGCAGGTCGCACCTCTGCCGCCTGAGCCGCCGAAGATGACCCATCGCTGAGCGGAATTCGATACTGGCGACGATCGGTTCGGCAGCGTTCCGGGGTGTGCGATGCGCCGAGGAGGCCAGCCGGATGAGCGAACCGCTTGCCGAATTGAGTGACGTTGCGGACGTGGTGCACAGCGGCACCGTCGGCGGCATCCCGGTGCTCTTCGCCCCTCGGCCCGGCCCCCTGACGGCAGGACTGATGTTCCGTGTCGGACGTGGTGACGAAACACTCGCGACCTCCGGAATCACCCATCTGGTCGAGCACCTCGCGATGTTCGGACGCGACGGCGGGGAGATCCATCGCAACGCCCTCACGAACGACGTTCTCACTCACTTCGAGGTCGCCGGCGATGCGCCGCATGTCGTGTCGTTCCTCAATCACATCGCGCGCGCCCTGCGTGCCCTGCCCGTCGAGCGGATGGAGACCGAGAAGGGGATCCTGCGCACGGAGTCGATGGCGCACGGTGCGGGGCACGCCCACATCCAGCGCACCGAACGCTACGGCGCTCGAGGCCCGGGCACGGTGCCCTACGGAGAGCTCGGTCTCCACACGATCGACGCGGAGCAGGTTCAGGCCTGGGCCGACACCCGATTCACGCGAGGTAACGCCGTGC
This sequence comes from Amorphophallus titanum, assembly GCA_024336825.1. Classification (NCBI taxonomy): domain Eukaryota; kingdom Viridiplantae; phylum Streptophyta; class Magnoliopsida; order Alismatales; family Araceae; genus Amorphophallus; species Amorphophallus titanum. Next base: position 24,254 of record JANBPO010006796.1, read on the forward strand.
TGTGGTTCACGGGAGATCGGATCCCCGATGGTCTCGAACTCGACCTCGCCGACGGCGAACGCATCGACGTGCCGATCTGGGAGGAGGTGCCGCGGCCGCGGCCGGCGTACCTCACCGGCGCGGCCGGCGGGGCGCTCGATATTGCGGGTGCGGCCAAGGGCCTTGGGCTGTTCGCGCTGTCCGAGCGCAGCCTCAAGAGGGACATCCGAAAGGTGGACGAACTTGAGGACGGCCTAGGGGTCTATGACTTCAAGTATATTTGGGGCGATGAAGTCCACCGCGGCGTCATGGCGGATGAAGTCGAAAAACTGCGTCCGTGGGCGCTCGGGCCGGAAATCTCGGGATACCGCACGGTTAACTACGGAGCGCTCTAATGGCGATCTTTGATGATCCGAACTGGCTGGAAGGCTCGGTTCCGGGCGGCTCCAACATGTTTGCGGCTCTCGGGGCCGGTCCCATCACGCCCGCGATGCCGGATATCGCGAGAGAAACCTCGACAATCCAGCCGCAGCTTCGCACTAAGAGGACTGTCGGAAACGTGCTCAAGGATTTCTTCTCCAGCGAGCGGATCGCGTTTATCTTCTTCTCTCATTTAGTCTTTATGATATCAGCTACATAAAATCTCCTTTTTGAAATTTGTAAATTTATTTCTGAACTTGTTTGTGCTTGTCAACTGTGACCTCATTTGCGTCCAGTGTCAGCTTGGCGACCACATTTGTGGCCCTCTGGCTGGCTAAGCTGCTGAGGTGAGGCCAGTATCTGGTCTGGTCTGTCTAGAGTGGTCGATGCAGACACAGTGGACTTCCTGATGCATCTTGCAGATCCCAGCAGACTTAGGCATGAGGTTGAGTATGCCTGTTTAATGACTTAATCTCTAAAATATTTTTTAAAAGTCTAAACATATAGGAAAAACGGTTGGGGCCCTTTATGTGGGTTTTGTTGACATAGATGCCAGAGGCAGGGAGGCGCGGAATTGTCATAGATGACTGTAATCGTAGGTAAATTGTCATATTTGGCTATGGTCTGCCTTTTAGACAGCACAATGTTGATATGCCTTAACATTTCTCCTTTCTTTCTCTTATCCTGTTGATTCTTATTTACTGCTGGATCATAATCTCACGCTGCACATATGGCAGTTGCAGTGATAGAACTGTGGTGTCTGAATGATACTTACCTCGAAATGTGATAAATGCAAATGGGTGATGTGCTCATTAGTAGAGGCTGATCCTACCCGTTTTTAGAACCCAAGTTTTAAGACAATCCAAATCTTTGAGCAGAAATAAACTAATCATCCCCCCTTCCATTCGCCACCCTACCCTCCTACCCTGGGGAGAAAAGGTGTTGCTGGTGTGATGTTGATGTGACTTCAAATCCTAATATTATTAGTAATTTGTTTCTGGTTTAGATGAATCAAAGCAAGTCCTCTCCCATTCTGTGGATCACTTTTGTTTTTTGTTTTTCATAGATACAAACAGACCAAGGTTGTTTAATTAGACCTGCAAATGGTCGCTTCCGCTGTTGTCAAGTGGCATGCCCTGATATGTTCATCCTGATTTATTCGCGTGGTAGGAAATGACCCTGGAGGAGTACGAAAAGGTAAGGGAGGAGAAACGAAGGGCTTTACTGGCATTGAAGGCAGAAGAAAGGAAAGTGGAACTTGACAAGGAATTCGAGTCAATGCAACAACTCTCTCTCAAGAAGGGAACCGACGAAATTTTTATAAAGCTGGTGAGAGCCAGTTTAATGGTTTTTTTTAAAATTGGGCTACAACGGGCGAAAAAGGTTGTACTGTGAATAAGGTTTTCGGGAACGCTCCGATACCCTTCTTGCGTAAGCTGACTTAAATTGTAATTAGGAATCGAAGGCAGGGAATGATGCGTGCCGTGTTTACTGTAACCGTTCACGTGATTCGCCGAGACAGGTGAAACGATCGCCATACAGATGGTGTTCCACGAACGGCTGCAAGTCGTTTTTCCACGCCTCCATCGCCTGTCGGCAACTATTCGTTACCGTTGCAAGTGAATGGCTGACAGTCTAAATCGCAACGCCCGTCGCGAGGTCTTTCCGCGTCTGAACGGCAAGGTTCACCGGGCCGCGGCCAACCAATATGGATTCCGGAAACCGCGCGGCCCGCGGCTCCGGTTGAACCAATTGCTCGGCCGCTTGTGTCCATCCATTATTCGCGGCGGTAGTGCGCAGTCATGAACTGTTGCCAGGAGCCATCCGGACTTTGGACACGCGCAGTGAGAGTCCGGTGATCGTTCGTGATGAATTCAATGATATCCTGATACTTTGCCATCGTGCCGTCGCCCGAGAAACTCGGACCTTCAGAGTCCAGCGTCAGAATTCTGCCGGACGCATCGAGCCAACCGCTATAGGGCCAGAAATGCGTCATTGTCGATGCGATAAATGATCCGACAAAGCGCTTTGTTTGAGGATCGTATCCAAGGGTCATGATCGATTCAAATCCGCCCCCTGGGGCGTTACCGGAACTCTCGCCGATGGTCCATACCTTGCCCAACAAACGAACGACTTCACGCCCAGTGGTTGTCATGGGCGGTTGATCTGGCCCCATGACACACTCGGATTCGATACTCCACTCGCCGACGAGTTGATGCAGCCAAAGGTGTTCAGATTGCGGCTCTGGCGTCTGCATGGACTTTTTCTCTTTCTGGAAGGACGAACGCGAAATAGACCAGCGGCCAGGGATTGTGGACGAACAAGGATTCGACCGCCGAAGTGCGATCGAGTTTTACCGTACTTCGGCGGCGCAGGCTACGGCGGAAGCAAGCGTCCCGATCTTTCGAACACGAACTTCATGATCGACGCCTTGAAGGCGATTCGTTTGATCGACATCGGCAATCGCGCCGACGTTTTCACCACGCTTGAAGCGATTTTCGTCAAGCGGCACGAGCATGCACTGATCTTCGCGCAGGCGTTCGATCTGTTTTGGACTTTCCTCAACTACAAGAGTTCTCAGGTTGTACACTCGATATGCTCTTGAGCTAAGTGAGTAACCAAGAAGTATACCTTTGTCACTTTTGGGATCAAATTTCGCCAGGTCCATCTTACCGTTGTTATGAATGTAGCAAGTTGAGCCAAATGGCCTAAGATGTGAAATATTTGGCTTCTTACCTCGGTACAGCTCATAGGGGGTTTTCTTCAACAACGGTCTTACCATGGCACGATTGATTATATAGCAGACTGTGTTCACTGCTTCAGCCCAAAAGTACCTCGGTAAATTGTGCTCATTTAGCATAGTTCTTGCCATTTCCCTGACCTCGAACCTTGCACACGCTGGGAATAGCACCTTCCAGCACCAGAAAAACCATCACTTCTATCAGGTCAGCACCTTCGAAACACTCATCGAGTGTCTCGTCAAACCACGATCATAGCATCTCTCGATGCACCACCGTTGTAATTCCTCAAATCGCAACACGCCACACTAAGAGCCGCGACACGATCCATAATTGGCGACTGCCAATGCTCATCCTCGAGTCCCGAACTCACCATGGAACCTTCACACCTCGAACCAAATCTAGGGTGAACACAACCCATTCGCACAAAAGAGCACAGGAGCAAGAACTTACTGGGATGCCTCCACCCAATCCTGCCTCAAACTCTACAAAAATAATTGGGACTGACACATCACTCCTGACGTCACAGAGCACGACAAGGACACCGGGCTCGACCATCAGCAACTCAACAAAAGATCATCCACTCGCCCGAGCATAATTCTCAATCAAATCACCCGCTCTGCCACCTCGAACCACGATCTCAACACCTCAGGGACTGGATGAACCTTAAGTTGGGGTCGCCAACCCGATAACAACTCCCTCAGAGCACACGCGCAGCCACTTAACCATGGACAATCCTCACCAGCCACCTGACCTCGCTGTAGATCCCTTGAACGCAGCACCGCAGCAACGCACTTGTCGGTAGTCTCTGCCCAACGTAGCACAACCGGGGCCACCATCAATGAGGGAGAAAGCTCTCGACCTCGATCCTTACACCCCACGCCGACACTCCGACGACGACAGCAACCACCTTCACAGCGCCAATGCCGCGCACTCACGCTCTCACGCGAGAAACCAAGCGAAAATCAAACACAAAACCCTATGCCAGCTGCCGACTGTACTCGGAGGAAGGGACGTTTAGGGCACTCCCCCTCGGCATTTATCCTGCGCCGGGGGTGCCCCGTCTCGAAGATTTGCTCAAAGATGTCGAAGTACCATCGGGGATCTTCAAACCAATAGCGGCACTCGACTGCCAAATAGCTGAACAGTTGTGGACCTTTGAAGTCCCGAACACCGATGGGCTGCCTACCCTTTTCTATGTGGCAGACGAACAGCCCGTCAGAGGAGACGTTGATTGTCAATTCCCTGATGACCTCCTGACCCCCACGTCCCGATCTCGGGACTCCCTTATATGGCCAATCGTGCGGTCGAAGTGGTCAGAAAACAGAGGATTCCCCTCTACCAGCCTGCCAGCCAGAAGAAAATGTTTAAGCAAATGTGGAACCCGCCAAACCTGGACCGAAGGCTCCTGCAAATCACCAGGCACCCGGGACTAGGTTTCTCAGTGAAAGATTACTACGAAGTCGACATGATATCGGCCTCAACTTCACTCGGTAAGAATTCTGCGAGAACCACCTCTGCACAGGAAGCCCGCCACAAGAAACAGCTTCTGCTGTCGCCTGAGGGAGGGCAGGATGAAGAAATCTTCCTCTGGGACCCCCTTCGCCAAGGGCGTGCCAGGAAGGCTCCCTCCCCCTCCGGAGGCTTAGCTTCGGCGAGCCATGCCATCGAGGCCCCTTCGCCTCCGCCTGTCATCCCGACAAGCAACGGTGGCTCGGGTCAAATTTCGGATCTATCTCCACACGATCCTGTTCTATTCGCTTTGTATCACCGGCAGCAGCAGGAGATTGAAAGACTGAAGGCACGAATAGCCGAAATAGCCGCACAAGTGGTGAATCTAACCCAAGATTTTCTCCATTCATGGGGTGAAGATGCGGCGTGGTCCCGCACTGCCAGCCCAGATACGTCCGTACGGTCGGCAAAGGGAGCAAGGGACACGGTCAGCCCTACGGCCAGGCGACCAGTCCGGCAGGGCCTTACTCTCCAAGAGAAACTGCGGAAGCCTTACTCCTTCCCGAAAGAGAAGACCCGGGGCATCTTCGATTGGGCCTGTCACTACGGCAAGGTGTCACTCCCGAGATCCAAGAGGCCTCAGGACGCCTGGAGAAGCGGCGACCCGTTGTTCTGCCCTTATCATCAGATACTCGGGCACCCTATTGAAGATTGTTACGTCTTCAAAGACATAGCTCATCTTCTAAAAGGATCCGAAACTCAATAGAGATCCGACAGGACCCAACAACGATCCGTCAAAGATCCAGGATATTACAGTCCTCCCCTCCTTAAGAAATTTCATCTTCGAAATTCAAGAACCAACAAGGGCAAGGCAGGGAAGAACAGCCCAACAAACACCGACGCAAAATCACGATAAATAGGGTTCAGAGGAACAACGTCCAACTGTTGTCACGGTTACACGCTCGAGAATGAGCACGATTTCCAGTGAACACGAGTCCAACACCTCTGAAACAAGGCACATCGCTTACATCTCACAAGTCACGAGATACGACTGCCCAAGGCACAATACCACGAAATGAATTGAAAAAATCGATAAGAGCGACAGGCATAACTGATGTCAGTCTTCACAAGGAAACATAGTCCCATCCACTGACAGCCTGACGACAACATCGGCTCTAGTACCAGGGGAGATAGGAAACGCCTGGCACATAAGACGCCAACGATAATTATACTGAAGAATAACAGCGAAATCAACAGCATTGGGCCATATACAACATTACGTCAGCTCCAAATCAGACATCACATTCGATGGGGTCGCGAGCTATATCACTGGAAAAAGGAGCACAGCTATCTACTGACAAGATAATGGTCCAACACTTCAAATGCAGAATTGTCTGAAAGTAGCACTGACAGGAGAAACTGCCAACGACAACGACACTCGCAAGATTTTAGCTCCATACAGCACCTAGAACTATGGAACAGACTGCAAGTACGGTCGCATTAAGGCACACAGTAGCTGAACGCACGACTACTAGGGAAAAGTCACGCATCAGACCGGTCACCAAGGAAAGACCTACAGCCATTGAAGTCAATCGCAAAGTGGCAAGAGATACCTCAATCTCGGGAAATGCATCTCAAGGATTGCGAATACGCCTCGAGAGCACAACACCCACGAGAATGAATGCAGAGCAGAGGGTACTTTATCAGCAAGGGAACCGGCGATTTCCCCAACGCTCGCAAATGCTAACACTAAAACCAGAAGAATGACCGACAATAGCACGATCGCGACAACGTCTAGGCACATGCAATTAAGACGGAGTCACATCGAGAAGAGGCGATTCTCTCGGCTAGACAGAATTGCATGAAAGGAATTCTCGGCCTGTGGGTCATCAACCCACACACTTCCGCTGCGCACTCTACAATGCAATACACTTCTTCCCTTTCCTTATCGTGCTTAATTTTCATCCTTGACCTCACTTTTTTTTTCTTGGAGTTTGCATTTACGCCACTTACTTTCTGACTTTTACATCAGTGTAGGGTAACTCTGGTACTAGGCTGAGTCGATTCAGATTTACATCCAGTTGGAGTTTGTACTAAACAAGCTGAGTTGTATCTGGTTCCAATTTGACGCATTTCATAATCGAGTCTAATCTGAAGGCCATAATCGAGTCCTACTCGAGCTTTGTAGATATCAAATACTCTTGATTCATTTAATCTGCATGAACTTGTTTGAATCACTAAACAAATGAAACTAAATGAAAACGAAAAATTGTACCATCAAATAGAATCTAACAAAATCAGATCAGCTGAACACCACCGCAGGGAAACTAATACACACCAACACATCAAGGCAAAGGCATGCACCATCAAACCTAAAAGGAACAAAAGATAGATAGATACATAGATAGATAGATAGATAGATAGATACATAGATAGAGAGACGGACAGACATATGGAGAGAGAAGAAATCAGAACAAGCAATCTGATGCAACTGCAAGAACCGATGAAACAAAAGGAGGAGAGAGTTGGAAGGAAATCTGACCGTCTCCGTCCTTGTCGAACAAGCTGAAGGCCTCCCTGAACTCCCCTGTCTGGTCCTCGCTCAGCAGATCGGCCATGGCCAGAGCAAGGAAAAGAAAAAGGAAGAAGAAGACGACGTTGCAGAAGGAGCAGGCAAGGGAGGAGGATCTGCTGCTGCAGGCAGCCAAAGGGGGCAAGGGGGGCAAGGGGGTTAAGGAAATGGGTTTTCGTGTGTTTTTGCTTCGTGTCCACCTCTCCTTCGGAAAATTAGTCGGCATCCCGCGGCGTTTGTTACCTAAAAGCCCTCGGAAGTTCGAGCAATAGCGGATTGATACCCCTCACCCAACAGCCTGGCTGCTTTTTATCTTTTACAACTGGCGCAATCCCTTACACTGCGTCTCTAGTACTCGCAGCCGAAAACAACGTCGACTAGGCAGAGCATGAAAACGACACCGTGTGCTAAGAATCACCTCACGCACTAAGTACCACAAGAGACCAGTCAGAGTAACACCCGTCGGCGTCAGTCCAGAACTCTGACCAAGTGTGCACACACTGACTCCAGCCTGAGCCAGGCCCTCTAGCTAGTATTCTCCCGACAATCAACATAAGCATCCTTCAGCCTCTCTAGACCTACCACCTCCACACTCATGGTGGTCAACATCATCACCCGATGACTCAGTGCATCGGCCACCTTGTTCTCTGCCCCTGCCTTGTGCTTAAGCACAAAGGTATACTCCTAGGCTCTCTTTCTAGCCTCTCCCTCCCTCTCTCTGTTGCTTCATCACACACACCTCGCCGCGTCACCCTCTCCACTTCTCCTCTCTCCCGCTAGCCCGTCACACCCCCTCTCACCTTCCCACACACACACGGCACCGACGGTCCATGCACAACCGTTCTCTCTCTCTCCCTCTTTACACTCCCTCTCCGGACCTCCCTCGCTCCATCTCTCTCCCTCTCACTCTCCTACACACGTAGACCCACTCGCCACCTCCTTGTTTGCACCACCAGTCCGCCATCGCCCCCTTGCTTCTAACCTCCCCACGTCGACCCACCCGCCACCGCCATGGTCACTCTTTCTCTCTCTAACCTCCCACGGGCTGGCTCTCATCTCACTCTCCCCTCTACATACGCACACAGCCAGCGGCGAACCTCTCTCTCTATCTCCCCACAACACACACGCGAGAGGCCCTCTCCTCCCCCTCTATCTGTCTTCTACCCACACCCTCCTACAGACAGTCATGGCCCATGCACCGCTCTCCCTCTCTCATACATGCATGTCCACATCCGACACGAGCCACCCCATCCTACCCACCCCTCCCCTCTGCTCCCCTCTCTTCTCCCTCAACTTCTGTACTCGTCGCGGCAGCCCCCCCCCCCCACCTGCTAACTCCCGCGGCGCCGATGTCCTCTCTCTCTCTCTCTTTAATATGTCACCCCTCACCTCCCACTCTCTCCACCTCTCGTCTTTCCCTTCCCACACACAATGCTCTCCTCTTCCTCTCGCCATCCTCACATGCCCACACACAGAGGCACCGTCAGGACCCCTCTCCCCATTCCCTCTCTCCTCTTCTCTCTCTAACCTCACATAGCATCGGCCATTCCATCTAACCACTGCATCTCTCTCTCTCTCTGCATACCCCCGCGTTGTCCTCCTCCCTTCGTCCTCTCCCTATGCACACATGCCTCACTGTCGCCCCCTGCATGCCTGATGAGTGCTCATTTCTTTATGATAATTCACATCACATACATCATTTCATATGCACATAATTAGCCAATTATGCAATTCATCTGTTGCCTCTTCTGCCTTCGTTATGCCGTTGTTCTGACGAAATTTTGGCAGCATCTCCCCTTGACCCCGGACGTAAGGGAGATACCGGGAACGCGCCCACATGGAGTGGCGGAACCCAACAATTGTAAGTGGGCGTCCGCAGACGGCACACCGTAAACAAACCTTAGAAAACACGAGGGGAACCGGTGATGAAGGGGGCTGCATGGTTGACCAAGAGGGGGGTTTGCCCCAACGGGAGGAAGGGCAGTGCCCGGTCAAGGATGCCAAGGTGGGCGTACCGCTGAAGGGTTTGGGGGCGAATGTGCCGGCTAAGGAGGTGTACCGGCGAAGGTTGATAGTTTAGGGTGTACCGCTGAAGGGTGAACAAATTGGGTGTACCGCTGGAGGGGGTGGCCAGGGCGTACCGCTGAAGGCAGGGCCAGGAGTGTGCCGCTGAAGGGTTGGAGGGGGGTGTGCCGCTGAAGGCATGTGGACTGGGTGCACCGCTGAGGGGTTGGAGAGGGGGTGTGCCGTTCAAGGGGTTCTGGCCAGGGGGCTACATGGGTTGAGGGTGTTGCTGCAGAGGGGTTCGGAGACAAGGAAAGGGAGACCAAGAAGGCTTGGTGTGTGCATGCACACGAACACTGCCCAGAACGGGGAGCCACTGAGCATCGACACAAGTTTGGACACAAAAGATCGTCAGGCAAACAAGAAAAGCCCAGATTTATTCATGCAAGGCAAGGAACGGGGATACAATATACGGGGAGGGATGATGACAGAGATGGAAGAAAGAAAAGGGGAGAGGACCCGGGGCTGGACCCAAGGCCACAAGGCCCTAGTCCACCCACACTACAGCATAACCCACTCACATTCCCTCTCTCTTTCTTACTCTATTTCCATCGAAGATGGTTGCCGGAGCAAGCTCCCGTCGGCAGCTTCTTCTTCTTCCTCTTCTTCTTCTCTTCTTCTGTGTGTCTTCTGTGTTGTCTCTCGTCTGTGTGCTCTCTGTCTCTTTTGTTCGTGGGAAGAGAGGGCCTTTTATACGTCCCCGGCACAGCATTCGTTCGAATGCTTTTGGCAGCGTGGCGGGAAAAGCCACATTAAATGGGATTTGACACCCCCATGATGGCGTTGACAAGAGGTTTCTCGTGTCTGGCTGTCTGGCCGACACGTCGATCCGTAGTACGCTCAGAAGATCTGCGGGGGTCAGTCTGCATTTAGAAGTCCAAAGGTTAGCACGTCATCAAGTAGAAATCATAATCATAAGCATAAAGAGTTTTAGGGTTAAGAAGTCGTACCGGTCGGTGGGCACCCCGGAACACCTGGTCCCGGTAGTGTCTGGCGTACGCGGTATAGTAAGCCGCGTCGGTCTCTGCCTGAGCGGTCACTGCATGCCCGAGTGCCGTCCAGTCGGTGACCTACGCGGCATTCCTCGTCGTCCAATCGAATGTCGCGGTCAGGCCCCGCACTGACCTCGAGACCCTCTCCCCCACCTTCTCGGGCGCAGGGAACTCAACCGCGGGCTGGTGTACCCCGGCGGTCCTCATCAGTAGTCGGTAATGTAATGGCTCCACTACATTCATGCAGTGAAGGCATACATCCCGGCCAGTAAAAGTTAGGGCACCGACCACCCAAGGCTGGTCAACCTGGCCCTCCTCTGCATACGGTGTCCACCGCACCTGCAAGAATAAGGAAACTGCATCAGCATCATAATCATGCAGAAATGCATGTAATTATAGAGTCTAAGTTTAGGAGCATACCGAAGCGTACAGCAGAGCATCGATGTCATCCTGGAGCTCCCGGACCTATCGTCGCAGGGAGCCCATCTCACGAGGTGCGGTCCACCTCCGTGCGATAGGGAGAAGCCCAGGGCGGGTCTCCTTCCCTCTGCCTAGTGCACGAAGGTACACGTAGGCCCAGACCTGCATCACAGTAGCACGTCAGCATTTAAAAAGCATCTGGAAGTCATAAAAATCGAACTAGGGTCAGAATCGTACCTAGAGTAAGGGGGAGAAGCCCCCGAGCATCGTCCAATGTGCTGTCGAGCTTAGCGAGTCGAACAGAAAGGCTAGAACTGCCGCTCCCCACGCGTAGTCACCGACGTGGTCGAGCTCCTCCAGGAATGGGAGGAAGCGACAGCTCATCGAATCTGCGCAAGTCGAGAAAAGAAGGCGCCCGAACAGCAGCATCCGAAACCGCCTCAGCACCCGGTCCGCCTCCGCTCCTGGCTCCGCTGCTACTCTCGCTCTGGCCAAGTCCACGAGCCGCTGAAGATGCTGCTCTGGCTCCTCGCCGACTGCGATCCCCGCCCGTCTCAGCCCGAGGCTGTCCTGAAGACTAGCCCGTGGGAGGAGGGTAGACTGCCTCTCGGGGCGCCGAAGCTCAAGGCCAAAACTACCTCCGCGCAGGGAGGGGCCTTCAGCCGGCCAAGCGGGGAGGGGAAAGATGAAGACTTGGACTCCACGCGGTGTCGGTGACGAATCTGGTCCTATGTAGGAACAGGGTACCGACTGTCAGTGCTGGAATTTTTGTGGAAGCTCCCGAACTCTGATGACAGAAAGACCGCTGCCAAAACTTCTGAGATTGGCTTGGGATGGTACTGGAATTTTGGCGGGAGCCGATGTAGCCGTCGCCAGGAGTGGTGGAGCTAGAAGCAGGGCCTTTGTCTTCTGCCACGAACTGTCACAGCACTGCAGCTTCTAGAAGTTGTTATCGCCACATATAGCCCCGAACTTTGATTTGGACACGGTTAGTGGCGTTGGAACCGTTGTCAAGGTCTCTTCGAAACGCAACCCACGGGGGTGCCAGAAGATGTCGGGGTAGGCCGCTGCAACTCAAACACTGAGGGGGTGTCAGCTCTGTCCCAGGGTGGACTAAACTGCGCACCCAGAGGAGAAAAGAGAGAAGAATTTGATCCAGTGGCCGAACGGAGCTCCGCTTCTCGGAGGAGGAAGGAGACTCGTCGAAGAAGGTGTCAGCCAAGTCCCATCATCAGATCTTCAGACCACTGGTCGTGGTAGCATCTGCAATCATTCTCAAGTTGTTGACTGGGGCTCTTCTATGCAGTCGGGGTAGATCGCTTCCCCCAGACAGCCACGGAGTGGGATAAGGCGAGACGACCACCGATGCGAAGTAGACTCGGAGACGCTTCTTATGATACCTCTTGAGCCTTCAGGGACGCAGGGATGAAGACACAGTGGCTTCTGCTAGATGCTGGTCTTCTGGAATGCAGTAGGCAGAGTGGCAGATTCCACTCAATAGCACAAGAAAGAGAGGGGATGGGGGTGAGTGGTGGAGGGAGGGGATGGGGTAGCTAGATGTGGTTGTAGGGGAGGTGTGGAGGGGCTGGAGCAAGGGTGGAAGTGGTGGAAGAGGTGGCGGACGCAGGGGAGTGGGGGTCTTGGGCTGGTCTCCCTAGTGAGGGGTGGTGAGGAAGAAGGAGGGGGTTGGAGGAGAGAGGGTGGGGGCGGCCTCCCTTTAGGGGGTTTCCCTCCCTTAGGATGATCTTAGGGGATGTGAAGGGGTGGAGGGAAATTCAAATGTGTCTTGGAAGGTGGAAGATTTTGTGGGGAAGGGGAGGCTTGGCAGCACTTGTCGATCAGAGGCTAAAGGGTGGAGGGCAAGGGTTATTTATAGGCTAAGGAACCCTATAACCGGTTAGAGTTTGATTGGGGTTGGGTCTTTCCATCTTAATCCTTTCCCACATTGATTCTTACCCATCATTAGTTCCGTATCTCATTCCAGTTTCCTGGTTCGAACAAAAAACGGCAATCGGTTTCCGTTTTACGATTCTCAGAGAAATAGCGCCTTATCAGGGGGCACTGTTTAATTCGCGACTTGGGCAAGGGCGTTAGTTATTAAATTGACGCCTGTTGGAGTGCCTTCATTTTAATAATTGGCGCCTTGTCTAAAGGCGTTAATCATCTTTCTTATTTTAAGTAGAACTCTTTCCGTTAGTTCTAAATGGATTGACGCCTTCGATAGGGTCGTTTGTTGGTAAAGGGACGCCTTTCACAAGGTGCGTCAGTTTATAGAATGGTGACTTTATAGAAGTCACGATTTATATTTTTATTAAGGTCTTCATTTTTTTGAAAATTCAGGGTTGCTACAGAATGAGCCATAGAAGAATGAAGAGTCTACCTCCGGCTTCAGACATTTGTGCCCAGGCGGCCTCAAATTCGTCGAATGATGGAACCGGAGGAGGAACAATACCTGGCTCTCGCTCCGTCATTCTCCTCCGGTGCACCTGGGTCACCCGAGTCTCGGCCTTTTGGCCTTGCTAATGGCTTCCCCAACTATGGACCTGGGTCGCTTCTGCGAATCGTCAGGAGCCAGCGGCGTCGTGGTCAGGGCCGGCTCATGGATGTCGAAATACGAAGGCTTCTATGCTTAATGATCAGCTCCCTGTAGTGCCGAGTCACCTCCATAGAGAGGTGAGCTGCAAAGGTGCATAGGTGAGAAAGATGCGTGCTGAGCATGAAAGAATCAGCTCGAAGCTGAAATGAAGAATAAGTATACCTGGCGGTCCCGTGTATAGGGAGGTGAGCGGCCAATAAAATAATGGAGGCACCTTGTCTCGAGAAGCCGTCTCACAAACAAGCCAGCAAACATCACCTATCTTCTAGCTCTTCTCGGCCAGCAGTGCCAAAGCCTCGTGGCCACGAGAAGACAGGTGATAATTCAAGCTAAGATGGTCCAAGCCCCATCCATCAACATATTTGAAGGATATCAACAAGGGATGACCCAAAATGGCTTCAAATGGGCTGAAACTGAAGCTCCTCCGGCCCTTCCTCAATTTTTCTGGTGGCAAGTCATATACCACTGGAAAGGTCTTCCAGAGAGCCTTTGAAGGGCGGTGGTTTCGTCTTCATCCGAGCTCGGAGCTGTCCGCGAGAGTGATTCTCCCCCGACTACGCAAGAGCTCCCAGATAGAGAACTAGAGCCCTAGAAAATCTTCCATCACAACCACTACTTGACAGATCTGGATGTGCAACTTGGCTGAGAGTAACTTCTAACAGTCCTCTATCATCCCCAAGAAGCAGAACAAGATTCGGACCCCAGCATCAGAAGTTACAAATTTTCTACCGAAGTCGCGCCAGGTTGGTTCCCCTGTTCCTGAATGGACCCACCTCCACTCTTCTGGCAAGTACGATCGACCCCGATGTCCTCTGAGGTTACCGTCAGTCCCATCTAGAAGAAGACTTGTCTGCGGTCGTCACGGTACCAGCCCTGCCTCCATCCGAGTTCAGGATTGCCCGTGGCACCTCCATCTTCCAGCAGCAGCACTCTGGGAGTGGTCAGTACCAGAATGGACTAGCACTGTTCCACGACCTGTACCATCCAGCAGTCGACCTAGAGTTGATCCAAAAAATTCCAGCCTCTTCTTGGGCTAGATCAGAGTATTTTGGCTCTGGTTTCGGCCCAATTGGAGTTCGGGAGCATCCATGGCAGCGTACGCTTCGACCGGCTGTCCTGTGATTCCAGAACCTGGCAGCACCGACGAGAAGCCCAGCACCTTAAATTTCTAGCTCCATCCCCTCCCCGCTTGGCCGGCTGAAGGTCCCTCCCTGCGTGGAGGTAGTTTTGGGTGTAACTCATTAGCCCCCATCCCAAGAACCCTCCTCCTGCGTGAGGTGTAGTGCTGTAACTATTTCACTTTCAGGTCAAGTGACACCGCCGTGGCGTGCGGGTGCGTACCCACGCCTCCCCGCTCGCCCTCGTCTCCGAGCGGGATCAGGGTTTTCACACCGGTCAGGTAAGCGTTTGCTACCCCTTGGCTGGTTACTCGCTTTGCTCATTTCGTATTACTTTGAATGCCCATCGGACGGTGAGCTGAGAGCCCGCACTTGCACACCTCATCTAGTGTGCCCACCGCGAAAGGTGAGAGAGTGCCACCCCAAACCCACGCCCCCGGCGTGCCGGCCCCCACTCAAGTTGGGAATCCCAGACCCTTATCGAGGTCGAGGTCCTGCTCCACGGGAGGAAAGTAGTGCCTCATCTCCTCCAGTGATTGTCCCGGATCAAGCTCAAGCAGTTCCCGTTCCTGCTCCTCAAGAGGAATTGCCTGGTGGTCGTGGTAGAGCACTTAAGGAATTTTTGCTATTCCACCCACCATCGTATGAGGGTCAAGCAGATCCAGATGCAGCTAGAGTTTGGTTGGATGCTACTGAGCGCGTATTCTGATCTATGGAGTGCGCAGAGGATGAAAATGTGATGCTTGCTTCTTTTCAACTTTAGGGTGTAGCACTTACATGGTAGACTACAGAATGGGAAGTCGCCTTCCATTCCCGTCCTCTCCGATAGATCACCTGGGCAGAGTTTGTTGCAACCTTCGAGTGCACTTTCAGCCCTACATATCTTCGGATGAACAAGATGCATCAGTTTATGGAGTTGGTGCAAGGTGGGATGTTTGTGCTGGAATATAGAAATAGGTTCTTGGAATTGGGCCGGTATGCACCCCATGTTCTAGCAGATGAAGCCCTGAAGATTGAGCATTTTCTTCGTGGCCTGAGACCAGATTTGAGGCAACATTTAATTGCAACTTGGGTGGCTGAGATGAATGCAGCTTATTAGGCAGCTACAGCCTTAGAGCTGGATATGGCGAGACCTCAAGGTTTTTCTCAAGTGGTGTCAGTTCAGCCGATGGTTCAGCTTCAGCCGAGTTATCAGCCTTTTGTGTTGGGAGTTCCTCCTACAGTACCTACTGTGAGTGGTACTTCTTCCTTCAAGCCTAAGTTCAAGAGATTTAAGAAGTGGAAGAAGAGATTCGAGCAACAGGTATCTTAAGGCACTGTGCAGCAGTCAGCCCCTTCTCAGCAGCAGTAGAGACCAGTGATGGGACCTCCGAGGCAGTGCGCAAGATGTGGTCGTAGCCACCCAGACAAACCCTGTTCCTTGCCAGTGGTCTGCTATTACTGTGATCAGTCAGGTCACGTCGTTCGAGACTATTTGCAAAGGCCGAAGTCGGTATAGTTCCCGCAATTCACTCTGCCATAGTAGTCACAATTCAGACCTCCTCTTCCACCACCACCGTCTCAGCAGTTTTTTCCCCAAGCTTCGGTGGCGTCTTCCTTCCAGTCTTCTGCAGCAGCTAGTAAAAAGCAGAAGGGCAAGGTTTCTCACATCACGCGGGCAGAAGCCGTGACAAAATTTTGGCAGCACCTCCCCTTGACCCCGGGCGTAAGGGAGATACAGGGAACGCGCCCACATGGAGTGGCGGGACCCGACAATTGTAGGTGGGCGTCCGCAGACGACACACCGTAAATAGACCTCGAAAAGTGTGAAGGGAGACGGCGATGAGGGGGGCTATTAAGCTGGCCAAGAGTACCGGGTCAGAGAAGGGAAGGGCAGGTGTGCCGACGAGCAAGCCAAAGGGGTGTACCGCTGAAGGGTTAGGGGCTGAGTGTACCACTGAAGGGTTAGAGGCTGAGTGTACCGCTGAAGGGTTAGGGGTTGAGTGTACCACTGAGTGGGCCGAAGGGTGTACCGGCCAAGAAGCATGCCGGTGAAAGGAGGTGGCAGGGGTATACCATCCAAGGGGTTTAACCAGGAGGGCCAGGTGGGTTGAGGGTGTACCGGCCAAGGAATCAAGGGGTGTACCAGTGAGGGGCCTGAGGAGTGTACCGCTGAAGGGTCCAAATGGACGAAGGGCGTGTCAGCCAAGGGGTGCACCGGTCAAGGGTGCCAAGGTGAGTGTACCGCTGAGGAAACACCTAGAGGCACACCCCCAAGAAATACACCGGTGGGGGCTTTGCTAAGGAGATGGAACACCAGGCGTTGGTTAGAGGAGGAGGGGGTTTTTGCTGAAGGTGTGGAGGGATAAACACACAGGTATCACCAAGAACGGGGAAAACCAAACATGAAACACCGACTGGATGTAGGAAAATGGCCCAAGCAATAAGGGACCGAAGTTTATTCGTGCAAAAGTAAACGGGGACACAACAGAGAAGCAGGAGGAAGGTATGGACGGGAAAAAGAAGAGGAAGAGGCTTAGGGTTGGACCCAAGGCCACAAGGCCCGTGCTTCCCCTCTACAGCATAGCTAACACTCTCCCCTCTCTCTCTCTCTCTCTCTCTTACTCTATCTCCTTTGAAGGTGGCTGCCGTTGGAGGAGGAGGATCCCACGGCCAGACCTTTCTTCTTCCTCTTCTTCTTCTTCTCTTCTTGCCTTCCTGGCTTTGGATCTATCTCTCTCTCTTTCGTCTGTGTGTGTGTTCCTATGCTCCTTTTTTTTCTTCTCTGTATCTCCCCTCTTTTCGTTCACCGGCGAAGGAAGGCTTTTATACCCCCACCGGCACGGTCTTGTTCGAACGCCCGGCGACGAAGGCGGGCAGATAGAAATGTGACAGATGAACTCTCGACCCTTGGCATGCACGATTAAAGCCCGGCTTGACTTATCACCTCCTCGGGACCCGAGGGACACCACAGGTAACGTGCACCTACCCTGTGAGGTAGGAAGGGGTTGAAAGGGGTTAGAAGGGAAAGGTTGGAAGGGTGGAGGTGGACATAATGTGAGTGGTGGAGGGATAATGGTGATGACAGGCTCAGGTGGAGCTAAAGGTAGAGGTGTGGGTGCAGGCTCGGGTTTGGCCTGCTCAGGCTCTGAGGTTGACGGTGATAGGGGAAGTGAAGGACGTGGAGAAGGTGGGGGTAGTGAGGGGGATGGCGAGGGCGACGGTGATAGTGATGGTGAATGGGATGGCGAAGGTGATGAAAGTGGCGAAGGGGGTGATGGAGGTGGTGATGGTAAAAGTGGCGGTGTAATGGAGGATGTGGCAGGTGGTGGCACTCTTTAACATATCTTTACAACACGTCGATGGGCCTTGGGAATAGGTGTGGTGGTGGAAATAGTGGGTGTAAGGGGGGTACTATCTTGGGCAGAGGCTGGGGTATGCGTCAGAGATGGAATAGAGAAGGAAGTGGGCAACGGAGCAGGTGCTTTGTTAACTAAAGAATTACCAGGGTGCCCCTGGTCTTGAAGTGGAGACGGCTGTCTAGGCGACACTGCTTGCTGCTGCTTACTGTGAAGATCCAAAATGACTCTGCGCATGATAGCCCAATCAATCATCTTCTAGTGTTCCAAACTGTACACAAACTCGTGGAACTCGGGGCAATCCTCAACCAAATGCCCCTGTTGGCGATGAAATTCACAAAACTGGAGAAAATTCCCGACCGCGGGTCGGTAAGGCATAATCGAATGGAGTTGTAACGTGTAAGTGGCCATCAAAGCCCTGAAAAAATCGGTGAAAGATTCTGGCAGCAGAGAACAAGGAGCCCGCTTCGGGCAAGGTGGATGCCGAGAGGTGTGGGAAGGTAGTGGAGGTTGCATAGGCAAGGGGAATTGTGTAGGTGAAGGTAGAGGTGATGGGGGCATCCCTCTCCCTTCACATTTTTCCACAGCTCTGATTGCTCATTGGCATGGTTCCATTGTGTTCGTCATGTGTTTATGAGTCTAGTCATGTAATTTTTATTTTATTTGAGTCATGTATGTGTAATCTTTCTTTATTTGAGTCAGTTAACTAAGGACCCGTCAAAAGTGGGAGGGTCGGCACGCACAGTCCGAAGGGCCCGCTCATCCATATCCGGATCGTGGATCTGCCGTGCGGGACGACGATCACGACCATATCCCCTATGCTCGTTATCGGATTCGTAGTCATGCATCTCGGGGATGTGGGGCCTCCTAACTTCTCGCCCTTACACACGTGGAGCAACAGGTGGTGGAACGGGCCACTTGGATCTAGCGGCACATCTCTACCAGTTCGTTTGTGGTGGGGTCGAGTTGAGCCATGCCGTGGGACGAATGAGTGGAAGAAGATGCTTCCTGGGAAGCCTATTGGGAAGCTGAGGCTTTGTGGCGGTTGCTAGTGCTGTGATAGTTCTCTCTAGGTGCCATGGTTTCTCGCTCGATTCCCATAGACGGCACTAAAATGTGTAGATGCAAGATAAATCTTTTGGTGCCCCCAAGAGATATTGTCCCTAGAGTGGAGGCAGGATTTTGTACTTGTAAAAGAGCCCTCTTTTTGGAAGAGGAACGCCATCTCGCACAATCATAGAGGAGCATGCATCTTCGCTCAACCAGTAGAGGTATTGGCCCGTTGAAGAATGGGTTTTGTCCCACTCTCTCTATGTGTCTCTGTCGATGTAGTTGTGTCGCAGTCCCTCCTCCTTCCTCCTTGGCGTAAAACTGAACTAGCACAAAGATCCCGTTGAAGAACGAGTTTTGTCCCACTCTCTATATGTGCCTCTATCTATGTAGTTGTGTCGCAGTCCCTCCTCCTTCCTCCTTGGTGTAGAGCTCAACTAGCACGAAGATGCCTCTCTCTCTCTCTCTCTATGTGCGTGTGTGTGTCTTTGCAAGACTATGCCTATCGGGGTGCCTCTGTCGGTGTTCTTCTCCCCCTTCTAGGTTCGGTAGGGACTTATTTATATAGGCCTCAGTGGTGCTGGTTGTTCCTCGGTTGGGAAATGACATAGATTGCAGAGTGATATTTCTTTGATCGTGGCGGTTACCTATTGTGTTCTTACCCATTCTTGGAAGGGAAACTTCGTGGTGAGAATCTCGACAGTATGGGTGTCACACAGTCTATAATGACCCAGAGCTTTGGGTACCGATAACCCGATATAACATCAGATTTTTACTACCAGGAACTAGGGAAGTCACCCAAGAGGCTGATGAGGCCCCTGAAGGGTTGGAGGAGTTTGTCGAGGTTGAGTGTCGGGTGAGTTGGCCGCCGATATCGGCCCGTTCGAGTTGCGAATTGCGCTTGCTTGCCTAGGTCCGAGGTCGTGTCACATCATTATGGGTACATGCAAAGAGTCTAGGAGAAATCTACCCTATGCGACCCACTTGACTGTAATTTTTAAGAAAGTTAACATTTCCTTAGAAGATGAGACTTTCAAGGAGATCCCCAAGGTAAATGTGCACAACATGGATTTCATCACTAAGTTTATGAAACTTAAGCCATCAGGCAGTAGAATCCAAGGGTATGAGTAAGTAGGCCAGGTTCAACAGGAAATGGCAGTACAACCCATCCTTCAGGGGGAGGATCAGCCTTATGCAATTGAACAACAAATGACAGTAAATATAGAGTAGGAGGCTGATAAAGAAGTACATGATAAGAACTTGCCAATGCAAGGGGCAGAATAGAAAGTTAATCTAGAAGTTCAACAAGCAGGAGAGGAGCAATAGGAATTGGAAGAAGAACAATCTGAGCCAGAATTGCACCAGCAGCCAGATGAAGAATCTGAACAACAATAGAATCAACCTAATCAGCAGGAAGATGAACAAGAGAAAATGGAAGTAGATGCAGAAGAAGTGATCTGACACACTCCTTGGACCTAGCAAGCAAACACGAGCCGAACGGCGGACTCACTCACAAGTGGGTTCACTTGCGTCACGCGCACCCAGGTCCGTAGGCAGACCGACGATGGGGGTGAGGGTCCGAGATTGGACCTTGGGGTTCCAAGGGAATGGCCAGCTAGGGATTAACTCCCGATGGGCCAAGGATGCCTAATTTTCAAGGGCGATCGGCACGCCGAGGGCGTGGGTTGTAGGGTTGCTCTCTCAACTCTCTCTCCGCGGTGGTCGCTCAATTTGATGGAAAATAGAACGAGCACTCTCTCACCACCAACGGCGCCACTAGAGACAATACTACACTGAGCAAAGGCAAGAAAAATCAGCAGAGGAGAGTGGCCCGAAGCTCACCTAATCAGCGTGAAGACGCCAATCCCGACCGGAGACGAGGGCGAGCGGGGAGTGTGGGTTCCCCGCACACTGCGCCGATGTAGTGATGTGACACGACAATGGGGGTGGACAACAAGTAGACAATATGTCCTCGGACCTATCTAGCAAGCACAAACACACACAAGTAATTCCTCGGTAGAGGCCGAACCCAACTACCATCCAATTGGCCTTAAATTGGCCTACAAAAGGTCCATAGTGAAGAGAATAAAAACTCCAAGCTCACGAATAACTCTCTAAGTCCTCTCCAAGCCAAAGTGAAGTCTGCATGTCCCGAGCAGTGCTGCACGTCTTGTAACGTCACTCTGTCGCATCGCGTCGATCTCGAGCTCGGGTGTCCTCACCACAGATGCTGGGCATCGTGTCGAGGCTAGGTGTTGTGCTACTGTGTAGTTCCAGGAGGTGTTGTTTTCTACCTGTGTCACCGTGTGACGGTGTCGATACGAGGAGCATTCCTTATACTGTCAGTTCTGACGTTGTTTTCCGTAGCTTGAGAGTCTACTCCTTTAGTGACACTCCACTAGTCGTAGCCCGCCAGTACGCGTGTGCTGGTATGCACCTAGGAGTGGTGGGACGGCTACCCTAAGGATGGTTTTTAGACTAGTTTTCGTCGGGCCCCACATTATCGGCCAGAGTCTGGCTGAGGGGAAAACCAGTTAGAGACTAGACCTAGGATGCATGGTCTGTGTGTGCACACGTGGTTGGGGACAGTGGACGCACGCTGACGAGCGTGACCCCATCTAGTCACTCGCTTTATGGTTACTCGAGTGTGTCTGAGTCTCGCACCTGGGGCGTGGTAGCTAGACACTTGTGACGCGGTATAAGACGTTAGTGGACATATCCGGTCGTTCTTCTAGTGGGAGGTACTCATGTTCTAGACAGGGACTGACAGACTGTCAGTTTCAGTGACCTTGACCTTGAGTTTTGGTCGTGTTGACCGGTGAGTTCCGGTTGTTTCGTCGTGGCATGTGTGTGTGGTTTTCATGCCGTGAGACCGGTGTTGTAGTTGCAGGGCTTTACCTTGTAGTACTCGCTTAGCTGCTAGCGTAGCGGTTTTCTCGTGTTGGCGATGTGGGGTTTGAGTGATCCCTACTGTGCCTTGTTTTAAGACTCATTCCCTATGTGTTTTTATCGTGTTTCAGGTGAGGCGCGACTTCAGGAGAGTGCGTCTGAGGCTCAACGTGGTTCAGGTGCCCAACGTTAGTTGCCAGTGGTGAGTACCGGGGTATGTCCCGTGTAGCTGTACATTTATTTCTGTCTCTGTACTAGTTGTGGACTACTATTGTTATTTATTGTTATTTATTGTTATATTATGTACCATGTAAATTGTAAAATATTAATTTATTTGCGATGACAAATTTTTCCGTCACAAAGTTTAATATGTGCGACATGTTTCCGATGAATGATTTTTAGTCGAAAATTATTGTCGGTAATTAACATTTTTCTTGTAGTGTATGAGGAGAAGGAGAACAGACGTTTGGTGAGGGTGAGAGCACTATTGGGGTCACTTACAGCCCTCATTTGGTCCGGGTAAGGGCACTGGCAAGCTAAATCTCGTCAAGGTGAAGGCGATGGCCGCCCTCACTTTGTGAAGAAACCAATGGCACTAAGGACTGAGTCTGGTGGGGGTAAGGGCGTTGGGCACCCTTACTCTGTCAGGATGAGTGCTCGAAGGCTAATTTTGGTCAGGGTGGAGATGCTGGGCACCCTCACCTAGACCTGAGAGAAGGGCATTGGCGATCGAAGGAGCAGCGGCGCTAGGAGGCCCCTTTTGGTCAGTGTGGGGGCACTAGGCGCCCTCACCTTGACCAGATTAGGGTGATGGTGGCCCAAGGGGGCGCTGGGAGGCCCGTTTTGGTTAGGGTGGGGCTGCTAGGAGGTTAATTTTGGTCAGGGTGAGGGCGCTCTTGACCAGGTTACGTCACTTGATAGGTAGAGAGGTGCTAACACTGGCGGAGCCCTTGTGGTTACGGTGAGGGCACTGGGCACCCTCACCTTGACTAGGTGAGGTTGCCGGCAGTGGGGAGAGCGTCGGGTGCTGGAATGGCACAAGGTGAGGGTGTTGACAATGGGGAGAGCATCGAGCACTGGAATGGCTGATCCAGCGCCCTCACCTTAACCAGGTGAGGTTGCTGGCAGTGGGGAGAGCTCCAGGCACTGGAATGGCTGATTTGGTTTGGGTGAGGGCACTGGGCGTCCTCACCTTGATCAGGTCGGGTCGCTGGTAGGCCCTACCCGGATGGAGAAATAAGCGCTATAAAATGTTCCCCTTATGAATTCTACTGTTCACACATGTTGTTGACTTCAACTTGATTTTGTGCTTGCCTTTGTGTTGCGTTGTCTTGATTTCCGTTCTGTTTCCTTCGTGTTCTTCATTTGCTTGTTTTTTTGTCTGAATTTTTTCTTTTCTAAATGGCTTCACCACCAGCCTTTGATGGTTCGAACTTCGACACCTGGTTCATCTCCTTTCGGGCTCATGTTAAGTCGGTACATTCGGATCTGTGGAAAGTGATCTCACATGGTCCACATAGGGGAGGGGAAACAATCGTTACATATACTACCCTCGCGCAGGAGGGGGGATCGCGGGGAGGGGTAAGCAACAGTCGCTCGTACGCCGAGCTTGGGCATCCACTCAAGACACAGCCAACTCCTGGACGAGGATCGAGGGATGTTGACGGACACCTGGAAGTCTGGTGTTGAGCTGACGACGCTGGATGGGGGAGGCGGCCACTGTAGCAGGCTGGTGCGCTTCTGCTCGGCTGGACTGGTCGGCGCAGATGTGGTGCGACGGCCGGTACGGCCACTGCAGAACTCCAAACGCGACAGGGCCAGGTCAGGGACGTTGCTGACTGGGAGGTCTACGAGCCCTCAGAAGGGGGCAGCCGTCTGATCACCTCGCTAGGCGTGGTCGCAGGAACGGCCGGCGTCAGATTTCTGGGTGAATAGTAGGATAGGATGTCGAAGAATGGGGCAGAACTCCCAGTGCTGATGTCAGAACGTGACAAAACCACTTGCGTTGGTTTCTTTTCATCGAGGGCCATAACTTTGATGAAGACAGCATGACCAGAAACTGGCAGGAAGAAGGGTTGTCGGGGCCGACTTGACAGTAGCTCATCCTGGGGGAACAGGGGCTCCGGGTCTGGAGCGTCTGTGGGAGATTGGACGCCACAGACAGAGACGATGTTAAAAGTAGGTGGGACTACCTCTGGTGCGTCGGCGCTTTGGAGGATCAGAACTCTCGTGAAGATAGATCTGGCTGAATCATACAGGGGCGGGCAGTGGAGCCGCTACTAGATGGTGCTCAGGTTCAGTCCCGAGCTTGGTGCAGTTGCACGAGAATGGGCGGCGCATATGGTGCCGAGGTCGGATCGCCACGGGATCACTTCTGGAACGAAGCTGACTCGACGACGTACGACTCCACAGAAGGAAGCTTTGGTGGGTTTGCACCGTGGATGCCGGGGTAGTCTCTACAAACTCGACCTATGCTGCAGGCTGATTGCAGGGATAGCAGCAAGGTCTTCTCGATCCACGGGAGGGCGTAGCGAAGACGGGGCGATGCCAGGGTGCCGTGGACGCTCGGAGCAGGGGGAGGGCGGACCTGAGTGCAAAGGGAGAGGAGGCTGGGGCGTGGGACGTAGGGGGATAGGGTTAGGGTTGATGGGGGCGCACTTGGTTGTGGAGGGCAGAGATGGAAGGGGCGGCCTAAGTGGAGGGGGTGCGCCCCTTCTCCACACCAACCCTAGCCGCCCACTCCAGCACCCCACACCCCTTCCCTCTCTCCCTCTGCAACCCACGTCCGCCACCCTCTGCTCAGTGCATCCACAACAGTCCCGCAGCCGCTCCATCGACGCTACGTCTCCCCCGTGGAGTAAGAAGCTCTGCTCTGCTGCTCTCTGTTACAAGCCTGCAGTACAGACTCAGATGGCAGACCTTCCAGCGGTGTCCACAGTGAGATTCGGCTCGAGGTGTCTTCAGAAGAGTCATCCACCTTCGAGTCGGCCACGCTCCAGAAGTGGTCCCGCCTCCGTTCGTCAATGCCATCAACTGCTACAGGTGTTTCCGTGCAACTGCACCCAGACTACATCTGCTCCTGTGTGCCACTTGGCAATGCCAACACCTACTGCACCTGTGCGAATTGGCCAGAGCTCCCTTCATGAGAGTTCTTCTTCTTTGAAGCGCCGATGAACCAGAGGTGGTCCTGCCTTCTTTCAACAATGCCTCTGCCTGGGGCGTCCATTCTCCCTCAGTCGCGCTAGACGCGGAGCCCTCTATTCACCCAAGATAATCTGCTGCCAAGTCGGCCCCAACACTCCCTCTTCCACTCAGTTTCAGGTCGAGTAGTCTTCTGCAAAGTTGTGGATTTTGACGATTCAAAACCAACGCATGTGGTTTCGTCCCATTTTGATGTCTGCACCAAAAATTCCACTAGGGCCGTTGTCGGCCTGTCCTGCTATTCACCCAGGAACCTGACGCCGAGCGTCTGGGTGACCCCGACTTGTGAGATGATTTGATGGCCACCAGCCTTTGACAGTTTGTAGTACCACCTATCTGCTATGTGCATGAGTTGGTCCCGTCATTTTTGGAGTTACACAGCGAGCGTGCCGGCCGACGCACCACGACTGCGCCATCCCGTCCTGCGCGGAAGAACTGCACAGGCCTACAGCTGTGACCATCGCCTCCTTCCAGTGACATCGGCTCGACATCGGACCTTCAGGCATCCTTCAGCATCCCTCAGGCTTTGACCAGGTGTTGGCAGCACCTCGATCGGACATTCGAGCTAGGCGTACGGTCGATAGCTTGGTATCCCCTCCCCTCGATCCCCCCTCCTGCGTGAGGGTAGTGCATGTAACGGTTTCCCATCCCCGTGATCCCCTCCCTGCATGGAGTGTAGTCATTGTATTAGCAG